>CM067475.1:16262853-16327490 GCA_034552555.1 Semaprochilodus insignis
AATGGCTTGCCCGACATAGTAATCCGAACTCCAGCATATCATATTAAATTTTTATTTGTGTGGAAAAATGACCATGTGCTAACCTTCAAACTAAGTTAGAAAACCTTACTGCAATTATAATGAACTGGGAAAAGGTCTGGATTCTGACTAAAGAGAAAAAGAAATTCCAAGTTAAATTTTAAGGTGCATCAACAGCGGTTTCTTCATTTATAACATTTGCCTGCATTTCTGTCCTTAAAATATGCAGCTCTGTAGTTCTTTATTTCTTTACTTTTGCTTGATTCATAGTGTCCATTTTGGCAACCAAACAGAGCTTGGGTATTTAACATGCATGATCTGAAATGCACATCGATTTCGTCTGGGACGCCAGTGTTGCAGAGTGTTACAAAAGTTCCAAAGTGACTTTATGAACAGCTCTTATTTACCGTCGCGCCCATCTTGTATGATGTAGCGCTGTTACCCCCCACCCCCCAAGTTATGCTGAGTTTTATGAACCTAGTCCATTGTAACAATTGTGATTGTTGTGCTCAATGCTTAGCACTCTCATGGAATAAGAAGCAGACGTGAGTAAAAGCATAAACGAGAACATCTGGGCCATCAACATCCCCAGACACAACACACACACAGATTTAGTGTCACACCACATCCCAGATGACAGGTGGCTTTTTCAGACTCTCCACATAATCGTCTTTAAAATGTGTCTGAGGCTGCTTTTCTCTGTACTGATCACACGCAACCTCAAGTGTAAAGTGACTCACTCCCCGCTTTCTCTACAGCAGAGGCTAACGGACAATTAGCACAGATGCTAATAAAGACTGCATTTGTAGCCCGCTAATGGCCATGACAGCATTTTGACAATATTACATGTGCAGTCCGCCTACTGGAGACAGACATGGTTGCATAGTTTCCCCCCCTAAATGAGAGTAATTGCCAGAGTGTTAACATATTGTGCCCTTAGCTCACTGCGAGTGGTGAGTGCAGGCTGGCGTTTAAGTTATGTGGCTGTGTAAAGGGTAGAAGTAATTTAGGGAGATTTGTTTTTCTCATGCGGTGTACTGGGGTTATCATCAATAGAGGCTCATTTTGTGTGTGTGTGCATTAGATGCTGAGGTTATAAAATGTGGATTTGTGGAAAAGTGTTTAAGGGGGTGATGAAATTGTAAACAGTGTGTATGTGACGCAACAATGACAACCCTTGTTTCCATGCCTTTTCCCTAATTTGCATCAACGGCAACGTCACAATAACGTGCTACAATGAGGCAAAGGATGACAATATTTACATTACACTACATTTCTGCATAAACACAACCTAAAATCTATGATTCACACAAGTTCTAAAAGTGGATAAAGAGACAAACGGTTCATTGTGGAAGCCGCCAGATGTATCTGTGGCCAAAAGCTTGTTGGTGCTTGTCAGGGTGGCAACCCATAAACCCGCTGGTGGACACCAGTGGTCAGAGAGGCCATCAATGACCGGTTATTTTGGAGGACTCTTGACTCAACAGATATTTACTGAGACAAATAATCCACTTTGGCAACAGTATGTGAACCTTTACTTTGAGTACCTGGTGATATCTGCAGCTAAATGTTTCCAGTAACGTGCTGCACATCGATTTGGAAGAATTTAAGCCCATCCCTATGTGTAGAACATTGTCAGATCTTGGTGGGTTTCCTCAGATTGCTCACTTCAGGTTCCACAGTTCTACAGGATTAATGTCAGGACTTTGAGCTGGCCTTTCCAACACAGTAACGTTATTCTTCTTTAACCATCCTTTGGTTGAACCACTTGTGTGCTTAGGGTCATTGTCTTACTGCATGACCAAGGTTCTCTTGAGATTCAGTTCATAGTCAGATGTCCAAACATTTTACTTCAGAATCTGGTGGTACACTTCAGAATACACTGATCTTTCAATCATGCCAAGCCAAATGAAACACAACTAGCCCAAAGCACTCTACTATTACCATCATGTTTCAGACATGAACAAAAAAAAAATCTTCTATTTTGGTCTCATCCATCCATGAAACAATTTTCAAATAGTCATGTGATCTTTAGCAAACTACAGACAGGGTTCTTTTAGGAGTACAGTGGATTTCTCCTTGCAAAGCACACCACTGTTGTTCAGAGTTCCCCTGATTATAGGCTCAGATATTAGCATTAGCCAGGACAAGTTGCTTACAAGTTACCCTGGGTTTCTTTGTGACCTCACAGACTATTACACACAGTCCAGACTCTTCACAGATGTTTTTGTAACCCCTACTAGCCTGATGAGCCTCAACAAGAAATCTCCTTTATTTGTGCCATCATACACTTCCACAAAATAGCTTATGAAGGTCTAACTTTGATAGATACCTGTTCATTAACTACAACAAAGTGGCACATTACACCCGATTGTCATCCCATTGATTGAAAACATCTGACTCCAATTTCACCTTCAAGTGACCTGCTAATCCTAAAGGTTCACATACTCTTGCCACTCATAGAAATATGAAATACTGAATCACTTTTCTCAATAAACAATTGACCAACTAAAACATTTTTGCTTAATTGGGACTTTTTTCTGCTTTTAGGACTTTTATGACTGAAAATCTGATCATATTTATGCAGAAATACAGAAATACCATTCCCGATGAGGCGGTGAGATTCAACACTCAGTCACACACCGAGTGGGAGATAAAACAGTGGATTAAAAACACGTTACCTTTTACATTTAAAATCGTTAACAGGCAGCTTTGAGCCTCAGAACTGACCAACAGCTCTGTATAAACTTTTCCTCTTTGCAGCTGAACAAGCATGTGTTTTAGCGACGCTCCCCCAAAATGGGAGACAGCTGGAAACTCTGACGTGCTGTTAACTTAAAACAGTGCACAGCTACTGCAGGCTTTGAAATTCAATAAATACAATAGAAAAATACTAACTCCACTCTAAAACAGGCACTTCACTGAAATCTACAATTACAAATCCTGCGTCCCTGCGCAGACTGCTTACCTCATACTCATCGAAGTTGACGTCACCGAATTTGCCCTGCTGCAGACGGTGAACCAGATCCACCTGCTCATCTGACAGACGGATGTCCGTGCCAGTCAACTTGTCGTGAACAGTGCGCCTAGCAGCAAAAGAGGAAAACAAAAATGATGCAGGTTAGTAAAATGCAGTAACATATTTAGGTGCTGCTCTGGTTTGCAGTCTCTTCTCACCAGTAATCAGGATTCTCCATCTTGTCCAGGAACTCATCCAACTCATCCTTGTTCCTGATTGGCTTAAAGATTTTCTTGCCATCCAGGTCATAGCCGATGTGGGGATAATCTTTGTACCATTCCATTGGAATATTGCCCACCGTGTTGCGAATGTCCTGTGAGCACGCAGCCAGACCAGAGAGACCAGAGAGAGAGAGACAGAGAGAGAGAGAGAGAGAGAGAAATGAGCATGAGGGAGAAGACAAATTACACTTACAATTTGGATCTAACAAACCCCTTTCAAAATCAATTCTTTCAATCTTTCTTAAACGCTGTAGAAAAACAGGGCTGAGGTATTCAAATTTTGGGATTTGAAAGACAGTCCATTCCAGTCCAGTTTTACTTAGCTGCTGTTACTTTGCTGTGTGTGGCTGGTACAAAAGTCTATATTGATTAACAACTACAGATGACCTACTGAGCTAACAGAACACACAAACAACACTGTACGCTGACATGCACTGCCCATCTTCCTACAGGTGGACAATGTGTTAGTTAGTCAGAACAATATATACTGTTTCTGGACCTTGGTAACATCAGCTAGTTAGTGATAAAGCCACTTTTGCCTCCTCACGTCCTTGGCAGTACATCTATGTGGAGACACTGCTGTTTTACAGTAGCGGTAATATGAGTGAACCTGCCATGCTTACAAATCTGTTATATCCCAAGATATAAATTAGTATTTGATCACTGCCACATTGACATGATTAACCTTGCATATCACCATTGCTAACTTCCTAAGAAATGTGAGGGATTTAGCAAAGGGATGTGAGGGATTTAACACCATGCAAGCAAAGTTAGGTATGTAAACCAATTGTCGAGTTAACATATTCTTATGAAATGTAAAGTTTTACATACCAAAATGAAAGTAAAAACGATACCATTAAGAGGAATGACATGAGGAAGACTGTTTAGTGTTTATGGATAACAATCATGTAATGTTGATATACAGAAAAGGTTTTCAAGTGCTCACGAAGCTATCTGTTATGGTACAGTTTAGGGTGCATGCTGTGCATATGCACTATCATACAGTCACCCTCTGCAATGACAATATAATACGAATTTAATGGAAAATATTATCAATAATAATCAATTCCCAAGCTAGCGTATTACATGCACGTTTTCTCAAAATAAACCTGGTTAGTCTTTAACATGTTAATGTTTGCAAATAGACCCAAAATAAACATTTCTCATTTGTGTTTTTGATGTCCTCAGTGTACAACTCTCCACCACCCTCCCTTCCCTTCATAAGCTCCTTATTCCACTCAGTCACTTACAGTACGCAACAATAACAGTATGTAGCCACAGCAGCTAATAAACCAAACAGAGAGATCTCTTTGTCTGAGAAACACGGCCGAGTCGCTCACACACACACACACACACACACACACACACACACACACACACACACACACACACACACACACACACACACACACACACACACACACACACACAGACGTGAACACAGACACTCTTTACACCAGACAGCTGAAAGTTCTCAGAGGTCACAAGCACCACTTTTAAGTGAGGCCTGCACCTGTGAGTTATTTCAATAAAAACACCCCTACCATATCCAATTAGGAGGGAGTGGGCAGCCGTGTCACGCTTTGTCCCACAGCCGCAAGCAGCTGGAGAACCCGCCCACCCCTACTTGTCTTCAAAGCTGTGTGCTAACGCCTTGCCCAATTGGCTGATCGCAAATGAGGGGCTAGACGATTGGCTATAGACCGGTCTAAACAGCACTTTATTGGTCAAAGCCAACTTTGCCAAGATTCTGAGTGGTTCATTGGAAAGAGGAAAAAAAAAACCCTCCACCCTTCATTCCATAGTATTATTAGACATGAACTAACGTCTAGTATGGCACTGCGGATTAAGGGAGGTTTCACCGTCTTGATTTTTGAAGTGGTTGTATTGTCTGGCAAGGCTGGTACCTTTTCCAAGTCAACGTTGCCAAGTCAAGCAAGAATGGAAAAAACACATACAAACACAGGAGGAAAGCAACGCTCACTAATTTGATACTTCCTGTGAGGACCAAAGCCTAGTCACTCGACCTTCAAAAGACTTTTGGAAGCACCTCATTTATACTGTGTGGTTTGAGTTGTTCTGGACCAGAAACAGAAGTTTCTCATGAGATGTTCACTAAACACTCATTCAATATCTGTGCTATTTGAGAAGTTTAAACACAGGTGCTGAATATTCTAGCTAGCTATTCAGATGGTAGTTGACAAGCTGTCATTTATCATAGCTAGAGAACGAAATAAACAAAGTGCTAGTGACATATTTAAAGGTATATAGAGGTTCTAGCCCCAGCTTTTGTACTTACAGTACTTTTTATACTTAGGTTAACTGCTGATTTGATTCATATGGAAAACTTTTTAAAGTGGTATAATATTCTCCTGATGTTGTCCAATTACTTTAGGAGCCCTGGAACGAGAGGACAATGTATAAAGCATTCACAGTTGTCTCCTGTCCATTCAAGTCTTCACCTAATTTCCACCATCTCAGTGCATCTCAGAGGAGAACCAAAACAACCGTCATGATCCAAAAAGAAACAAATAATTATAATAAAAAGCAATAAAAAATAAGAATATTTTAGCTAAACTTTTAAAAATAAATGAAAAGTAACGCAGCCAGAAATAATGGGAAGCTAACTAGCACATTTTTTGTTTATTATTAGCCACAATAGCACTCACCTTTTATCAAATGTCTTCCTATGACCTGATGCCAGATACAGGCACATAATGCAGCGGGACACAATAGTGAAGCTACAGATGTCAGAGCTATGGGTCTGCAAGGCCTTTTTCAACTCCAGCTGGACTGTCTGCAAAGACACAGTGGAGGGACGCAGCAGTCCACTTCAACCCTGGGGAAACGTCCAGCTCAGCTGCTTTCAATTCACCAAGCAAACGCAGCTTTTATGAGGTGTCAGTCAGGTATGAGCCATATGAGTAAAATGGGGCAGAGTTAAGGTGGAGGAAGTCATTGGTTTGGACAGAGGAGTCTCACAAAGCCTATTCTTTAATGCTCACACTCTTATCAGCTCATTCTGAAGAGAAAGTGCGGGGCACAAGATGAACTGAGCAGTGACGGAAGGCTGTGAGAGTCTGGGAGTGTTTAAGAGAAGGTTCAATACACTCATGACAGGATGTCAATAGCTACAACTCATGCCTAAGTCAACCACTGATTAATTCCCATTATGACAACTTTGGCTGAGGCAAGCTGCCCTTATTCATCACTCACTTTTAAGATGATCTGTTTTGCCTATAAATGGCCACAGAACTCCAATCACTCCAAATCATGGTTTTGAAAAGCATTATGGGTCTGAAATAAAAGGAAAAGATTTGACCTTATTCTGCCACCACCGTTTACGCACCTTTGAAGTTACATTTACATTAATGAAGAAAAAATGAAGAAAAGCAGTCAACATATCCTCAGACCCCACACACCCCAGTCATCCCCTGTTCCAACCTCTGCCATCCGGAAAGAGGTACCGGGAACATCCGAGCCAGAACCTCCAGGTTCAAGAACAGCTTTTACCCTAGAGCTGTCAAACACGCCGGCAGCGCCTACCAGAACATGACCACACCACTAAGGAACTGTTACTGATTTCTAGCCAGATCCCGCAGAACACACTAGGCTCTACTACCTCACAGGACTGTTTGCACCGCACTTTACACTTTATACTTTATACTTGAACATCTCAGCTGTGTACTTACTCATCTATATTTATTTTTCTATACTGAACACCTGTACCAAGGAATTTAGCTGTACCTGAACATTAAGCTGCTTCTCCTACCTGCACTGTACACTTTATATATCTGTACTGTTTACAACCACATACTTAACTGATACTGCTCTTACACTTAGCACATGTCTTGTACACGTACTGTCCTGTTTGCACACATTGTCTTTGTCTATTTGTCCTTGCACTACACTATTTATATATATTTATACACATATATTCTTGTAACTGCACTGGAGAAAGAGCCTGACTGTGTTTCGTTATACTGTACAACCCTGTATTGGTATAATGACAATAAAGTTGAATTGAATTGAAAATGTACCTGCACCGGGACAGTGCATTAAAGGCCGTTGGTTTTCCCAGTGTTGTATCGGAATCTGTTGACATGCTCTCCATGAAACCTTTCGGAAATTTAACTGTTGTCTTTTATTTAAGTCACTTCCTTTTAATGAAAAAAAAAAGTTACATTTCCATGTAAAAGTACATGATGGGGCAAACAGTTGCAGACAATGGTTTGTTTATAAACGTAGGTCAGGCAACAAATAGCTTTTAAATATTTAGTATAGAGCCGAGAGCAGGCAACGTGGAACTACAACCTGTTTTCAACTGTAGGCCTAAACAGTTTTGACCGCAGAGAGTGACTGACTGAACAACAACTGCTAAAGGTTAAAAAGAGTGCTAACTAGGAGGGAGGAGCTGGGAACAGCCCTTTTCACCAAAAAACAGGCCCCATTCGGGCAACTTAAAAGTTACACTAACACAGGCTTATCAACTAAGCTAAGCCAGAACGAGAGCCACTAGAGGTGTTTATTATTTAGTTTATACACATATTATATCCATTTACAAGGCTGATAATAAAAGACTGCTTTCAGTGGCATATACTGTAGCGTCTTTGGCTGATGTGTACTCAAAACTCTTCCCATGTTTTGTTACTGCTTTCACTGTAATAACGATGCAAATAACTTCACATTTTCCATTACGTTGGAAGAGATGTCTTTTTTCACTTACAGGCAGTGGAGACACCGCACCTTCTGTCTCCGAGCGAGAGACCTTAGAAAGTGCGAGGTATCAGCAATGGTGCATTTTAACATGAAGGACACACATGAGGTAATGCCAGAGTGAAGCTTTTACAAGTTCTCTGTTAGGATGCCTCGCCCATGAAATGCTGTCTTTACAGGAGAAGATCAAACGGAGAGAGTCCTGTGCTAAAAAAGGGTGCCTCTTTGTCCTCACACTCCTCCTGGGCTGCAACAGTGAACATGACCCCCCACATTTTCATGAGGTGCACTCATAAATGGGTCTGGGGCACCCCAGAGAGCTTAGGAAATTGGCCACACTGCACGTCGAATGGCCTCCAGAGCAAGAGAACAAAGCCAAAAGGCCTTCACCCACCTTTAACAAGATGTTGACTGTGCTTGCTAGCTCACAGAGATGATCTTTTTTGGACCACTGTACTCAGCAACGGCTTACATGAGAACTTGGCGCTGGACTTCTCGTCCCATTGATGCCATATTCTTGATACTGATGATCGAATTTGTACAAAACTGAAACCACAAAAAATTAGGGCTGTACCCGACTCAGAATTTTGTCAGTCGAATCGGATTCGCCCGTCCTGACTGACGATTCGACTATTCGTTCATGTTTTTTCTCCATATACATTATCTAGTAATCAGTAAATCAATTGGCATACGTTTCAGATCTGATGTCCTCCTCATTTAGAAAGTCAGCAGAGTCACAGGAACATATTTTTGAACTAAAAGAGATGTGGCATATGATGAACGATCTGGAGCCTGATTTAATTACAGAATATAGGTCGGGCAGTAAGCAACGTATTTATGCTAAAAAATTAGCGCTTATAGCCTGTCTTTTTAATTTCACTTTTAACAGCTTCTTCAGTAGGATGACCCTTCGTCTTTCATCTCTCATAAATAATGAACTCCTAAATAAAACCAAATTAGTCAATATTTAAATTATTTTTAGATGAAAAGAAGAATGGCAGACCTGAAACCATTTAATTATTATATCACCTGCGCTGAAATAATTATTTCTCGTTTATCGGCAGGCATATTAAGTGACTGTACTTATCTTTAAATAAAAATAATCTTAGCTGTAAACGAATAAATAAAAATATCTGTAATTTAGGTTCTAAAATAATGGAATTATAATAAAACAAACGTCTTCGGTCCATTTTTCCTTCACCGCAAACAGCCATTGTGTCTAAAACGAAAGTCAACTCACTCGTTTGAAGCAGTGTTCGATGTCTGACTAAATGACGAGCAGAATTAGCTTTAATTTGTTCTGATTCTCTTATTCAAAAGCTCCTCCAGAGTTTTTGAGACATCGCTCCACCCGTGTTTCTCAGCTTCACAGCTTTAGCTTCCTTCAACAGTGAACTGCCAGCGCACATTGTCACATGGATTTAATTTTTTAGCAAGCATGCGTCATAGCCCAGTTAGAGCTTAAATATATATTTATTGTTCCCCTTTTAATAATTATTAAACCTTGTCACTGTTGTCAGTCGACTTGAAGGTTCTCAGTCGACTTAAAGGGTCTCCGACTGACTATTCGACTCGTCGACTTCTAGAGGGCAGCCCTACTAAAAATCATCCCAAATGTGACAGCAACTCTTGAATCGATACAATCAATAGGCTGCTTTGCCTACCATAAAGGCCTGCCTGGTGTCAGCTGGGTGTTAAGTGCCTGTTTTTAAGCAAAAGCTGTGACTTATAAGGGCTGCAGGACAATCTGGCAGCAGACTGCAGCAAAGGAAATTCGCTGCTGGATGTGCCTCTGAGTGCAGAGGCCAGGCCCTCCCTGCACCAGGGTTAGCGTGACGTGACACTGGCACCCAAGATGTGCGGTGACAGGCAAATGACAGGTCCATCCATCAAGACAGGTCGGGAGCCCTCAAAAACCTCCCCCAATCAAAACAAAAGGAGCAGAAGCGTCAAACTGAGACTTTCCCCTTTGGTTCACTCTGTGTGAATCAGTAAGTCCGCTCTGCTCACCCGGGGCTTTGGTCGAATAGGGGTAAAAATAAGCTGGTGCCTCTGTCAGGGCAGCTCTGAGGTTTTGGGGAAGGAAAATCCGCAGGTCTGCTGCCCGCCGTCAGGAAAACGGCTCACATTTTCCGCTCCTCCGCACGGCTGACCTCTTGCTCACAGGGGCGGAATTCCTCAGCTGCCAGGACATTAAGAAGATTGCAGCATAGAATTTGGGAAGGCTTTGACTTCTTTTTGGATTATGGATGCAAAAATGAGGAATTCATGGAAGAATAAGGAGGAAATATGTCCCTAAATGGCAAGTCTCAGCTATACTTTTCTAATAAAAAGCTATAGAAACGGAATATTTTGGAAGAAAAACTTACAATAATGCTAAAAGACAGGCCATTCAACTATGTTTAACGTCAAGCTGAAACAATACAAAGATATTGCTCAAGGAAATAAGAGCGCTCCTCTAGTGCCACAGCACGGAAAACATAAAAGATTTGTCAAAGTGAACTGAAATTTAAATTCGGTCTTAATATATGTCTAGGAAATGTCATCTTCGAAAAAGCACGCATTCCACACCTGGTAAAGGGTGAAGGACATGGGCTGACACATTCGTTTAAGAACAAACAGAGGTATCAATGGTCTTTGTTTCAAGTCTTTTGGACAAGACTAGGGATGAACCGATCCAATATTACGATCAGATATCGGTTCCTATATTAACAAAAGCGTATAATCGGATTTCAGATAATTAGGCCGATCCATGGGGGCGATGCCCACTTTAATTTGTAATATGTCAATGGCATGTTTGCAGGGTGCTTTGACGAACAGGAACAACAACATGGAGCGAGCCATAGAGCTATATGAAGGTATTTTGCTTTACAAACTTAGTGAAGTAGTGCTCGTCAATCCTGATGCTTTAGGTCTTTCCAACATGGTGAATATATGGTTTATTATTTCCAAAATGGCCGATATGCAGTTTATGCAGAAGTTTATGTATCGGTGCTGGTATTGGAACCGGAAAAGTTGGATCGGTGCAGACAAGACAATCAACAACCAGACGGCATATGTCCACAATACTGACAATAAACATCATTTATTTATTTTTCTCTGAACCAGTCCTCCCAATGTTTTCCACTTGCACTTGCTGACTATAATGTAGGCTGGTGCTGGTAACAGGAGTCCTCATATGCTGTTAGCAGTTAAGAAAATACCCTTGATAAACTGTTAAACCAGATGGGGGTGAGGGTGTCCTTTGCTTTAGGCTGGTTATACATAGCCCAACTTTGAAAATCCTAACCCCAGCACACTTAATGCCCACCTTTAAGATAATTTCTCCTTACTTTGCTGCTGTGAGGCCTCACACACTAGAAGATAAGGCAGCAACAGGGTACAAATTCAGCGACAAAAACAAACCATTCAAAATGTCTGAGCTCCTCCGGTCTCACATGATACCTAAACTGGAGTGGACCTGTCTGCGCATTTATGCAGGCACAAGAAGCAGAGCGAAAACACAAACGGGATGAATCTAGAAACACATATATCAAAGTCAGAGCTGGAGAAATACAGTATTTAGCTATGAACTGGCTGCTCATTACCAACTCTTAAGAGTGTGACTATTTGATATCAACAAGCAGCTCCCCTCTCTTTGTGGTCTGCTGCTATTTCTCTCTCCACTTGCTCTCTGTTTGGCTGTTCCCCCAAACATGTGTTCAATCACATCACTGATCACCTTATATTACAGGACTTGTAAAAGTTTTGATTCGTATAAATCAAACATTTTTTGAAAGTGTCTGAGGCCTCTGATCACTTCAGTGCTAGATTGGTGGGGTAAGGATTAAAACGTTTCTCCTCTCACACTACCAGATCATCCTCTCCATAAACAGCTGCCTATCAAGCCCCTGACCCCGGAATCACTTCAGATATAACAATTTGTCAGAGGAGGTAAATCAAGGTTACAAGCTAGTTACAAATTATGTGGCATAGGTTTACCGTTTTATCCTGTATTTCTCCAGGTCTGCCTTACACTGTAACGGATGAGGGAGAACACGCACTGTTATCATGTGAGTCAAATGAAAGAGCATAAGAATCACGTTTAATTAGGCTACAAAAATGTAATTAATTTAGTGAGAAAGAAAAACGTCTCACAAATCGTTTGGTTTGAGAGTTTGTAGATAATTGGCTTAGCCCTTGCCTGAGGTCAACTGAAACGACCCATTTCACCTGATGAACGAGATCTGAGACTTATTGCCGTTGCAACATATTCTTATCCAAATCTGCTTTGTCTTTGTTAAGAGATTTTTGTCTGCTAACTTGTCCAGAAGTTTGAGATATCATTCCAACTCCGAAATGTTCGGCCTAATCGGGAATGGTGTGCTTGTATAGATTTTTATCCGCCTTTTTCCCCCCCTTTAAGAATGAATGGAGTGGAAAAGTACACGACTATCTAATGTACTTCTGCTTGACTGAGTCACCGCTTCGCATACACTATCTCAGGGCAGACACCCAAGCATTAAATTTAATGTTGGTCTGACCTGCACTCGTTTTTCTCTTTTTTAGATCCAGTCATTAATTTTCACCCCCACTGAAAACCTACAGCTTCCTTTAACCCACAGACACCAAACTGCATGTACTTTTTAAGCTGCGCAACCATTCCGGATTTCCTTCAGGAAATGCACTTTTCTAGCTAGATTTTCAGATGACCAAAGTCATTTTCCACTGTGAAACCTGCTGTGATGTGAGGAGATCTCTTGTATGTTTGGTACAATAAATACGATACTGCCACATTTGCCACAACCATCTATGTCGCAACGAGACCCATTTCCGAAACTCCTGAAAAACAGGTTGTGATTTTCACCAGTAATCTAAGAAAATCGGAACACTGCCTAGGTTTCACGTTTAAACAGTAATTTCTGAACTTTTCAGGGTGGTGAACATGAAAGTCACTTTGCGTCAGATTCCGTAATCAACATCACACCAAAAGATAGTAATTTGTTCTAAAGAGTTTTCTTTCAGCAAACAGATCTAAGTCACAGTCATGTGCTTACATCAGGAACAGCCCGTTTCATACATAAACAGTTCAGACCGATTTGCCAGACTCAGATTAAGTTTTAGCCTAAAGTAAATACATTTTAAGTGGTGAAACTTGGTTTGAAACTGTAGCTTCAAACCAGCTCCAAAATATGTACGGTGTATATATATATATATATATATGTAACTAAATTTAGAAGGTCAATGGCAGCTGTACATTCATCCAGTTGTACACATGCCAAACCTAACACTGAGCACGAGTTTGGGCATTCGACTCGTCATTTAGAATATTACTCCAGAGGATGTTTCACAACATCTCGTCTTTGAGGTAAAGGGTTAGTGGACGGAGTGGCTTAAAAAAGTGCTCCCTGTCGGTAAGTGTGATTCAGAACAAAATTGAGTCATAGCGAAAAGCAATCCATCGCTAAACCACAAGTACCATGCATATAATACAAACGCACCATCATAAGCATTACTGCAGCATCAGTAATGTTCACACAGGTTCATTCCACCTTCTATGTTCTCTTTTTTCCTCTCCATCTTTAACTGCTCTGAGCATAAACCACCATCTCCCTCCCACCACCAGCATGCTGTCACTTGGGAGCAATAGAATGGAAATTGTTGTTGGATCAGGAACCACATGCCTGGAAGTGCAGCATCCCAGACTCCCTGACTGGAAACTGGAAGCAAAACAAAAGGGGAGGGGGGGGCAAAAAAAAAAAAAAAAAGAAACAAACAACAAAAAAAAAAAAACGGGAGGTTACAGAAAAACGACCAATCCCGTCTCCTCCTCCCATCATAATGTTAGTCACTGCCTGTATTTAAGCATCAGGCGCTGCTGGTCTGGCTCAGGAAAAACGTAGAAAATTGGAGAGTCTGCTTCAGTCGACGGAGAAGACAACTCAAAAGGCCAGTGATCATTAGGGAGCAGACAAAACGAATGCCAGGTGGTCAAAGAGTGGGAAAGATGAAGCAATGCCAGTCACAGTCACCATAGTGAGACTCCATACAGCATTTCGCAGTCTGCAACATTCTGAATACTTTCAATAAAACACATAAACTGGGATGTACATGAGCTCGTTTAAACAGCCTCAGTATCGAAATGTTTGTCAAGATTTGTACATGTCAAAACATATTACATAGCAGAGGGAATAATGAATATCTTGTTCACAGTTAAACGGATGTAGTCCAAGAATATAACTCCAGCAAACAAGATCCGCAAGCTGTTTAAAGGAACGGTTTGGCGAACACTCAAGGCATATGGACACTACACCCAGGCATGTGAACGCTAAGAAGTACGTTCACAATTTGTTTCTTTCAATACCTCAGTAAAATAATAACTGTTAATCTGGAATCTTTAAACTGAAGAATTAAAATAAACTATGCACACTAGACTACATTTGTGGCTCCTGTTTTTTTTTTTTTTTATTGGGGAGTTGGATATTGTGGGGGAGGTGGAAATTCTCACAGCACCAGTTGTCTAACTGCTTGTTGCATTCAGCTAAAAGCTTTGTTCATCACATTAAGACATACTGTGTCCCAAACCACATCGATAGGTCTGCGTGACTTTAATGAAGACCTTGACGAGGTTTGAGCAGATTGGGCGATGTGAGGGTGTACACGAGGGTGTACTTACAAAACAAGATGTGGGTGACTATTGAATTCTTCTTCTTTTTAAGTAAGGTTGAACTTATTGAACAAGCTCCAGCACTACACTAAAGAATTAAACATGTCTTAGCTGATTAACTATATCCGGGGTAGATAATGGTGTGCATTTTCCGCCTGCGGAGGCAGTGAAAGTCACAATGTATAGTACAACATATCAGTGTAGACTGTCTGTAGTGGCTATATGGCAGGTTAGCTGTCATTTCTATTCTGGTAATAGTCAGTACAGGATACTGAGCTTAGACCAATGACATCATTTTTCTGTGATCTTGTGCCATCAGTGTTCCCACTGGTATAGTTCCTCACATCCAATGCAGGGTTTGTCATAACATATGCTGTGGTTGGCCCCCAATGGACCACTGTCTGAGTACACACGTTGTAGACATGTCAAGTCTGTCTGGATTACATTGAGTCTCAACTTAGCTTTCATGAAACTCCTTTACTAATCCGACTCTCAGGGCAGAGGCAGCACGGTTTGTGGTGATAATAAGATCCAAGTACACTTCCACCAACAGCTTCCAGGTTGGCCAGTGACTTGGCTCAGAACTACGTCCCAGTGATAACCCAGACATGATCGATGGACTGGGAGCCACATTTCCCCTCGACAGCTTGTCAAAGTAAACTGGCACAACGAATTAACACATTGAAAGGGAAGGGAACAGTACTGAGAGAATTAGGAGACGCAAAAAAAAAAAAAAAAAAACATTCGGAACCAGACCCTGATAATGCTTTAAACAGCTGACACTGAGGGGATATGTTGGGTGGGGGGGAGTTGTCGGTACGGATGTGGCGTATCGACTGCAGGTTTTGTGGTCCGGGCCTCTGGTCTCTGTACAAGCACAGAGGTCTATTAGGAAAGTGTGTTTGATATTTCAGACGTTTATGGATGTGTCTGCCTGCTCAGGAAGATTTCTGAGCTGAGGCGGAAAAGAAGTGGCCAGCAGGACAGGAGGATGTGGAACTACAGCACACCTGTGTGATCCACAAACACACACACGTGCACACACGCGCGCACACACACACGCGCACACACACCTATCAATGAGTATGTCCATCCTGTGTAGATAACCCAAGGCAAAAGAAAAGGAGAGACTGAGAGACTGATTGACCATCTTAGATGTAGACACAACCCTAAAAGAGCACAGACAAAGCACAGACTGACCACAAGTGCTCTGTTACCACTAACACAGCCTCTTATAGGTACATGGCTCAAAGCGGTAAACAAGTGTTTCAGGTACTGAAATTAGATTTAAATAGCCTATTTATTTGCGCTGTAGGTGCTGCTGTTGTGATTAATGATACCTTAAACATTGATATTACAATAAATATTCCTTAAGGCTGGAAAAATACAGTTTTTTTGAATGATCATATCATTTTAATATCAATTATCACAACTGTCTTTTCGAACTTTTCGAACATTAGCTGCAGTACTACATCCCGGGCAAATTCTAACACATTGAAAACAGCGTCAATCCAGTCAATAGGTAACTTTTGCAAGTCCTGTACACTGGAATATCATATTCAAAAATATCCTGTCTAGACAATACCTGTCTAGAGACTCTCACGGGGGTGGGGAGGTTAAGGGACCTCACTGCTTTATAATAATCGAGGTGACTGAGTCTCCTGGTCATGCAGAGACCATAGCGTTATGAGCAGGTTGTGGCTGAAATGACAAGAGGAGCTGTTGTTCTCTGGTCATGTCTTAAGACGTGTCTGAGAGCCATACTCATATGAAATGCTTAAACATAGTCTGTGGTAAAATCCCTTCATCTGATTCACTTGGATTGTCCAAATAATCTTCATTACAACTGACAAGCTCCTTCAGCCACATAATGTCTCTGGTTTTTGCCAGGCGTGTGCACAGGGCTATTTTCAGGATAAAACCTCACTTTTGTTAAAGCTCTTCCAGACCAGTGACCCCAAAACCTTCACACTCTAGCTACTGTATCTGCAGCAAAACACTTCATTTCATAATCTGTGCACAAAGCAATAAGCAAGGGAACTTTATTCCATCTAACAGTAATGAAACACGTACAGGATAACTGGAGACACTTTCAAAACCTGAGGCCTATATGCATTGGGCAGTATTGAGCGTTAAGTTGATGTGATTTATGAACACAGGTTGGCATCAGCATTTTTTCCAGCTAAAGCGCTGCACTGGTTGTGGTGCCATAGCTTGGCAGCTGTAGAGCGCGTCGACCCTACAGGGTTGCTTACTTGGAAGGAGGTGGGGGGCACCAGCCTAGAGAAGAGAGCTGCTTAAGCAAAGGGATTTATGGAAGTGGTTCCATAGCATACCCATTTGGAAAGACAAGCCATGTGCAGACGCAGCAGACCGCGTCTCTTCTCCGCAACTGTAGGTTTGCATTTCCCTCTAATGGGATCATTTATAATCCAAGTAATCTTTACCCCACCGTGGAATTCCGCCGCCGCTCCACTTTCCACTCGGCCCGTCCAAACGGAACGACGCGTCTGCAGGGGGAATGTGTGCCGACGTGTTACGTACAACATCCGTCATTTCGTTTGTGTGTGTGTGTGTGTGTGTGTGTGTGTGTGTGTGTGTGTGTGTGCTTACGCGTGTGTGGGTTTCATGAGTGGCAGCAGCACGCGGCCCATTAGGAACGCTGTTAACAGCTACCACTAACAGACTGGTGGAAAAATCAGAAATTGGAAAATGACCATGGAACACTGTCCAAAACCACGTATCCTGAATAAAGAATATTAGAAAATGAAAGACTTTGCAAATGCTCTGAAAAGTGACTATTTTTCACATTCGCTGCTTCAATTCAGCTTACTCTGCGTCAACTGCGTCTAATTAATGCATTCCCTCCAATTCACGTAAAGAAAACCCTTTTTTTTTTATGGCCCCTACCAGGAAACACTGAAGTTTCCTTACTTTTCTGAAATAAAAGTGCTTAGTGTAATAAGATGTCAAAATGTCATCTCATCCACTCCTCAGTCTTTACAGTCAATGTATGGGAATTGTGCAGAGGTGAGCAATGTAGTGATACTGTATCTGGTCATGGTAAATGGTTATAGGGTGATAAACATGCTTCTTGAGCACATTATGGACACTCACTACTTAAAGAACACTGACTAACTGCAGGCTTTGTTATTAAAAGCATAATTAGCCCTATTCAGTTAGATTTAGCGTGACACATTATATTGTATCTGTGTCTGTGCGAATTACATAACGTATGGTGAAAACGTCTTAAGGCATCATATCGCCCTCCCCAAAACTAAGCTGGCAAAACAGCCCGTTCTGAATTACTTGTTTTTGTGAGGTTATGAACCATGTTTACATTTATCCGTCCATTCTGCCCACAGCAATTAAGCTCAGCTCCTTCACTCTGAAGTTACTGGGAGTGCTTCAGCCCAGACTTTTTGAATGAGACACATAATACAAGGCAAGATACATGCATCATTCCCAGCAGCACTGTCCCAATTGGAGAGGAAAAGAGAAAATTGTCATGCAATAATGATTTGCAACAGTTTTGGGTTCATAAAACCCCACAATTATATGTGGAGCTCGAAAACAAAAGGTAAAATACAAGAAAAAAGTAGAACGTGCTCCCATTAATACTGACCCACACAGTTCTGCTAGCTATAAGATGGACTGGCCTAAGTCCTTTCCTTATTACAGTGGAAGAATTCAAGTCACCAAAGTCCTCCTTTGCTCCTTTGTGTTTCCAGCCTGTTTATATGCTCAGTGCAGAGTAAATGTACCCAAGAGAAAACATGTCATAAAAGAAGAGAACAGGGGTTAAAGAGCGCTTTAACAATGGAAAAGTTAGAGTAAGTGCAATTTCAAACCAGAACAAAAGCCTAACCTAATTGTGTCCTCTCCGCCTCTCGGCACCAGCTCCCCTCCCCTTTAAAAAGGAATTAATTGAAGTCATCGCTGGTGTGACCTTAGCAGGCTCTGCGTGTGTGAACCCAACGCTTGCAGGCGGGGGTGTGCGTGTGCATGGGGGGCTGCAGCTGGCCTGCATCTGGCTTAGATTAAACCGCCTGTGTTGTGCTGGCCTGAAAGTGATACAGAGGCCCGTTTCCTCAAGCCCGTCCAGACGGAGACGCCCCCGCTGCAAGCCCACACGCTTACGCGCAGGTCCGGGTCGACAGCCGGGGGGGGCTCCGGCGGTCCAAATCTCGCCGGCTGTGGTCGCCGGGTGCATAACCCAAGCCTGACAGCGCTCTGGCCGGCAGTGCAGCCCCATATCAAGGGAGCCGTGCCTGGGGAGACGCATAAGGTTGAGAAAATGCTTTCTGCAGTTGGGGAGGGGAAGTGGGGGGGGGGTAGATTTGATGTCGCGCAACACTGGGGAGAAGTAATGACTGTCAGCTGGGAGCCTCTGGTTCTGCTTTTAAGGGAAAAGAGTGGGCAGGGCCCCTCTATGACAGGATGATAACAAGCATTGTCATTTGTTATCCCGGACGCAAGGCTTTATGAGGTAACAAAACGTTCCGTCTGAGGAGAGGGCCGCTGTGGCCTCACTTAGCTCTAATGAATGTCGTCATATTACGACCTGATTCCACTTTTAATATATTGACTGCCGTGGTGAAGTTTGCTCTTTAATACTCAGAGGGTCAAGCTGAAGTCCTGAGGAGTATTACTGAGTTTGTTGTCATAAAGAACAGACCTCAGAGAGAGCAATATATCAGCTGCTACCTCTGATTTCACAAAACTGATTTTTTTCAGTTTGTGAAATGGAACAGGATGATATTTATCATTTTCTGTGCTGTAATTAAATAAAACAGTCGCTACTGAATTAGCAACATAGCTTGTCTCCGTTTAAGGTCCTACATCCTTCACCATACACCAAAAATAAAACACATTTTAATTTGGTATACGCTATACAATATTAAACATCCATTTTAGGGAAACGAATTGCAGTTTCACCTGAGATTTCTTAGATATACCAGCTGTGCCTTTACGAACTACTACTGCATTCTCAAGCTCCTGATACGTCTTCTCCTCTAAACAGAGCTTAAATAATCACAACAGCCACAGCACAGCATAAGGAGGAGCAGACAGAAAACTTCTGTTTCACGCTCGGCCCCGCATGTGACATGAGCGAGGACAGGCTTTATCGCTGTACCTGACTGAACAAACAGCCTCAACTGCAAGCATTGATGCCCTCCATGAGTCATCCTGTTAGTGGTAGCACTATAGGCAGATGGCTCCACAATGCAGGACTACATGCATGCAGACTGCTACAACGACAGCCCTTAACACCACGTCAGCGTCATCAAAGACTGCAACGGTGCCAAGTCAGATTTTCGTGGAGTGACTCAGAACAGCAGCGGGTCATCTTCAGTGGCGAGTCTTGCTTCTGTCGTGGTGGAACTGACCAATGAAAACGGTGTGCCTTCACTGTGGTCAGCGCCAAGATGAACGGACTGTTGTCACGTGTCACACGTCCAGAAGGCCTGGTGTCACTCCACCTCCACCACTACCACAAAATCTGCAGGAACTGCGTGAGAGTATTCAAGCTGCGTGGGATGAATTATCGCAGGACACTGTTAGGATCCTCTATAATTCCATGCCGAGACGTCTGGCATGTTGCGTTAGCAAACATGGCGACCCGATGCCATACTGAGAGACGCTACTTCTGTATGTGTAGCTAAATAAATATTGCCCATATCAATTTCTCAATTTATCATCATTTATTGTTCCTCACACCACACACACACCCACCCAACACACATCTATTTCAGCAATAATCACTAATGAGACTTGACAAAACTTAAGACAGGTTTTTGGGGAGTTGTAGAAGCCATGCCTCAAAAAAAATTCAAAACCTGTCAAAAGACGATTGCATAGACAACCAATTCTTCTTAGTCAAGGAACTGAACCGGGAAGAGAATGGTAAAGCAATACGGATTTAAAATTGGTTTCACAAGGAAATAAAAACAATAAGACAACTTCAGATTTTATTCCCATTTCCCTGAAAGAGGAAAAGTCTGCTCGAAACAGAACAATTGTACATGGTTCAACATCAGTACAATTGCGTTAAAAAAAATGACTAATGATTTATTGCTCCTAGTAAAGTGAGTCAAAAATCCTTTTTATTAGGATAAAGTTAAGGAGTCCTCTCCCACTCTGAGTGCAGTATAAATCCCTGCGCTTGTAGCAGCCATTAAGAAACCTGTTTTTATTAATGAAAATGGGAAACACATATGAAAGCATACATCCCCCCACACTCCCAAAACTTCAAGGAGAAAGACGCTTCAATGCATTCGCTCATACTTAAGCTTTACACAAATATAAAGATTTCACTGGACAGACGACTTTCAGACATCTAAGGAGGCTGAATCACAATGAATTCACTTGACTTAAAAAGGAAAAGAAGAAGACCAGGAGATCGGAACCAGCCATTCAGACAAGAGAGAGATGAGTACACTACCTCTGCTGGTACTGAGGAGCGCTGAGGGTATCGGGGAGCTATTGAGCCTTTGGGGAAATGAGCTACCCTTTCTGGCTGACCCGTCTGACTTCAGCTCACATCGCTCATTAATGAGGCTACGGTTCAGGACAGACTAAACATGAAGTCGGCATTTAAAGGGATTTACTGCACCCTCAGAACTTCTGAGCTTTTGAGCCTTTTTTTATCATCTTCATCTCAAGTCAATCTCAAGCCATCATTTTAAAGAGATGTTACAAAACCACATCATTAAACAGTCCTGAGTAGCATTGACCTTAGATGTTAAAAATCTGAATCTTGAGCATACTGAGGGGAGGGGATGGCTATCCACCATTTATACCTTAATATTTTCCAGAAATTTAGACAGCATGCTGACATCAGGACTTGACCCCAAATTGCATGAAAAGACTTGTCTGCAAATGAAGTTTGACTTCAGATATTGCTTAAAGCAGCACTTTAAATCACTTTAGGTTGGGCTATGGGCATTCCACTTCTAAAAACGGCTGTGTTGCATGTTCAGAAGGTTTCTAGACATTTTCTCAGCTTCAAAAAAAAGCCTCTCCCTGTATTCAATTACAAAGTGTTCACATTAGGTGAAAGTCTTTTAAAGTAATGCTACTTAACTGTGAAAACTTCTGTTTTCTTAGGCTACCTATAATGATGACAGGAAACATGGCAAGACTTTCATACTGAAGTAACCAAAAAGGAACTAAAAGATCTGCTTATGGGCTCTTTGGCAGGCTTCCTGGGTGAGAGCAGAGATACCAAAATTATTAGAACTGTGGTACAAAGCCAAGGCACTATTTACCACAGCAAGTAATCATATAGCCACGTTCATTATTTACTTATTCATTAAACAAAACAAAATGCAGTATCTTTCTCCTTCTGCAAGAGATGGCAAAAGAGATGTCGACAGTGGTCCAAACTTCAGAAGACGCAAGGTGTAAGTAAGTTGATTTCTCCTTTTTATTGTGTGTTGTATAAGATCACTTATACTAACTAACGACACAACTGTCACGAGCATGAAACTGTAGCTAACCACTTACATTTAGTTTCTTGCAGCATAATAAGACATCCAACTACTGTGGAAAATGACTGCAGTCGACGTAAGCTCACCGGACCAAAAATGAGTCCCCTGTGACTGAAACGTGCCTACTAGCGTGTAATGCCTCCACGAGCACCAATAAGAGCTGTGTTTCCACTTGCCATGGACCGGACAAGTTTCAGGATGTCGGCTCATTTTGTGAGATTTTTTTGCAGATTTGGTGGAGAGAATTCTGAGGAGAATTTCCTGTAGACTGGGATTTTTGCCACTGCTGGTAGACCCGTATTCCCCTACACTCCCATACACCAACAATTTCAGCTACTTCCTTCCCATTATGGCCTTTGGCTCGCCAAAATGAATTCACACCTTTTAGCTGATCATTAACATCTGCTTTGCGACCCATCTTCCACACATCGAACGAGATCTTGACTGCAGTGTACCACCTCTTCTCAATCTATGAATACCGTCAAACACCCCGCAGGTATTTATAGCCCCATCTTCCTCATGCAACGGCATCTGCAGGAGCCTCAAGTTACTACCACCTTAAACACGCAAGGACTAGTTTTTGCCCGGTGAGCTTACATAATAACTGCAATCATCTCAAATAATTGCGATTACGTGATGATGTAATGATTGTTGCAGGTCTACCTTCAGAGAGTACTTCAAGACTTTAGTCAACTGTTCCATTTGCATGAAGACATCAACACGTGACCAAAAGACTTCTTTCCAGTCACTGTAGCCTTCCCTGGTTGAGAGCCCATATCCTGAATTTTCCCCTCTGAGGTCCATTTATAATGTGTGGTTTTATGCCCCCAAAATAGATACAAGTCATTTGTATTGCCTTTACCAATATCTCTTTATCCCTTAGAATTAAGCAGGCTGTTTTCACTATTGCACCTTTACAACTGATATGCAAATGAGCGGTGTTCTGATTGGCTGTGCCTCATTTGGAAAGTACATCAGGCAGAAGAGGTGTTTCCTATAACTCAGAGTGAATGTACAGGGCTAACCTGTTGTGGGCTGAATAGGTGGCTATAAGTAAAAGGTGTTGATTTCTGTGAAAGCTCAAAAAACTATTTAATTAAAACAGGCTGCTTTTGTAGCTTAGTTTCCATAGCCTGTGCAGAAAGAGGAGAGAATGGTGCATTTTGAAACTGAATCATATTAATATATTACATTTAGATCGTATTTACAGTAATAAGGGCCCTTTACAGTTTCCTAATATTCATGACGGGAAATGTACAGAGTGATGACCTATGTACATCTTACTGTACATCGGTGAATTCTTACAGAACAATGAGGATCTCTGGAGCTTCCCAAAACATTCAAGAGTCGGCCAAATAAGTTTAAGTGACTCATCCCTTAAGGGAAAGAAATAGGTCACTGTACATACATTTTATGGTAAACTTTAGAGAGGCTTAAATATGATGTTTAAAATCTGTTTGAATTAGGCATGATGTAGAGTGTAAAGAATACACTGACTTACGAGGACAGGATTTTGCCTTGGCTTCAAAAACCATGCCAGTTTAAGGTAGACAGAGATGCATGGAAAAGAGATACCAGAGAATCATCTCCACCTGTCCTGTACCTACTGCACAATCACCATGAAAGAAAATCCCCCCCGAAAAGAAACGCTGAAACAGAGAATTATATGAAACGAGAAAGAGAGATTATTGCAGCAAATGTGAATTTGATAGTTACAAATGAGGGAGCTAATGGCAGCAAAGGAGCTGTTATCTCCACTTTGTTGCCTGCTTCCACAGTGCAGCCAGCTGGGCTATTTGCATAAGCAGTGAAGGAGAGGGATGGAGAGAGCGAGACAGGGAGAGGAGGGGTGTATTCACCCCAGACACTCCCACACTCTATAAAGCCCAACCATGCTGAATCGCTCAGACTGAAACCACACGTGGATCTCGGCTCAGAGGAAGAGAGCCTACAGCTGAGGCAATGAGAGGCGCATTGAAGCACCAAGCCTTGAAGAAACAGAAGCTCTCGTGAATCCGAGTTCTCAGACAGAGAGTCAAGCCGAGTGAAAGGTGACGAAGGGTGACCCCACAAAGGCTAGGAGATATCGTGTTTTTTTTTTTTTTTTATCTCAGTTAAAGAAGCAGAGGAGGACGCTTTCTTTTTGCTACACAGGACTTTAATGCCAAAGCCATGCCACAGTGGAACACAACTCATGCTCAGAAGGACTAGGACGTGTGGCAAGTAACGCACAACCCTGCCTACCTTGCAGTTCACATATCGCGTGACCCATGAATGTGTGACTTTGGAACTCTAAGCCAAAAACAGCTCTAAAAAGTTTCCACGCCAGGTGAAAGATGTCATTTGCAATGGTACGCCCAGCCCCGAGCCGCTACCTCTACTCTGAGATCTCCATGATGTCTGAGGACGATGAGAATGGCAGTGAGAGCTCGGGCTCAGACGACCGATCTTTCCGCCTGAATGCCTCCAGTTACGAGCTCAAAGTGGGCAGCAGGAAGAGGAAGCCAGGCAGCGGAGGGGGTGGAGGAGGGCGACTCGGGGTAATGCCATCAGGCCCCGGAAGTGATCACCCAGTGGGTGAAGGGCGGCAGCGCAACGCAGCCAACGCGAGGGAGCGGGACCGCACCAACAGTGTCAACACTGCCTTCACCGCCCTCAGGACTCTGATCCCAACTGAGCCGGCTGACAGGAAGCTGTCCAAGATCGAGACTCTGCGCCTCGCCTCCAGCTACATCTCGCACCTGGGCAACGTGCTGCTGGTAGGCGAGGGCTGTGGGGACGGGCAGCCGTGCCACAGCAGTGGACCCTCAGCTTCCTACTACCACCACCACGGATCACCTGGACGAGACGCAGAGAACTCACAGCCCAAACAGATCTGCACTTTCTGCCTCAGTAACCAGAGAAAAATGGTGAGTGGCAAACGTGGCCGCATAGGACGTTTCTCAATAGTCTGAATGGTACATTTGCTGAATTCAAATAAAAACATTAGTTGGGTGACACTTCCCCAGGAGTCTGAATGAATTTGGTTTTGAAGTGGTAGGGAAATGCAAAACAAATGTCTGTGCTCTTCCCTCGGAATAAGGTCATTTAGGGCATGAACGCACTGTATAGAACGCCAGACAAGATCATGAAAAAGCTTACTCAGCTTCATTTAAAATAGACTCATGTACAAGTTTAAGTTTGAGTTTAACACTCAAAGATAAGATCCTCTATGGCTAAGGTTTAAAATAACCTTACAATTCCTGATTAACAGACAGAAAAGTTCTTGCAAAAAGACAGACACTGTTACTGCCATCCGTGCTGTTACCATGTCCAATCTGTAATCCACCGCAATAAACCCTGACAGTAAATTCGGGTTTCCCAATGTTTTACTTCCCAGCCTGAGTTATAACTCTATCTATGTGTCCCGTTATATCATGCACCATATCTTTATGCTGCTACCAATACTTCATAGACGGCTATAAGAAAAGATGAGATTAGCTGCAGGCAAACGGAAAGTATCCGATCAACAAGAGACTGTCAGGCGGTATACAAACACATCATCTGTCTTCCTCCCTGACGGTCCTCAGAGAGTGACTGTGCTGACCTTAGCCCGTAAAGCCAACACCACGGCGCATTAAAAATAAAACCGTAAATCACACCCCGGCCATGCGGAATACAATAACACCAAAACCAAAAACAGAGGGGAAAACTGTAATTTAAACTTGCGCAGCAAAGAGCCGTCAGATGTGATATATAACATGCGCCTGAGACAATTAGAGTCAGCCATGAAGTTGGAACATATTCTGGTTCAGTATATCACCAACACAATGTGCATTTTACCCCTCAAAAAACTTGACGCTCATCCAGAAAATCCAGTTCAGGGGGGGAAAAAAAGGCCCTACTGAATTCACTGAAGAGCAAATACAGAAACAGTAAAGGGTACATGAGGCTAAAACAGCAGAGAACTGGTACTGATGCAGACACTCAGTATCCTGCTGAATTAAAATATGTGTACTTTTGACAAATGGGCAAATGGGAGACATAAATATGCAAATGTAAATGTTCCGTGATCTAAATATCAGGCCCAGAGCATTCTGGGAACATCTGTTCCCGTCTCTTCCGCCAAGCAGCACAGCACCATCCTGAGCGATTTATACTCACATCCTGTGTTGTTCTAAGGTTCTTCCTCACTGCCCAATTAATAACTCTGTCAAGCAAAACACACAACCTGCTCAAGGCCTCAGCCCAGAGATAAATCTTTGTCAAGGGGCACCATTAACTGTGTGAAAAACTGAAATAATAAATAAATTAAAAAAGGATTTCTAGGCCCTGACTGGTAACTGCTGATCAACCGGTATATGCTAAAGAACTCTGTGAGCCCAACTCAAACTTTTAAGGAACAGTTTATTAATGGAAACGCTTCATCCGAGCCCCTTAAGACTTGGCCCACATAAAAACTGGGAAACCACAATGTTCCGATCTCTGATCATCACAAATCCCCCACAAAGTACAAGATGCATGCAAGAAATCCGAGGAGCATCATTTAAGAAACCAACAGACTTTTCACCGATTCAACAGAGCACAAGGCTTCTCATTTCAAGTATGTAAAAAATAAAAAGTTCAAAGTCACAAAAAAAGGTACACATTGCAGGCAAGAGTCTAATGACTAATAAAATCCAACTTCTTCCCTATACAAACGAAATAAGAGTGCCTAAGCCTTGACGGTAGAATTAGGGAATTGAGTTTCAGGACTAGGGCAATATTTAAACCAGATTGAGCCTCTCTTTGTAGTAGGGTTTAAGGGGCGTGAGGGCTCCCTCCAAACCGCACTCGGCTCTTCACCCCTGCTTAGCGCTCATTATGCCGTGAAAAGCACCGCTCAGCCAAGACTCACTGTTTTATTGTTGCTAAAAAGAAAGAGGGAGGAAAAACATGCCCAAAAGAAAACACTTTGAGGTAGAATGAAACTCTGTTGCCAACGTTTAAATGTCCATGCTCCGAGACAAAGGAGACCGAGAGTGGTCTTCGTGAACCACCAACAAACTCCAGAGTGGCAGACTAAATGAAACACAGGCAGTCGGGCATTGTGTTAGCTGTAACGCGCAAGTCAAGGGTAAGAACTGATTTGTGCATGTGGAGGAAAATAAATTTAGCCATAAAAAATGTCTTCCCCAAAAAAACATCTGGCAAAGATTGAACTCAAGACAGTATCTAAGTATTTTTTCCCCCAATGTTATAGTACATACAGTATGTCAGCTTGATGAAACGATGAATGCCAACAGCGTATCTTCTCACAGGCACAAATATCAGCAAATAACAACACAGCACTTCTGAACAACCCTGAAAAACTACCTGACGGAAAGGAGCTTTTTTCCATTTTTCATTTTTTCTGAATGCATATGCCTGTCCTTTCCCTGCAGAGCCACACAGGTCATTAGATGTGAGCACTCCTCTTGCAACATGAAATATTGGTGTAATAGCTTTAGCAGGTGAGGACAGGGGCTTCAGAAGAAGATGGCAGGGGGATTGCTCAACCGGATGCACAGGAGGGAGGGCTGGCGTGCAGGGAGATGGAAGGGGGGGGAGTCTGTGGAGAGAGAGAGCACGCTCAAAACTGCCTATACGTGCGTGCAACTCAAGTACCTTGCCATGCTTCCTCTCAAGGTTAAAGGTGGACATGGCAGGTTGCTGCTTATTGGGTGAAGGTGCAGGCCACAGAGCTGTCCACAACACTGACCACAACAGGGTGCAAACATCTAACACGTTACGAAATAATGTTTTAAAATCAGTGGACAGAGTGCGAAGCTCTAAAGAAGAACGACTTCTTCAGGTTCCTAAAACCTGAGTACAATGATAAATCAATGTGATGAGCTAATGCGAGATTTTGTTATTGCGATATTGTAAATTGTTAGTTCAAGAGACAGGAGGGGGACTGTGGGAGGAGTAGCGGATCTAAGAGCCAGAATAATGTTGGAAATTTTGCATCTTCACTTAAATAAGTCATTTTTCCATAAATCACATTAACAGAAGAATTACATCAGTAACAGCAAAATAAAAACTGCAATCAGGGACACTGTATTCAGCCAAAGGCAGTGCCACTCCACATCCAATCCAAAGCTACACAAACTTAAAAGACTTAAGATTTAGTCTTAATAATTTTTAATAATATTTCTTGATCTTAAGATTTTAAAAATGGGGCAAAGTACACCCAGATTGTCCAGACTCACACAAAGCCAACACAGTGATAGATACACACAAATCTTTGAGCCAGTTGTTTTGGGCTAAGGATGCTCCGATTTGGGAATTGTGGGCTTATGCTGAATTTTACATGAAAAATATTGGACATCTGCGGATGCTGATACATAAACATTTAGAAATTGTGGAAATTAGGACAGAACTGACCTGGCTTAACATTACAGAGAAACGAAACATTTATTTCGGCAAAATTTCCAGTGGAGCAAAGTGCAGGAAATTCAGACATTTTAGCCCGGAAGCCCCAGTATGGCCTTAACACTCTGCTCTACTGGAGTACAACAAATACATTAACAAATATAGGTCTGAAATATTGGTCAAGTCCAAACATCTGCCCAAAGAAGACAGTTTTAGAAATAGTTTTTGTGATTATTTTCAAATACCAATATCATTGTACAGCCTTGGTACATCAGCAAGTACACTGATATCAAAGTATTATAATAAAACACTTAGCAAAAGAAAGCTGAAAGCTGCTTTCAGTAACTTGCTCAGAAGGCTAAAGTTACAACTTGAATCTCTCACATGGACCGTCCATTCAATGTAATCTACCAAGCTGCCATCATTCTGTGTCAACCTGGGGTGAACCCAAATATTTGCCCTGTGTCTCAAGTCTAAGGTGACAAGTAAAGGAAAGAGAAAAGGGGGGCTAAATGTCTATGTTGGCGCAGCAATTTAAAATTTAAGATGTGCTCTGCAATGAAAGGCTTACAGCAGTTCGAAATAAAAGGCGCTAAAGACTTAAGAGCAGGCAAGAGTATAATCAATCTGGGCACTGCAGCACAGACTCTGGCAAAACGGCTTCTTTACAGCGTGTTAGGAAGGATGTGAAAAACAAATGTAGACGAAATCCTATTAGTTTGCTGCAAGTGATCCCCAGGGTCACAGTGCTGGAGACTTCAAAGTGGCACTGACTTCAACAGGAGAGCTGGGGGGGGTATATATACACTGTAAAATACAGTTTTTTTTCCTGGTCAGTAAGCATTTATTTATAAGACACAAAAAAGATGAATAAATATAAACACTGCATCGGGCTTTCATCCAAACGTTTCACAAATGTTATGCACATTCGCACAATATCGGCAGAAAGAAATGCAAAGTCGTGTTTCCACCAGCCACAGTTATGCAAGGAAACTTTAGAAGACATACGCTCCCAAGACTAGGGGCTGCTCTGAAGCTTGCAGGATGAAGAGATTTAACTCGTTTTACTGCTTTGAGAAGAATCATCTTCACAGACATTTGCAAATTTAGAATGGCTGTGATGTTTGCAGCTCGAAGACGCTGGGCAGGACTAGCAGTGCCCCACCTAATGATGCCTGAAATATCCATGCCACCCTGACAACTTCCACCTTGCATCTAGGAACTCAAACAAACCTAAATTCGGGGAGCACATTGTGCAAGGCAATTTTTCGTCGGCTTCATCTGTTACTGTTTACTTGAAAAACGCTTTCCATCACTCTTTCTTGCATTTCGGTTTTAGCAAAATTCCAACTTTTGCACATCACCCTTGGTGCTAAAAACTGTTATTGGATGTTTTCTTTTTCTTGGGACTTTTTTGGCCATTTTCAAATATTTGTGTGTTTGTATTTATGTTTCACTGTATAATGTTGTACAGTGAGAAAAGACAGGAAGAGGACAAGGGAGCGATAGGGCTGAATGATCTGGGGAAAATATTTAATTGCGAGTTTTCTGACTACTATTGTGACTGTGACTTAAAACTGCAATTATTTTCAAGTACACCAATATATCCACCTTCTGGCTTAAGACTTGACCCATCCATGTAGTGCCTCAGACTACAAGTAAGCTGTTGTCGTGATTTCTATGGTTTCTACTAATTGTTGAAACTAATCACTCACTCATTATCTACACCACCTTCTGGGTTGCTGAATCCAATCCCAACACTCACTGGACGGAAGCCAGTAAACACCTGGCTAAGATGCCGGTCTGGCCTAACTTAATCTAATCTAAAGTTCATGTAACAGTGTGTTCAATAATGTAGACTACAATTTTAAAACTTGCATGGGGGGGTAGAGACACAGAGAAAGAGAGAGAGAAAGAGAGACAGAGAGAGACAGAGACAAGTCATGTTTGTATGTCTGTGTCTGACTTCATCAATTAAGCCACTAGGGCCCGAGTGTTTTGACTAAATCTCCGCCCGTGTCGGAGCACAGCATTGAAATGATGCCATTCTATCTGCTGCAGCAAAGCAAACAGGGAAATGTGAGCCAGGTGTGTGTGCTTGTGTGTGTGCGCGTGTCTGCTACCACAGAGTGTAAGGTGAGCCCAGAAAAACACCAGGCCCTAATGCCCATGGCTCTGCTTGTGGTGTGCGCGCACACAAGAGTGTGTGTGTGTGTGGCAGCGGGTATCTGGTAGACAAACGTCATCATGAAGGGGAGGAAAAAAAAAGAAGGGGTGGGGGGGGGAATGAGCAGATGTTTACAATTTCAAGTACAGTGTTTTTCTCTTATTCAATCTCATGTAAGCGTTTTCTCTCATTACAGAGCAAAGACAGAGACAGAAAAACCGCCTTGAGAAGTTAATATGAAGAGGAAAATCTTGGGACTTGCCGAGCTTTGGGAGCAGCACACAGACTGTCTGACTGAAGCCTTGACTTTATGGTGTATATATGCAAAACTGCAATTCATATTTAATTCTATGTAAATCACACACAGACACTCACTCTTCAAGCTAGAGGACGAAGATGATGACGACGATGACGACTGGGCCTCTAGGACAGCAGCACCTTTCATCACAAGGGCTGAACACCTAAAATTACTTGCACATCCGCCACAGCTTCGGCTTTTCATGGTTCGACACCTCATCGGGAGAGTCAATTCCTTCCTTCTTCGGTAGACAGCCGACACAAAAGATACTTGCCAAAGTTGCACTGCAAAAAGCAAAACTGACCTAACTGGCCATGCACACTGTCCAGCAGAACTGCTTACCACAACAGCGAAGCAGATCAAAGCAGTAACAGCCACATGAAGACTGCTCAGAGCGCAAGAGTAATAACCCTGGCCAAAGAAAAACCCAACTGTAGAACCGGGTGCAGACATGGAGACCCTCAAAAAGACACTCACAAAACTTCATAGAGGTGCTAAGTGAGTCCAATTTTGATAAATGTACTCTTGCAATTTTGGTCAAAACAGTGCATTCAGCAAACAAATAAAAACAAGCAATAAATTAAATTCTAGACAATATAATGTATAATAAATATGAAAAATTCATGTACTCATTGATGATTAAATTAAAGTCAAATTATGGCAAAATGTACCGTTTTCACTTCTTTTTGGTTTTCCATTATCCAAAATCTTTCTTTGCTTCTGGCCTCTCTCTGTTGGACACACCTGGTGTACCGCAAACACGTTTTAAAGTAACACTGAAGAAATCACGGTACACACTACCATGTTCACGCTTTCACTACGTTCTACAAAGTCTTCATGAAATCATTGCAAATAAAGCTACAGATTCTGTAACAAGCAATGGAAGCGTACACTCTACCAATCAGCACTGTGCAGACTTTATTACACATTTTGGTCTATTTTACTGACAACAGTATCAGTAGCGTAACTAGGGTTTGGGACCCATGTACAATAACTAACTTCAATTTAATAATAATAATAAAATAAAAAAAAACACTCACTTGTTTATTCACTATTGTCTGAAAAAAGTCATTCACACCATCTACAACCATTTAACACTAACCTGAACATTCACAATAGATCACAATTATAAGTACAGAATATCATTTTCATTGATGAAACGCATTATGAAGAGGGAGATAAACAGACGTTAGGACAATATGTATAGTGCTGATGGATGCTAATGTTGTTGGATAGGCTCAGTTGTCTTAATATATATATGAGGGGACCAATTAAGATTTCAGTGTGATGGTCCCTGTGTGCCCCCCAATGTCATGGAGTGTGTTATTACTGCATGCAGGAGAACCTCTGTGTTCCTGTGGGCTGACTGTACAACAGAACTGCTGAAAAAATTAAAAACTGGATTTATTTTTGATCTTGCATACATTATACACATCGACAGATCACAACGTCCACAGGAAATGTGTAGTACAATTGGATAAATCCGGGTTTTCCCATCATCACAGTCTAATGAAACTTCTGTATAAAACTGTATAAAAGTTAGCTGCATATGAATTTGTGTGACGTTGAAACAAGCTCTTATTGTTTCAGAGGTTTTGCTTGGACTGGCCACATTTAAGGGAGATCTCAAATTTAAAGGAAATCTATGAAGTACAATAAGACATTTCGGATGAGTTGCTGATTCTTATTTCTAGTCTCATGTACTCAAGAGAAACTCTGTTTTTATATGAATTAACTGAATTAACCCATTATTCCATTGCAATCAACAAAGTCTGTGTATTACCAGCAACCTGGGCTCAACAGACCATTACCCTATTAAAGAAGATATTTCATGCTGTATATTAAAATACTGTTTAGCTTAATAGCTTTGAGATAACAGGTACAGTATTAAATATTTACATCACTGTAAAGTGCATAGTATAGCCTGTTTACTCAAATCTGTACTACACCAATAGGAAAGCATTTAACAGAAGGTAAATCCATTTGGAGCTAAGACCAACCTGTTAGGAGTCAAGTCCCTCCTATTTGGCTTCCCCTCGCAGGAAAGCAACTGTACGGCACATAGCTAAAAAGACTAGTAAGAGTTGTGTTGGAATTGTGTTCATGTCTATCTAAACTGATGGCTATAAACCCATAACTGCACACATTAGTCTTGGCTCCAGAGCCAAACTAAAGAAGCAAACTTCAAACACCAAACCAGTCTTGGTTACATGTGAGATACAAAACCATGTCAATTTCACTTTTTGCTGAACTACTCCTTTAAAAGAGAAGCTGAGCTGTGTGATGATGCTGTAGAACGGAGGAGGTGAACAGCTGGAACAGATGGGATGTGCAGGTAGGGCTCCTGGCAGCCTGCCGCGGCCCCCAGACAGAGGAGGCCTCTGAAACTGAGCAGAATCTGTAGCCTACCACTCATTCACTCTCACCCCTGCCTCAAACTCCGTCCAGCCACCCCACCATCAAACCCACCCACATCCATGGTCCCTCTCAAGCCAAAACCTCCCAACCCCCATGCTCTGTCTTTTTCAGCTTGCATCCAGATTGCTTTAGAGAATGACTTTTTCCATCAGCCACCGCATGGGTCAAGTTACCACCAGAGTCCAGCGGATGACCTCTGTGGAAACGTTTCTTTCCAGACTCAGACACACACTGACTGTCCCGCTGAGCTCTATCCCCACATTTTACCCCTGTGTGCCATTCTGTCATTCTCTCTTCCCTCACCAGCACGCAAAGCACAGGGCCATATCAACACAAGAACCCAGTAACCTATCCCCCCCCGCCCCACCAAAAGCAGACTGGGGTACAGATCACTACCAACAGGGCTGTTTGATACTGTTTTACTGTTTTGATTCCGTGATAAACTGAATTTATACACCACTGGGTTACTTAATAAATCAGGTTACTTTCATGATTAGGTCACAGGAAGGGATTTCTGATATCTGACATCTTGTCCTGTAAGCAACTATAATGATAAAAGTTGTAGCACTGCATTTGTGCAGTACTTGGAATTTCACAGATCTTTTTTTTCTTATTTATGCATAATTCAATAGATTTAAACTAATTCATTCAGAGTGGTTTTCATGTGAAATGCTCAGTCATAAAGTCATGTACAGCAGTGGTGAAAGGCCCCAGGCATCTGAAGAGTTCAATGCCCCTAAAAGATCCCTCACAGAAAGTTACTACACAAAACTATTACAAATACATTACTCGATGCCTGAAGCATCGTTTTACAGTAGTTTTGAGATACTATTTTTCCCTAAAATATATATTTTCTAATCTGCTTTTGGTGGAGAGGTCATGCAGTCAGATTTACCACTACAACAACACATGATGACTACAAGTTCACTAACTGACTTGTATAGTAAATCGCTATTTGTGTTATAGACATCACAACCTCTGGTTCTCTATGACCTCTATGGTTCCTCTATGATGATCAACTTCACATAAAGCCACTGTGAGACTTTCTTTAGATTTCAGCATGCAGAAATCAACGCAATTCCCCTTTAAGACTTAACAACAAATGCCCACGGGTAAGTAAGCATTTGTCAAACTTAGGTTTTACTCTGATAAAGATGAATAATTATTCAACCCTGATATGCGGTACAGACATTTATCTTTAGTGATCTGATCACAAGTGACTGTGACCTGTAACTTCTTTTAATCTTAGCTGATGATTAATTGCAAATTACAGCAATTAACAGTTTCACTTTCTTTATTCAATACATTAAACATATTCTGTATCAAGTGGCCCAATTGGCTTCTTGGCTATCGATACTTACTGCTCCCAACCGATGACAAACAGATTTTACAATACAACAACTTACAGTGGACGTTAAAACGAATGGAAACAAAGAGACAGCAAAGTGTTTTAGAAATCCAAACAGTCCTGAATAGAGATGTTCAAAGGTCCTAGAGATCTACCACCCTGCACAGATAAGCTTTAAGCCTGAACTGACCCAGGTATTGAAGGTCTTCAGGGGCATGTATTCAATTTAAAATAAACTACATTTAAAACGTTTTGGACAACTTTCAAACACTGGCATCCACTTCACTGTTTATATTATGGCCTTTAAGTGTAAGCAAAGGCCTTTAAATCAAAGATCTTTAAATGACACACACACACATGCGCACACACACACACACACACACACACACACACACACACACACACACACACACACACACACACACACACACACACACACACACACACATACACACATACACACACACACACCTGTATGTAGAGCTACTTGTAACCCAGGAAAGATGTTACCGCAGCCTTCCTTAGTTAGGACAAATTGTGACTCCTACAGAAATCAGGCTTTTATCAGGCCTGAAATTTTGGTTCAAACCCAAATACAGCATGGGAACGTTCAGTTCAAGCCTGACCCGACCCGAACCACATCATTAGGCTTCGAGTCCGAACCCAAACTGAGCCAGACACAATATCGTCCAAATCCACCCGACCCAAACCACATCATCAAGTTCTGAGCCTGATACTGACCTGAGCTTAGGAAAAGGCTGAAAGTGTGAACTCTAAACCTGACCAAGACATATTTTGGAAAATTCTACAGGCATGTCATGAATATAGCTTGCAACTGTTATATAAATAACTGCTAATAATGATTCAATTGTCATTTCTTGTTCTTTTGTATGCAACAGCAATGTGATTGTGTGAGTTGCAGTCCTGTACGAGGGCAAAAGACATCGGATATACTCTACTCACAAATAAATTACTTTCTTCCCAATAATCACGACTGAAAATGATCAGATGTCAGACTTGGCTTTAGTCTGCTTAGTTGTGGTGTATCGGACTTTCTCTAGGCCAATAATAATGTAACTCATGTTGAGTTGCTTCACAGATAAAATCAGTATATTACTTTCTTATTGATTACTTAGCTTGATTACTTGTCCCCTTATGTTAATTATACATACTAATTAGTGTGTAACAGACATTTTATGTAGACTATTTATTTGCAGGATATTCCCCACATGTATTCATCCTGCTATGGCACACACTGGATTAGTTAACTGCCCGCTCCTGTGTATGACGTTGAAATTTAGACCTGCAGCGCAAGATATTGTGGTGGGACCCACAAGTCTTGTGGAGTCATGCAGGAATACATATCTTTACTCAGAGCTGCCTTCAACACATGCTAGTACACCAGGTCTAGTACACCTTTAGTTTCTTTGCGTATGGATTTACTACATTTTTATTCACATTTATTTGCCAATTCCCATTTTATTTGTTGCTTAAAGTGACTGTGAATATTAATGGACATAAAAAAAAAGACCGCTTTCATCTTAAAATACTGCAATCATCTCAAATAACTGCGACCACGCGATTACGTCATAGCTGCGTCAGGCCTAGACGTCCGAAACCAACCAAACCTCAATGTTAGCTATGAGATTCCGTCAGGTTCGGACATATACTTCAAGCTGTACTGGGGTGAGGCCAGGGCTAAAATAAGAGCATGAGGCTTGCTAATAACTAGTTGCGACCGGTAAAAATATCTTGGCTTTCTGGTCACTCTCCTTCATCACACAAGGACTTAGGCACTGCTATCACACTGAGGTTTCCAGCACTCAAACCTTGACCGAATTTCCCTTAACCTGACCTTAACCATCTGCAGAAAGAGACCAGACGCAGCAACAGGGTATAGAGAGCAGTTTTAAGCTCCAGCTCCATACCGACAGGCGGGATGTGACTGTAATAATGCTCCCTGATGACTAAGTTTCTTCCAGTCCCCAGACGCTGTCTGGAGGATGGTTAGCAGATGACAGGCAGACTAGACCTCGTCTGGCCTTATTCTGCTCTGCTCAGCGTCAGCTCATTTTGCTGCAGTCATCCTGTCTCAGTGAGCGTGGCACTCGGGAGGCGAGGTTAGAAGGCCAGGCAGGCAGCTGAGTGGTGCGGAACCTTCCCTCACCTGACACAGCTGCGAGCTGGGGGCCTCCATCCGCCTCCCATTTATTAATTTCCACCAACTTATTTCGTTCACAGGAACTAAGGCCCGTAAAAATAAATCCCACCATTATTTCTAATACACCAAAAAAAAGGGGGGGCTTGTAAAAGAGGTCATTCGGAGGCCAGGCAATCACCGCTTAAGGCAGATGCAACGTGGACTCAGCGCCATGCTAGCCCTGATAAATAAATAATCTGGAGATTCTCGTACACGGGGCTTTAACCTTGGAGGACGCATGTGGAAAGTTTGCATTCTGGCAATCCAGGTTTCAAATGAGTTTCCCACCTGGCCCGCGAGCATCCGGTACATCACTCAGAGAAAGTCGTTATTTATTGAAAATTAAATATCTAATGATGCCCCAAAGCCTTCTCCACCACAGACTCTAATATTATGACAGAAGCAAAAGCCATCGAGTGGGAGCCAGGAGAGCAAACGGTTCGCCCGAGATCGCAACTTTCCTTCTTTGCCGTTAACCGGAAACATCCAGATGATGTCAAATCCGTACAGATAGTGTTTTCTGTGTTCTTCTCGCTTACGAGCCACAAAGAGTAGCCTGGTTTTATTGTTTGCATGCATATTTTGAGGTCGGGTGTCTGGAGAGAGAGGTGGAATGAAAGTGAGCATTCTGGAGCAAAGGAGCGAAGGAGTGGATGAAGGCAGCGCATCATGGTGAGGACGGAATGTACTTGTCTCATTTGCCTCTACTCTTCTGCCCTTACATAATAAGAAGAAATGTCAATACCTTAAGAACCACTTGTAACTGGAGAAAGAAAAACTCTCAGAACAGGAGAAGCAGTCTATGTGCAGATTTGCAACCAAGTCTAGACAGCACTGCTCTCAGCTGTATATAAGGTAAAAGGGCCGAATCCTCCTTCCTCTAAATCCTCCTTACACCACCCCTCCACCCCTCCCCCATGGCAGCCCTCGCTGGCAGTTGGTTTCAATCAGGCCTTCTGGCAGAATGCAGGCTGGGCCAACTGGGAGCTGTGCTGAAGACCGGATGAAAAGGAAGTCCTAAAAACGACGGAACGACAGGTGGCTAGTTTGGCAGCGCTCGAAACGTCTTCTCTCCCTCGTCTTCTCCTCTCCCACAGCTTTTCCACCTCCTACCCCCAACCTTCGCGCACCTGCGAGGGTTCGGCCCACTGCGGCCCGGGGTTCTCTGCCTGCTGTAATGACCAGCACGCAAGCCGCGGTTCGTTCAGCAGCTTCTTTCAGACCACCACGACCCCCTCCTGCTGTCCTGAAGCAGAGACAAGCGCTCTGTATCAACATTCCCCCACCGACTTAGAAAAACACATCCCTGCTTCTCCTTAAATAGACTATTAAAAAGAGATTTCCTGCTGACAGCACAGTGACAGGCCAAGATTCCACATAATTTACTAGCGATCTGTCAATTTTATCACCGTATCGATTTCAGCAGAGCAGAAGGCGACTGAAAGTGGACTCAGAAAGGAACGGATTGGAAAGTAGTTTACCTTCTACCTATGGACAAAAATGTGATAGATTGCATGGATACTCGGAGTGTCTGGCCTCAGTTTCAGAAAGAGGAAACCCCAAAAAAAAAAAAAAAAAAAAAAAATGAGGTCTACAAAACTATTTCATAATACTCTCCCAAAAAATGCAAAGATAATTTTAAGAATGCTTTTTTTTTTCTTTTAATTTGTAATACATTATTTTCATTTTCATACATCCTTTTTCACCTTGTTACAATATGCCAGATAAGGAGACAGACTAAATTCCTCCTAGCAGTGATGACACAGCAGTTAGTTCCAGGCACACATATTTGAAAATCTTTATTTAGCTTAGTGTTTTCATGGTCAGTTAATCTGGTACACTTTTAGAATATGCCTACTTATATTAAGGTTTCATGGATTAGTTTAAAACTTGTTTGTTAGTTATTAATTAGGTCATAAAGATCTTAATCAACAGTAATTAGTTGGTTAAGATTAAGTAAATAATAAACGTGAGCTGTTAAACCTTTTTAATAATGGTTCAACGCTGACTGGCGGTAAGCTAATGAGGATCAGCAAGCTCTGAGGTCTAACAGTATAAATGAATGTGGGTTCACGATTAGGCAAAACGGGTGATTGTTGCCCTTTTTTATTTATGACTTCACAATCTTTAAAGTGTTTATGACCATTAAAGAACTAAGTAAACCATTCATAAGCCATTTATAAAGGCAGCCTTACTTTAATTCTAGTGGACAGTTTAGTGCAGTCTAAGTGATCTACTAAACGTTTATATTCCACCGATAACTTAGTGATCCAAATTCAATACCATTACAAGGGTAAGAACTTCAATAGACCAACTGTGATAAATAATAAATAAGGGAGCTCTAGGCCTTTTAGGTTTACCAAGAAAACTGGTAAACAACTTCTGATTGGACAGTTGTAACTTGGTATGAACATAGGACTGAAAACATTTCATTCATAATTAAATCAGATTTTTTGTTACAAAATGTAAGATTTAATAATAAATGATGATTTCTATTAATTACTTGCATTTTTCACACTTTTACTTAAGTATAATTAAAAATAAGCACAATTTAAGAATATTTTTTAAAAAACAGCTGAACCACAAGAGCATGATGAACGATGCTTTTTTGAAGGGGAGGATGTGTACCATTTGTACTTTTATTCACTATTAAATTGAATTTTTCAGTTTTTTTTAAAGCACAGGAGACCAAAATCAAACTCACATTTTTAGATGTATGGACTGATCAAACAGAAAGATTACTTTCAGAAACTTATGGACCAAACTAAGTTTAAAACCTCAGAGAGACACATTAATGGGTTGAAGATACGTCTGCAGTTACGAACATTCGTAAACCTTTAAGCAAACACAAATAACACTAACACTACTGTTTTGTCATTTAACCCGCCATATTTTCTGATTTCAAACTGGAATCTTTTACAGCTGAAATACGCAATGAAATGTGCTATCTGCATGTGCACAGCAACAGACACAAAGTTCAAGCGGGGCTTCCCTCCCAAGCAAGCGTACAGACACATTAGTTCAGTCTGTTTCCAAACAGCCTGTACGTTCATTTAATTCCTTCTAAAAGGAGAAAACCTCACTCGACTCCCATCTGGAAGCTAGTGCGCGGGTGGGTCTGTGAGGGACCTATGGGTCCCTGCTGAATAAAGCACTTAAACCCCCCTCCTCTACCTTTCCACATCGGTAACGGAACACCACCCACATTTTCCTCAGTCCAATTTGATAAATCTAAAGAATAGCTCGATCCAATTGGATCCGGGAGAACAAAACCGGCCTTTGTTTTTTAATGGTGCAGACATTTCATAAAAGCCATGCCCGTGCCTGCAGAAGTAGGAAATACATTCATCATTCCCTTCTCTGAAAGTTTTCATCCACGCTGCTTGTGGTGTGTGGGGTTAAAGAGAAGATTAAAAGGATATACTCATAAGTATAATTTCATATACTGAAAGGTTTCGACTGTACAGCCTAGTGCTTTAAGAGGGTGAGAAGAGGGAAAAAAAGAAAAGGGGAGAAAAAGGAACGAGTGAATGAGCAAAACAGTAAGTATCACTCTGACAGACACTGGAAAAGGGCACATATCATTCGGTTAGGCACCACCGACTGCACTTCCTACACCCTTAATATCGCTACATCGACTTCCATAAAGGAAGTTTTAGTGGTCACTGAGGCCTGGCAGCGGTTATTTCGTTCCTGTGCCGAAGGCAGGCCTCCTCAGTACTGATGTACCTGGTGTATGGAATATTAATACCGTGATTTTTGAGGCTTTTAGGCTTTTATGCAAACTTGACATTCATGTTCTTTTAAAGGAGGGCAATCCCACATTCTTTTTCTCCTCAGGTTAACAGGCTTCCTTGTTCTCTCTGACATGTGGTGATGAGTTGGGGGTTTTAATTTAGATTTTGTAGGGTGGGTTTAAGGGGTGTTGGATGTATATTCAAAATGAGAACACACACACTGGTCGAATTCGTTGGGGAGTCTGGGTTATCGTGCTGCTGAGTACAGATGAATAATGGCTGCAAAGGCAATCATCCAACAGTATAACATTATGTAGCAGAGTTCTTTTTTACGCTCTACTTTTTCAGGAAATGAAGTAAACTTTTGAACATAATTTATTAGGCCTGGAATCAGTTTGCCACTGCTTCACAAACTCACTGTTTCTGACCTGAAAGATATGAGACCAGGTTTAAAAAAAAAAAAAAAAAAAAAAAAAAAATGTCTAGGTTAGTAACATTAGGTGAGGCAAGAGACCATTATTTTTTGTCTGTTTACCTAAAAGCTTGACCATGTAAATTTCACAACACTGAATGTCTGTGCCAGGGTGCAAGATTTTGAACGCTGCACGGTGGTACAGTGACCATATATGTACAAACCGGAACGAGAGAACATGAAGAGACTGCTTAGGAGGGCCAACCGCCGACCAGGATGCAGCGGGACGTTTAGAATGCTTAGTGTTTACTTTCACATTCAAAGCCCTGTTTTGCTTTGTGAGTGTGTGGTGAATTACCGATGATGCCATCATGCTGACTAAACCACACAGAAATCTGATATGGACCTGTCAGAGACATGTGTTCAAGGTGCGCTTATCTTCTCCTGCATATCAGTTTCTTAGCAGAGGTCAGAATTCTCAGTGCTTCTCAGCTGAAATGCTGCTCGTGTAGAACATAAAAAGCATAACTTTCAAGAGCTTAGCCAAGAACTGACTGCTTTAATTGCAAAATGGATGCAAACACTTGTCTGGTGGGCGCATCATGTTACCGGGTAAACTGAAAAACAGAAACTAAGGTGTTTATTTGCCTATGCGATCTAGGGCTTGAAAACATGACTCACTGGAAACCTGGCATCCAACGACAGCACATTTATTCTTGTTTATGTCCAAATGGTGTTCGCTGTGAAAACTGATTGGAAACGGCGAGGGGGGGGGGGGTTGGGGGGGGTAGCGAAGGCGGGCTTGGTGGAAGAAGAGTCTCTATACAACCCAATGTACTCATATGTGAACAGGCTAGGAAAATGCACATTAGTTTACTCGGTCTGGGTTCCACAGTACCCAAGTTCCACAGTCCAGTTCAGGGGTTGTCAAATGACTGACCATGGTCTGTTCGCCAACCCAGCAAATTATTTCAATGGACCGAACTGATGAAAATATATCCGTAGCAAGACTGTAAAGACGCGTGGAAAAATGACCGCATTTCAGCAACATACATGAACACTAACCAGCTGCAGCTTATTTATCATGTGCATGTATTAACGGCAGCACATCAGAACAGAACCAACAGGGCTAAATATCAGGTCAGAAAGACGATTTCACATTTTTACAATTTATTAATTATGTCAGGTCCGAGTAGAGAAGTGACTGCACAAAAAAAGATATCAAAAACATGAACATATGAGTGACTATAAACATGAACCGAGAATTATGTATTTTTATCCCACAAAATCACAAATTATCATAATAACAAAATCCAGTTCTGCCGACTGTCCGACTGACAGTGCTCATGAATAGACGTTTAAAGTTAGTAAACCAATCTTTCTATTTGTCATTTCAATTATTTTATGCTTTTTAGTGCCTTTTTACAGGTCACAGTTTTCAACCTACTAAACTTTGCTAGGCCAATAAGGCAATAATATGCGTATGCTTTTGGGAGTTTGTGTAATGTGTTAGTTCAAACATTTTATTTGAACAGCAGAATACTGAGAAAATTCAAATGTCACTGCCACAAATTAATCACACACACACACACACACACACACACACACACACACACACACACACAAACGCAAACACACAAACGCACGCACGCGCACACAAACTGTGAATCTATGACTACAACCTAGTAACACTGTAGAGCTGTAGCAACTACCTGGAACACAACAGCAAATGCTCAGCAAGTCCTTAGTAAGACCACCTGTGATAGCATATCTATGCCCGAGCAACACCTGAGCAAACACTTGGAATTATATAGCAACAGCAAAATTTCATAGCAAACACCTGCATACTTAAAAAGGTGGTTCTTCAAAAGGTTCTTCAGTAAAGTTAATAGTCCTATTTAGAACCATGTATTTTATATAAAAACCATCTGCATGAGCAAATTGTTCTTTGCATGGTGAAATGGTTCTTCAGACTGATGGAGAATGTGCTGAATAATGTTCTATACAGAACTCTTTTGACTATGGGCTCTTTTGTTACTAACTTGAAATTGTAACAAAAATAGCAACAGCAGCATACTTTTTGAATTCTATGTTTTACTTATGTGGGATCTTCCCCTCACGTCCGTTTAATCTGCTTTGAGAGGAAAAGAGAGACTATGGCCCTGAGCATGGTGCCAAAGACGACAGAATATCCAGCAGTTTTTAACCACGTTTCAGCTCAGCGTCCTCAGGACCATGTCACTCAAATCTGATTTCTGGCTCGTAGATTTAATTCACATAGGCAGGAATTTACTTTTTCCCCCCCTATATGTATCGTTGTGGAGAAAGGTTGGGGGGGGTACAGAGGGCTGATCATTTTAGATGAAAAGCCCGCCTTCCTCTGAGGCAGCTTGTCAACTTCCAGTGCCCGACTTTGGAGGGAGCAAGGGTAAAAGGGAATAACAAGAAAGAGAGACACAGTGACAGCTGGAAAGAAAATTCCATTAAATCAGATGGAGGAGGGAAAAGCATTTCCTTCCAATAGAAAGTCAATGGAATTGCGGTTACACAGTGGACTCCGTAGCTAGTTCTGAGACAACAGAGGCACCTTAATGCTGTCAAATTTTCATGCTCTAAGGACATGATCAGGGTAACACACCGTCTTTCTTTCTTTCTTTAAAAGAGAGACAGCCCAGGCAAGCCGTCTGCAGAACTGTTAAAATTCTTGCCTTTTTTTTTTTTTTGCAAACTGCCATTAGTTTGACTATAGATCCCATCTGGAAGTCATCAGAGCCCAGCACCTGGAGACAGCCCAATCACAAAATTAAACTTAAGGATTACCAACATTTAGAGATGGAAGAAATAAAATTCACTTCCAGCCATGTGTGCTCCACTTTTTCAGGCAGATCTGATCATAATCCCAGGCTTAAGACTAGTTTTGCTATTAGTCCATGGGTTCTCGGGACACGTCACACTGTAAGCTGTCTTTGTTTGTCTTTTTAATGAAGAGAAAGCAAAGCAGCTTGCTTTAACCCCCCCCCCCAATCCACCCCCACCACACCCTCAGCCTGAAGTAGGATTAGGTGATGAGGCTTAAAAACATACAGTATTTTCTACAATAACAACGACAAAAACTATAAGTACATATATTACCTGATAGATCTTCGAGAACATGTGTTTTTGATAGGCCATACAAGACAGACACTGCATATGACTATCATAAGAAAGACATTAACTTTTCAGGAGGGGTGAAAAATATTCACATTTGGCACTTTTGGCTGAGAGTACTTTTGGTGTTAAAGTGTAACTTCCCCTCAATCTCTCTACACCCATTTTCTAGTCTGAAATATGCTCAAAAAGGGGGGCCGATACGAGGGTTGGATTTCTGCTGCTTTGGGGTAAAAGGGTACACCTGTACTGAAATGTACAACTACGAAAAAAAAAAAAAAAAAAGAAGTTGGGATACTGTGCAAAATGTAAATAAATACAGAATGCAATGATGCTCAAATTATTCAAATCCTATATTTAATTGGAAATAGTATAAATACAACACATCAAATGTTGAAATTTTATTGTTTTTTTGAAAATGATTTGCCCAATTTCAATTGGACGCCAGCAACATGTTTTAAAGAAGTTGGATCAGGGGAGCAAAAGGTTGGTTAAGTTGTGTAATGCTCAAAATTTGTGGGAAAATCTCACATCCCATTACCACTATTGGGTATAAAAAGAGCATCCCAGAAAGGCTGAACCTTTCTAGAGTAAACATGGGAAGGGATTCACCACTCTGTAAAAGCAAAGGATTTGGGAGTTTCATCATCTACGGTACATATCTCTACAAGACTCAGAGAATCCGGAGAAATCTCTATATCGTCGCTGTCCAATGAAAAACATGTATCTCCATTTTCGTTGGTTTTTACTTTTATGTATCATTTGATCGCATGAGCTGCTGTTTGCACTGGGTGAAAATTTCATGATGAACAAACTAACAGAAATGGCCCAAAATCACTTGGAAAGAAGTCTGGTTCCATTGACTTACATAAAAATTAAATGAGGTTTTTGCCCTTTCCTGTAAAGTTGCCATTTTGGAGATACTTGTTTTTCTTTGGACAGCGATGATATGCAAGGAACAAGGTGTAAGGTTTACAGGTATGTAAGGTATTGTGTGTGTGTGTGTCTGTGTATGTGTTAGGATGTGTGTGTACTGTGTGTTATGTTGTTACTCTCTGTGCACTGTGAGCTACCGTAACCAAAGACAAATTCCTTGTATGTGTGAACATACTTGGCAAATAAAGCCTGATTCTGATTCTGATTCTGACAAGGCCAAATATTAGATGGGCCCTCAGGTGACTCTGCATAAATGGCACACAAATAGATTCTGTAGTGAAAATCACTGCATGAGCTCAGGAACACTTGTCAAAAAAACAATCGTCTGTAAATACAGTCCATCGCTGCATCCACAAATACGTTAATAAGTTAAATCTTTACCATGCAAATAAGAAACCATAGATGGCCAAGCTCATTTAAGAAGGACTATGGCAAAGCGGAAAAGTGTCCTGTGGTCGGACTAATCAAAACCTGAAATTCTTGTTGAAAGTCATGTACATTCTGTTCTTTGGGTTAGCACACAAATTGATACGGTGGTCAGTTATGGCATGGCATATATATGGGTTTTGGAGCAACACATGCTGCCATCCAGGCACCATCATTTTCAGGCAAGGCTTTGCTTTTTTCAACAACACAAAGCCAAACCACATTCTGCATGTATTACATCAACATAGCTCTGTAGTAAGAGAGTTTGGGTGCTAAACTAGCCTGCCTGCATTCCAGACCGGTCACCCAGTGAAAAAAAGAAGAAACAAAAAAATGTTCCCGAACACTTTTGTTCAAAGAAGAGGTGATGTAACACAGTGGTAAATTTCTATCTTTTTTTTTTTTGTTTTAAATGTGTTGCTGGCATCCGATTCACAATGGGCCTATATAAAACATCAACATTTCTTAGTTTAAACATCTGATGTTAGCTTTGCACTAGTTTCAATTAAATAAAGGGCTTTTTCCAAATCACCACTTTCTGTTTTTATTTACATTTTGTACAGCGTTCCAATTCCTTTTTTGGGAATGGGGTTGCAAAAACTGTTAAGGAGGTGCATGCTTAACATTGAATTTGCTTGGTTTATAATCATAGAATTCCTTGTAGTGATGCACAAGGATACTGGAATTATCAGACGGATAATTGCTTTTTCACAAATCAGCAGCAACGGGCCGAGGCTTAGATCTGGTCAATACTTCAAACAGATATTTGATGACAGGTTTACTGGATTTTGGAAGAGCAGCACTAAAGTTTAGGGAATGATGGCTATGCTACAGCAGCACAGCTAAAATGTCTCCCACATCACCATGCACACAAGCAAAACCTGCAGCTATTCAGCCAGTTGACAAACTCACTTAGAAATCAATTAAATTCAACATGAACAGCCCAAAGGTTCAGCAAGGTGAGGGAGTTTATTGATCTGTAGGACCAGTCATATTATATTGTGGAGAACGTTGGGTTCTTAGTTTAAGAATGTCTTAAACTACATTGTACCAAAACCAGTTACCCTTATTTTATCAACATACCCATACCGGAGCTACACAACCTGGCAGGGACTCATATTCATGAGCTTATTGATGATGATGCGACATCCATTAGAATTTGCAGGGGATGGATAATGTTGAATTAAGGCCACCGCACACCAGTTACATAATGTCATGTCACGCTAATGTGTGGTGCCTAAAGAAGACAGTTTTGAGTGGCCAAGCTATGAAGACATGTACATGTAAAACACTGACACTGTAATCAGCATTGGTGGATGGACACACGCAAAATATTAAGATATCAGCATCTGCCCAGCATTCCTGTATTGCCGCATCCCTAAAGCGTAACTGACTTATAGACTAATTCACAGTATGCTAAAGTATAACCAGCACCATGTGACAAAATCTCTCTCTCAAAGTTCTACCAACAAAGCTCAGAATAAGTGAGCAGAGGTGAGTAGTAGCCTAAATACTCAAGTAAAAGTATTAATACTTGCTTAAATTAACGACACAAGTGAAAGCACCTTCACAAAACAGCTTGAGTAGAAGTAACTAAATATTAATGGCTAAAATGCAAATGAGTAAAACCCAGATTACTTTGCTAACTAATATACTATATACTATAATATATCACTGGAGAATTCTATTACCATCAATTTAAACAAATATAGAGGAACTGTTTTAGGAATGCTGCCACAGAAGCTCACTTCTTGCTCTGAGGAGCAAAACTGGATTTTTTTTTTTTTTTTTTTTTTTTTACTGCTTGCCGGCAGGTAGCAGAAACAGTGCCCTCTAATGACCAGCGACGATTACAACACTCCCAGCAAGCAAAAACAGCAATCCTTCATTCTGACAGTGTTAAATGTGGCACGAACTGAAGTGTGAGGGGGGATGATACAAAAGTATAAATAATCGAGATGATGCCAGAGACAACAAAGACGTTCACTGGAGCAGAGGTGACGATGCAAAACCCAAGCTAAAGTACCACATCAAAAAAGGTGTCCAACCTCAAAGTCCCTGGCACACATGAACATCATTCTGTTTACGACGATCCAGTTCTATCACTGGCACAGCACTCAAAATGACTAAGCAAAAAAAAAAGTTAACTGAAACAATATAATAGTGAGGATCAGCCAATATAACTGATGTTGCTTCCATCATTAAATACTTAAATATATTCTGAAGACATGAGGCTAAGAACTGAGCTAATGGTTAATGGAAGTTTGTACTGTCCAGTTAGCATTACCCATGCCCAAAATCATCACTTGCCTCATAACTGTACTGACCTTAAATTGGCTTTCCAGTCAACACGGAAAACGCAACAATCACTACAACTGCTATAGACAGGTATGCTCCCCACTTACAAGGGGACCAGCAGTGGCATCTAGAACCCCCACCCTCTGCTGCCGTATCTTGAAGGTGGAGTGAAGTTCTGAAAAAGTAAAAGCACAAAGGGGTGAATACTGGGGGGGGGGGGCTAAATGGCTAACGCCATTAGGCTAATGCGGAAGGAAGAAAGCCTGCTAACATTAATGCTAGGAAGCTAGGAACCTAATTCTCTTATTGCAACAGCACTCTCTTATTGCAATTAACAAGCACAGCACGGTTTAGTCAGCACAGTTTAGTCAAGTGACAGAAATAAAAAGAGATCTAAAATTATTTATAGAGCAGTTTTTTCTGGCTCTTTTACTCTGGCTCTCGGAGGACGAAAGTCTTGGTTTTCAATTGTGCATTTTAAGCAGGTCTAAAATGTAATATTGATGTTGAATTTCCCAGTAATGCAGTTTTCAGATGTGTACAATGTGCAATGCAGGTTGCGTACTTATAAATAAAATATCATTTGTTTTTTTGCCCTTTTCCCCCAATACTTGACATTTTTTGTGATGACAAAATAGTGAGGAATGCCCATTCTAAATTTACATGTATATAGGAAGGATGTTATCCACTACACTAGCCAAGAAGTACAGCATCACCAGAATTCCAATGATATAGAAAAGTCTGTGTTGTATGACGTAGAGATGGGCTTTTCTGAGCATACTATGAATATTGCCCATACTTCAGTAACACTGACCAACTGCTAATGTTGAAAAGGCTGAGGAATACAATGATGTACTACCAACAGGCAGCCTGGAAGACTTAAATCTCTACACTGGACATCAGGACATTCATCTAATTTTCTGTGTACTCATCCAGACATGTTAGACTCATCAAATACAAGGATATGAAGACAGAATGAGAAAGATGTTCCAGCCCAAAGGTTATACACATAACCCCTCACTCAGGACACGCTACCACCTGTCTTCCTAAGCCTCCCAAGATTTACAAAATAAGAGTCCTTTTACGAAATAACTTCAGTCCCTTAAGCATGCACACACAAACGCGCTCACGCGGCCTTCGTCCCCTGCTACTGTGCAGAGCTCCCGGGCACGGCCTGGTCTTTTCGCGCGGTAGCTGCTCAGCGACAGGAAGCAGCAGTCGCAGCCGGGAGTCAGGGTGCTTTTCTTCCCCCTCTCTCTTATTCCACAATGTGTCTTCATTCATCTCAGCGAGCACATGGAAAAGCCATTGCGGGGGGAGAAAGCCCCCTTCCTGCCGACTAGGCTGCGGACAGGGGCTGCAGTTGCCCGTATTCCCCCTTCACTCTGCTAACAGGAAATAGCCCTTTATTACAAAGCAGGCGGAGGAGGGAGAAAAGCTTGAAACTAGGGATTTGGAAGTCTGGAATTTTATTTGTAGACAACTTGCGCCGAGAGCCGAGAGGGACTCGGAGGCTATCCTATCTGCTCTCCCCAGGCAGAACAGAGGGGCTAATTTAACGAAGGCCAAACAGCACAAGACCTCCACCGCTCCATGTGCAGTGCACACGCAGTGGAAACAGCGGGAGAGCACGGACGAGTCCAGGACAGGCCGCCTCTAATAAGAGCTGTCAGAGGAACTAACGATGAGACCTGGGGGGGTATTTCTCTAAGCAAGATTTCTCAGCAAACCAAATAACTCAAGTCCAAAGCCAAGCATGACAAATAGAGGAGGATGTACAATGCGACTGGATAATCTAGCTGGAGACAGAGAGCTGTTCTGAGCCAAACTAACATAGCATCTCCCTTCACTGCTCCACTCAAAGCCACACCCTCAAAACCAACACAGCTAATTAGCTAAACAAACTCGGATGACACAGAAGTCAGCAAACGTTACTCTTGATGGACCGAGCCCTTAAGAACCAGAATCGTAACTTAGTACTTTGGTACATAGTAGATGGGTTACTATATCTAATAGCTTTTGTTAGCTAGCTGGTATCAGAGATTAGCTACTAAACACAGTTGATGGGCAACAACAGTAGTTAAGTACTTGGCTTTGTTAGCTGCACAGTTTAGAATATATATATTCTATATAAAATAAAACAGCTCTCTTCAGCGTAAAGCCACAATGCGCACTCGTCTTTGCTCTAGATCAAGTGAATTTCTTTCTTTTCTACAATTTGTTTTCCATATATTTTTCAGTCAAAATGGTGATTATGTAAAGGGTAATACATTCATTTTAATACTTTTTTTTATTAATTAAATAAAAAGAATTCTTTAAATTTGTAAGAAACTCACACAGTAGCCTCAAAAGCCAGCTCGTAATTGTCAGTATTTAGTGTGTTCATGCTATTGTCTTTATAGCAGATTCCAGTCTATTTTGGACGACTGTCCTCAGTTCAGTGATGTTGAGAGCTTGACTCTGGATTAGTCAGTCCATTGTTCTGAAAGCACCAGCAGCTTCGTTGTTTGATTTGCAAACGTTCTTCTTTTTTGTCCATTTCCTTTTCTCAGTGATGTCTTGGCAGTAGCGTCTTGGCAGCTACACACCCTTTGAGAAAGATGGTCAGAAACACCTGTGACTTATTTGAGATCCGATCTGAAGCAAGAGTGGAGCTTCATTTTCTCCCATCTCTCAAAGACTGAGACTTTAGGTACCGTTTATCTGATGGGAACAATTTTGGTGGTCTACTAGGCCCATGCAATCAGGAGTCCCATATTTTTCCAATGCTTTTTTGGACTCTTCACTCGGTTTTCCTTTGACTTTTACAATCTTTGTATATGTGTATTTTCTTATATCATATCTAAACGTCTCAGATACGCGCATTAAAATATAAATAAATAACTTGTACTTAATGGTCAACAAACAAAAGGAAGGTTGGTCTCTGACTTGTGCACAGTATTGCAGTACCACTTCCTTGTCCTGATAGGATTAAGGTTGTTGGCCCAAATCAGTAGTTTTTCCCTGTATACCAAGTCTGGTGGTTATTACTCTTAGCGTGTTTTACTAACACATACAAGAACAAGAACAGTGATTTGTGCTAAAACACAAAAATCCTGCTTTATGAAATACCACTTGAAGTGCAACCAAGACTACAGTAGAGCCCATCTGATGGGCTGGGCTGAAGAAGCAAAAGCAACATGTTTCAGCTTTATTCTCAATAGGCACTGTTCAACTCTCAGCTCTTTCAGTACAGCTCACACCGGGCCGAGATGATGTGCTCCCCTAAGACCATACAATGGCAGTTATTACTATACAAAAGCTAGAATTACTGATCCTAGGTCATTCTTCAATGTGAGAAATCTGATCTGTATAACACCAGGTAAACCATGTTGGTCTCTGAACCCTGCCCAGGCATACTCAGCATAAGAAAAGAACCACCTGTAGGCCTACATGTAGACAACCCTCCATTATAAGGCTGAGACTACTACACTATCATTTATTTCGACTGTTTAACAAGCCACAGGTCTCCACAGACACACAACCATAGAAAAAAAACCCATCAAGTACTTTTACAAACTAAATAAAGAAAGTGGTCATCATTCCAGTTGTGTTCAATGTGATTTCAAACGAGCGTTTAAACACTGCCCCCTCCCTATGCACTCTCTCTGAAAGCAGGGACCTACCCAAAAACAATATCACTGCTAACAGAACATTCCTGGTCGGCAGGCCTTTGCCAAGAACAGTTTTGGATGGCTGACGTGTTTAGGTTGTATGGCCTGGCAAGTCCTCCAACCCTCGGTGTGCCAGGGTTCAATGATTTTCAATGGACCATTTAAATTAAAGAGCAGAGGGAAGAATTTTTTAATGGCTCCACATGCAAATCTGAGAAGTCACAGAGCTCCTGGTAGTGAAAATAGGCCTACATCACACAACTCTAGAGGCCTCTATAGAAAAAAGAATGAGGCAATCCAATACGTACATTACAGAAACACAGTAACATCTGACAGACGTAGGGGAGCTGTTTCAGACCCAGCAGTTTAGCAACCTTCAAATTGTGGAATAAGGCGCTTTCCACTCTCGTCCCTTTGTGAGATGTTCCAAAAGTACTACACCAATAAGTCTAACGGCTAGGACAATTAACTCAACGTTACTCATCGATCTGGGTTATAAAACTGTTTTCTTCTTACAGTGTCACTTTAATGCAACAACCTACACATCAAAGTCTTTGAACGAGTTCTTAGAACAATTGTACATTGTTTGTCTTTATGGGAAGGACATAAAAATGCTGTCTTAAGCTCTCTTACATCTCCCATGCATTCTTTAGTTAATCTAACTCATCACAATGCAACATATCAATGACTGGTACATGACAAGGCAAGCCTACCCACAATCTACTGCCATAAGGCTTTAATCAGGCCAAGTCATCATGCACTCAGTACAATGAGTATTGAATGATTTCCATGCCGTACCCAAATCATACTTTTGTTGCGCATCCAAATTAAAATCAGACGACTGCAAGTCAAATGCGCCTTTTAAAGCAAACCATAAGAGGTTGGCAAGCAAACAATCCATGGCAACAAAAGCAGGTGTTCAAATACTAGGGGTGAAAATCTACCAAAGGCCACACCGTATGATATAATCACAATACTCAAGTCACTATACAATAATATTGTGATCTTGATATGCAGAGTATTTGGATATATGCTGATTTATTACCTCTTCTTCAACTGCTAATGCAAACCCAGGGAACTCCTCAGTCTCCTGGTGAGACTGTTGTGTTCAGTTTGGAGAATCTGAGGCAGCAGTTCTCTTTGAGATAATGGGCTGTTATGGTCACCTAGGAATCCACTGCCCTTGATGACTACACATCGTAAATAAATGCAATCGTTTCTGATGTACTCAAAAACTCCTCGAGTGAAAGCTTCACTTATCTGCAGATCTTGGGTCACTATAGCTATGAAGTCACATACCCGGGCTCAAGCATCCTGAGCATGTAGGACAGGCCCTTGTTTTCAATGTTATGTTATATGGACATTACATTGTTTGCCAGTGTTGCATACGATTCAGTTTCTGAATTCACGTTCCCCCTGATAATATACCGGTTGCGGGTGCACATTCATGCAGCACTCATACAACTAAAAGGGGAAAAGGCTGAACACTTGAAGACTCATCCTTCTTGAACTTTGTTTTCTGCAGAGGTGTTGAGTGCTGACTCAGTGAATGAAGCTTCTGAGGACTTGATTCAGGACTTGAAAGCAAACGTTAATTTGAGAAGGGAACCGAATTGGATGAAGCACCATAACACCATCTCTAGACGATGAAGGCGTGAGGTGAGCCCTCGTGTTCGTATTGTTCCCCCGAGTATTTTATTTTCATACTACAGTCCTTGCAAATCACGTGTCATATCTATGTCTAAAATCCAAAATAAGCCCTGCCATTTCCCTCAAATGCAGATTTTCTCCTTTGCCTCAATTTATTTTGACCGATTGTCTCTGCTGACCATCATTCCTGATGACCTCACCAAAATACACTAATATAGGCATGCAAAAATATTGTAATATTGTGACATGCTGTACTGATTTTTCCACCACCCCTATTACATAGTAGCACACTGTGTGGTCAAAAATATTGACAAGTTGGCATGTTTTGCTAAAATGGCAATTGCAGTGTTCTGATGAAACGTCCTACTGCAGCACATAATACTACAAGCATTAAAAGTACCGGTAGGGTAGTTTGATAGCCTAAATCAGCTTAACAGAAACATTATTGTGTTTATTTAAAGCTTTCTAAGCGATAGGACCGCTCAACAGGTAGAACAAACAGAACACTGGCTAACAGCTTTACGAGTGTTCTTGATGGACAGGAAGGAAGCAGCAGGAGAGCTGTTTAGACTGACTTTAGTCATCATGGCAAATGCAGAAGGCAAGCTAAAAGACAGTCCGCATTCAACTGATGCTACAGAACAAAACTACCAATGATGCAAACAACCAGCAGGCACGCCTGTACAAAGAGCTTTGAGAGGTTGGTGAAAGCTAAGCTAACCTGGAGAAACCACAAAGCATTTATTTGCTCAAAAAAACTGACCATACCTGATCTTAATTTAAAATGCAGCATTAGGTAATTATGCCTCTCAAAACATGCAGTTGTTTTTTTCTGTCGAGTCTCTCTATCTGCACTTCCTTTGCACACATACCTCATTAGTTATTCAGCGAAAAGACAAAGGCAGAAAAGACAGAGATTACATATGCAATGTATATGTTAGTAGACATTTTAAATGATTGTACATGATTGTATATGATGAACAGTCATTGTTTTGAAGTTAACTGGCACATTTTTAGTCAATAGGAGTTCAGAGATTTGCTTATTATTTGTTTTGCTTATTATTCAATTTATGCCACTCTCAAAGTTACCAGGCCTGGACAGTCTCATACAGCAACGTGTTTTGTTGTGTCTTTGGTATCCATCTTTGGAACACCAAACTGTGGCAATCTTCACTAAATTCCAAATTACACTACTTGGTTTACACTTCATTTTTTCTCAGAAATACTGACACATCTGGGCCCCCACAACAACTGTTATTTACTCAATAAAAAAAAAAAAAAAACAACAAGACAAATAGGACCTGTGGAATCTGACAGCCCCAAAAATAAGAACTAGCAACCTTGGTGTACTACTGGACTGATCTCAGTTTCTTAAGTCAAAGCAGTTAGTACATCAGCAAGACTTTCTAACTAAACCAGAACTGAGAGAAACTCAACCGTGCCTTTATTTTTTTGGACAACTGATTACTGTAATGGTCTCCTAACTGTTTTGTGGCATTTTGATCTGTAGCCTGATGGGCTACCTTAAACCTACAGACCCAAACTGTGCCACCCATTACAGTACAGGCTTGATTCTGAAAATGAGTGCTCTGTTCACACAAATGTAATGATAAAAATGTTTCGGAGAGCAACTGAGTGACCGTAAGCTGAAATTGAACCTGTTCTGTGGTGTTTGGGACAAAGAGCTTAGTTAGCGGACCAAACGTGCCACAGCACAGGCATGGTTAGCTAACTGATGCTTAAATGAAAAATGCAAAACTGATGCTTAAATGCTTAAAATCCAGTTTAGAGGACAGCGCAAAGTCAAGTGACTGGTGCTGAGGTGAAAGCTGAAATCTAATGTTTTCTGTGTTGCCTGCAGAGAGTGAGCGGCTCTGATACATGTAGATCTTTGCTGTAGTGGAGCTGCTGTTATGCCAAGTTTTTTTTCTGACTCCAATTTCCCTTTTTCTGTCAGCCCTACCTATCGGGGAGCTCCCACAATTAGCTCCAAATCTGGGTTGAAAATGTTCTGATTTGAACATGCCTCCAGCTCAGTTTAAAACACTGTTAGCTCTGCTGCACTTCCATTCTGTTATGGTACTCTATCATCCTAAAATAATTTTAATAAGATTTTTAATTTAATGTTTTTCACTTCTTTTCAGATTTTAATTTGAATTATCTTTGCATTTTCTCATTCCTAAAGCACTTGCAATGACCTCAGCGTATGGCAGCTGCTATATTAATAAACTCGCCTTGCCTGAAATGCTAATCTCCACAATTAGGGCGATTAATGGGTTTAAAACTGCTCCAAGCTGTTTGAAATCTGCCTCAAACATAAGTATATTTTTTCCATCCATGCACAGTGAGTTATAGGAGACAGTTGAATCCTGGATTTTCCAAAATTCTACAAAATGATCATTTTATGCCACCCAGACAAACACCCAGGCAAACACCCAGACAAACACCCAGACAAACACCCAGACAAACACCCAGTGCTACTATCCTGGCAAACAGAGTATATAAAGAATTAAATGCAAGGGTTCCACTACTTGTCATGTGTTCATGAGAAGAAAAAAAATTTGTAAGGATCTTTTGTAAAGATCCAACTGAACATTAGCAAAGACATTTGGCAGTGCACACTATACCACCTAGGGCCTTCCAAGGGCAGCACAGCTATGTTGGTAATGCTGTGTTTTCCCAGTTAGGCAAGAAAAGTATCAACTCTAATTTATCTTTTAAAGCTTTGTGTGCTCATCGTTACTAGAGGTTTAACAATATTATTGTAGGCCAATAATATAAGCCAAAACTGATGAGCTGCTGTTTTTAGCTTTAAATACTACTGACAAAGCACTAACAACTATAAAAAAACAGTAATTTAAACCAACAAAAAAACCAAAAGTTTAAAGTCCTCAGAGACACCACATCGCCAAATAAAGAGGAAAAATCCATGTTACCTTTTAACATCCAAGTGTTTTCATTTCATGTCTGTCAGGTGTTGTATCTGGGCAGTATCAGCAGAGAAATGCATGTGCAAAGATTCAGCCATTTAGCCACCTCTACATGCTGAAGTTATAAGGAGTGATTTAGCCTGGGCCGCTTTTTGTAATGAGGCACAATACAATGAAGCCCATTCAGGTAGGGTGGTCAGTTACGTTAATTAATTACACACAGACCTTTTAAACCTAAAGGTTACAGAGAGATATAAACATGGCCATGTTAAACTGTATTGGGTATATAAAAACACATACTTTGTAAAATGGGCCCTTTTAAAGAAATATATTTTAGGATTGACGGATACTCAACATTTCAAAACAGTTATGAGGAAAGTAAAAGCGATATTTACCATCTTTATGAAAAACGTATGATCGCTTGGGCATCTGAATAAAAGGAAATAACTGAAATTGTACAAAAAGCCAATTTCCTTCCTATTTAAGCTAGAAAAAAAATAGAGCCCCAGTTTTCTGAAACCAGATACATTTTCACATTATTTTCCAGACCCTATTGAGCATGTATAAGTATATTTTTGAAGGTATAAATATTGTGGTGCATTCTGTTACACTTAAGGGAAGATTTTGGACATTTATCTATTTAAAATTTAAAAAAAAATAAACTAAAATCTTTCCACTATATTTGCTTGTGAGCTAAACAGATTTACTAATGCTTATTTTATGCCATGGGTCTTTAGCACAGTACCAGCCTCTAGGTTCTGTTTAAGTAACCTGACGGTCTAGTACCATTCATGCATGTACCAGCCTTACCTCTTCATCTGATGTGTCCTGCTCGTACTCGTCCACCTGGGAAGAAATCTTCAGCCCACTGTCAGTGCCTGACTTCACACTCTCCTCTTCTTCTCCCTCTGCAGACACATCCTTTTTCTTCCTCAGCTTTCTGACCTTAGCCGTTTTCTCCTCAGCCTGTGAAAGAAAACAAAAGACCACTCTAAGTACATAATCAAGTGATTAAAAACATTTCTCTGAATTTAACATCAATCCAGGAACACAAGCAACAGTTAAAGTATTCAGCAAGGCGCAAATCAAAACTTCAAAACATTATTCCTCAGAGGGCACACATGGTAAACAGCTCAACAGTGCAGAGATGCGCTGAGCAGCCGGGATTCACGTTCATGGGCCACACAACGGGCCGTGGTCACAGCCGTAAGAAAAGACCTAAAAGATGTGGCTCTCTCCTGATGCTACCTCTCTCTCCAGGAAGCTGGATGACCGCATGCTTTAGAGTTGACAGTATTTCTCAGGAGGATGGCATCTGACAATCCAGACTGCCTGATACCGCTACAAGACGCCCATTCATCAGATGCCATGTTTCTGATGGCGTTCTCCGATTGTTGGTGCTATCATGGACATGGAAAAAAGTTACACTAGATTTGGAAAGAAGTCTTGGGGAAAACAACCTCAGTGTTCCACTCCAACTTGTCTTCCCCCAACATTTTCCATTTCTCAGACGTGAAATCTAAATCCTTCATGGTAACCTGACAGTGTGCAAAGTTTTATGGATTCCGCATTTCTTTTCATGCACGCACCGCCATGTTATTTACACACACAGCAAACAGTGCTGTGGCAGGGACAGCGGGGATGAAAGCCTGCTGTGCTGACCTTTATTCAATATGCCCCATCTCTCAGAAGAGGCAGAGCCAGTCTTAAAAAGGACGCTTTGAGCTCTGGCGTTTCCCTGGAGGCAGCAAGAGGCAGGTGAGGAACCTATGTTGATTTATGGCTCCGGGGAGTCCTGATATCTTTTGGAGCACGGTGCTAAGTGAAACACTTCCTCCCCAATGCCTAGTTAAATCCACATCAAGCTAGCGGAGCCATTTCAAACAGATGGCCTCAGGTAACCTGCAGGGTGGACGTATCTTTCCCATTCGCCCTGAAGAGCTAAACACAAGGCGATTTTAGGGGAAGAAGGAAAAAAGGGGGAGAAACCAGTCAGACCATGTCTCTAAATTATAGGGGTGTTGCATTCATCATACATTACATTATTCATACATACATTACATGTTACATATACATATTTATTGGTATATCTACATGTTACATAACATGCATCGTTACATTAAGGCACATGGTGGAGATATGAAAATGCATCATGGAGAAGGGATGTCCAATTAATGAGACCATCTAACACAACTACATGGTCTGAGTGCAAAAGTTTGCAAATGATCAACACCAAAAACGCCACCTCACTCCGGGCTTCCTCTCGCCTTCCAGCTTTCATCCAGTCCATGTGATAATTTTGCATGTCTGTGTGAACATTTCTCCTAATTTGAATTGAGAGCATTAAATTGTAGTCAAAAGATATAATGAAATTAAACTACTAAAACTCCTTTAGCGATCTGACCGTGCAACACTCAACTCGTACTAAGGAGAACAGCCCATGACATAACTTAACCAAATGATGGCCAAACCAGATGGAATCAAAGCAATGGATTCAGTTTCAAAAGACAAAGAGTCTAATCCACTGCCCATTTAACCAACTCACCCAGGCAATCCGCAGCAGCAGACAATTAGGGTTGCTAACAACAGAGAAACGTTCTATTGTTGTATGCTTTGGTCACCAATCTTACTCCTAGAGACACCATTTTTTGTGACAGGTCCAATAAAAATACTGAGGAGATAATTACATTCCAGAGGTGCTTGAAATAGTTTCATGATAAATTTAATACACTAAATTTTCTTCTTACCCAAAAAAGTAGTTAATCTTTTTTTTTTTTTTTTTTAATAAAATTCCAGAAGCCAAGGACAAAGAATTCACTACCACCCTACCCACAAAAATCTCTAATTTAATATGGCTCCAAATTAACCCAGTGTCACGTATTGAACTACATTTTTGCTAGAAATGCGCAGGATGCTAGCACTCCATCTAGCAGGTTGCCAAGACTGGTTGGTAAGCTGAAGTAGGTGGTTCTTGATCAGCGATGTTATGAACGTACATATGACAGCAGTGCACAAACATTTAAAGTGGGCCTGTTATGCTCACATTTAACGGTCATAATTTTATTTTAGGGTCTCCTAGAATAGATTTACATGCTTCAATGTTCCGAAAACACACTGTTGGTCTGATTGGTCAAGTCCCATATCTGCCTGTACATAGCCTTGAATAGTGAGGGCTTGCCAGGCTTGCCTGTTGGAAGCCAATAAGGACTGCGTTACGAGATAATCTCACCATGTAACAGAGAAAAAGACTTTAATGGTGCATAGTTTTGAGAAAATGAGCGCACCATTATGTCCCAAATCATTTTAGACTCTCTCTGAAGTGTCTTCTAGCACTTTCTCATCAATCTGAAAGAGATCACTGAGTAGCTCTTCTCCTCACTGTAAGTTCCCTCTACATGCTGGCTTACTTCCTTTTACATCAGCAGACACTTGGCGCTAGTTAGCTGAATTAGCTGTTACCAAGACAGACCAGTTATCATTCATCTTTTAGCATTAAATATCCGAGCACTACTAGCTAACTCTTCATCTGCCTCCAACACTCAAACCTTCAATGTTAAATAGCTTCATTACAGAACAGTGCAGACTAAAATGACAAGTGCTCAAGTTAAAAACAGTACTGACTTGAGCCATAATAAATTGAGCTGATGCTGTTAAAGTTGGTTATTTACAGTACAGTATATCATTAGAAGTCTGTTGATAAGAGTCACCTTTATACCACCATCTACTACTAACACTACAAGTACTACTGGGCAACATTTGGCATTATTATGATAAATGATGTCATAACATGCCTTTCTGAGCATATTGACCGCAGAAAAATACGATGACATGGCATACAAAAATCTTCTAAAGTATCGTAAAATTGTATTTTTGCCATGTCGCCCACCACTAACTAATGATAACACAAGTCTCTGGGTAATTATTCTAAGGATACCCACATTAAGCACTCAGCTATTTTCCCAACCCTACTTGAGTAAAAAATTAAAATTGCATCTTAGTATGGCGGAATAACTAATCTGGTCTGGCTTTCAATATATCAGTTTAATGATGAGGAACATTTGACTTACTAGACACTTTTTGGCTGCGTGGATCTTTTGCATTTTTCATATTTGTTATGCATTTTTTAAACCGGTTTTAATGGTCACTATACTTAAAACCTTAACTGTGATACTTCACATTTTGACAGGATGTAACAAGTGCAGAAATTTCTGTCTCATTTTTTTATGTGTAACTAATAGCAATATACAACATTACAAAAGCACTATTCAATAACGTACAAAATAAGATTAAAACGACCACAAAAGCAAATACATATTCATTTGATAAACAAATATTTAATTTTATTGATTAATTTTAGCATTTAGTTTAACAATAATGTTAATGATTTTGGTTGAGTGTAGTTGGACACTTTGTTCTTAGGTAGTCCAGGACTCTTACTTTGAAGGATTCAGAGGTGTGTAGCAAGTTTTGGTAGTCTAGCGGACAAAGAAAAACAGTGGACCTGGGCAGGACATGTGCTGTTTTAAGCTGACTAGCTCATTTTAATGGCTCAGTTTGGTAATTGGTGGTATGGCTGAATGGTTAAGTTACTCTACTCCCATGAGGGAGAGCAGGGTTCAATTCCAGGCGCTCATTGGGGTTTAACAGTTTGTGTTGTCTCTCTGGCACTTTGTGTATAAAGTAATTTGACCTATTCCGGCATCGCTGCTCTGACCATGTGTTCATCATGGAAGCTCATACCACGATAACGATAAACAATATGACTTACAATGCAGCCCAGCCATAGCCAATTATGTTGTATTATTCTCAGAATGTAAACAATATTTGCGCTATGAAAAGTGTGGCGTAAGGCAAAATACTGTTATCCAGAGCCATTACTTAGGACAACTAGATCAGCAGAAGAGGTGAAACAAATACTCAAGCAACATGTTCACTTTGTAAGCCTTAATCATAATGAATAAACTAACTCTGGACGATCCAACAACAGTTTGGAGCAGCTCTTAGGACGAATTGGAGCCAGCAAGCTTCAGGACATCCGTTTCAAATCTGAGCACCTCCAGTGGCCTTTTAAGCAAGCACACACACGCCTACGCGTCCACCAACACGCACGGTTAGCGCACACACGCCAGCCCATAACATGTTTTTAAAGCGTGTTGGCTGACTGTCCAGGGTTCCGCTCGGCAGGCCCCAAGTCTCCTATTATTCTGCTGCTTCCTGCGAACTGCAGATGAGTTATTGCGTGAGCCGTGAGTGGAACAATCGGAAACCACTCATCAGGGCCCACACTGATGCTTAATTAACATCTGACCCAATCAACCAAGGCCCGCTACAGTCTGCAGAACCTACACGACGGCAGGAAGGTAAAATGCCCTCCCTCAGTCTAGGAACAGACATGTTACGTCTTACTGATGGAAGCAGACCAGACGTGTCTGCGGAGTGCCACTGGTGCGTGGGCGTGTGTTTGTGAGAGAATGAAGTCTTCCTGGTAAGATGAACCCCATTTCGCCCCCTCAGCTCTCACCCCCGTCCCCATTTCATCTTCCCACCCACTCGCCCGGCGCGAGCGCGGCTGCTGCTGGATCGGAGCCGCCGCTGCTGGGGCGGTGGGAAAGCTCCCAGGGACCATAAAAGTCCTCCAGCAGTCGCATTAACTTCTGCCTGTTGTGCATCAGGCCCCAGATCCTTCAGGCACAAAAGGCCTCCGACCAGGGGAGCTAGATGGATTAAAAAGCTGAAGTAAGAACAATGCAGCCCACTGACTGACCCCAAGTCCAGACAAAGAAGGCAATTTTTCAGATTTGCTAGTGTCTCATGATCACAGACATCTACCGCTTAACTTCTCAGCTTAACCCTTTCCTGCAGTGATCAAGGCCTCCAGGTACGGCTGAAAGATCAATCCTTTTTATGTCAAAATCGTAATTTGAAAGGATGCCATTTTCAAATTGCAGGAGCTGCAATTTTTATAACAGCTGACATTACCAATCTGTTGCCTTAACAAATCTGAAGTGTGAAAATTAACATGGCACTTGTGAAGCACCTGTACATGAGACCAATCAAACAACCCATGTGCTGTGTACATGAACACAACCCAAATTAACTGGCGGTCTGTCATGTTAACAGGCTACGACCAAGCCTTGAGGAAAAAGTGGACAAACTAGGTTTCTTAACCTGGTCCTCAGTATATGAAGAACAATCTATATTTAAATCACAATCGCAACATTAGTCAGAAAAATCCTGAATCGTACAGCCCTACCTCCAGGTGTTGTTTACCCTGAAAAAGTTCAACCAGTGTCTGAAATACATGGTACAGGAATTTAATTTAGAGGTCTCAATAGAGAGTTCCATAGAAAAGTCTTCTTCAAAAGGAGTAAAGGAATCATGAGTTGAAAGCAATGCACTTTGCACTGACTGAAATCATTTCATATTATCTAAATCTCAATGTCACTTGGCAAGACACCCACAGAACAGCACAGTGGCAGATACAGACAAGAAGTAATGGCACCATTTTAGTTATTTACTGCCAGTGTCATCCTGCTAGAGGGCAGTAGTGAGAGCCAGGAGAAATCCAAGTGGCAACAGAGCTTAGACCTCCAATATGAAAGCTGTAGAAAAGCCAGTTTCAGGCCAATCACTTAAACCAAGTATGTACTCATAACTGAACTTCTTGTTTTTAGTACTGCAATACATGCAAATTGTCTCCTCTTAACTGACTGGCTTCCAGTTTTCAAATACACCTTATACAAAGATACCATGTTCACAACTTCACAACAAAAGTCTAAAGGAGGGCTAATATAGTCTTCTAAAATTACCTGTGCTTATTAACTGCAATAAAAATGTAAAAAACAAGTTATCAAATTCTAGATTAGAAACCAGAATGTACACTGAAATACTAAACTAAAAACTAAATTATGAGGGAAAAAATTTGCTTTTTTCATTTTTCAGTGTGTGGGTCATAGTTAAGAAGTAGACCCCCCCCTGTGTTTGGCTGTCTAATGAGCCTGCAGCCAAACAGAGTTCAGTTTACTGTGTTCATTTTATACTGCCATTATCAAATACTATCACAGCATTCATCATAACACTAAAAACTAAAAGTACTGCTTTTCATAAAATAGAACATAAACTATGTTCTACCCTTAAAACTACCAGAAGCTAAACTAAAACCAAAAACCAAAAGAAAAACTAAATAAAAATAATTCAAAAGGTGTAAGAACCCTGGAATTACTTGGAGTTTGATTATGAAAATGAAAACAAAAAAAAAACATGCATATCTACACTATTACACATTTATACACCATTATTTTATGGCTTGCTTGGTGGTGTTAGCAGCAGCTTGTCCTGCAATGACGATCTGAGCATCTATCAACAGTCAGATGTTAAAACAGACAGATTACACAGAGTGATACAGTGCACCTTCTTGCCTACTTTCCTATTACTTTGTTAGTTTAGTCTCTCCTTAATTTTTCGAGATTTAAAAATGACTTACTTATTTCAGTTGTTTATGCTGGCGACCTGTGTTCATATCACCCACACAGGTTTATTTCAGCAATAATCTGGCTGAATGTCAAATCCTAAAAGGTTAGCCTGTTAACCAGCGCTTCGCTTGAATATACATATTAGTGTTAATGTTAAACACATTTTTTGTGTGCATAATACCAAACCTGGGTAGGTGTTATGGTAAACATCCAGCAAAGTTTAAATGAAAAATGAAAATTAAACATAGGAGAAAAAAAAGGAAAATAGGCCTTTCAGAATGATCTGGCCATGGTCTAAATGTTCAAATAAACATGCATGACCACGAGCCCTCCATCACTGCCTTCCCCTCCTCAGTGCCTTGTACAGAAAAGTCAAACAAAATACCCCACAAACCTAACCTGTTTTCTTTACATGATGGTGTTAATGTGCCATTTCAAACATTTTCTGTTTATGTGGATATGGCAATGCACACATCCTTGAGACAGAGAAGTTGTTAAATTTTTACTCGTTTATGGTTTTGTACTCATCAAGTCACAGATCGTTAGGATTATTGAGATTTGCAATTTTGACATTTGCAATTGAGTCTCCAGCCCTACATACATAATAAACAAAACTGTAGGTAGAACCGGGATAATATGGCCGCGCATGTACAAGCCAACCACGGAGCGTGCTGCAGATCAATCAGAAGTGCCAGTGCCAGATAAACACAGATTCTGGTAAAACCTAGTTACTCATGTTGTGGTGCAGCTTTGTTCTTAATGTGAGAGAAGGGGTAGAGCAGGTTCAGTTCCAGGCTTCAAGCTAAGGGGTTTAGCATAACCACTAGTCTTCAGAGTTACTGAAGCTGTCCTCAGTGAAATGTGCTTTGCGTATGCTGGTCATGTTGCAGACATACTGGCATAACGTTAACTGGTTGAATGAACCTCAGAAGTACACAACACACAGATACACAAACAGACATGCAGATAGACAAACAGACAGACAGGCAGACAGCTTGCTTCCTTACACAGTTAGCCTTAGCTCAGACTCCAGTGTGTGGAGCAAGCCCCCCCCCCCCCC
>CM067475.1:16327577-16397634 GCA_034552555.1 Semaprochilodus insignis
CCCCCACCCTTTTGTATATGTATGTATATCGTGACCAAGAGGAACAAGATTAGCTTAATTGGTTTTAGGGGTTTTAACAAATAGCAAATCATCTTTCAGAAACTAAAGAAAGTCTTGTATTCCTTCAGTTTTGGACAAAACCTGTTTTTTCAGACAGATTCCATTGCCCGTGGGAGTCTGACCTCTTTCTACACTCCAATCTAACTCCAATCTCCTGTCTACAATCACCTCCTGATGCAGAAGCCAGTTTCACATGCGTCACGATAAAGAAGAAAAATGCCTTCTGGTTTACAATTCATTTAATCACCATCAAGTCACAAGTCCTTAAATTCACTGAAATGATTATGTTTCAATATGCAGCCTCCAAGAGCAAACTAATAGCATTAGGCTTCAAAGGGCACATATATTGCCAAACAGCACTTTAATGTCTGTAATGTCCAGTTAGCATGCGCACTGCACGTAAACAATGCGCAAGATGCACACTTTATACAGCACTCTATATGACTCATCACACCCAATAAATTATGTTCTTTGAAATGCTGTTATGTGGCCAAAATCAGTAACACCCATAGAAGCACCTAATGCACTTGAACTGTCAAACTAAACGCCACTCAAAGGGCTGAACTTCTCCTGTGCACTAATGTCTAATGTGCCAGACAAACTGGAAATGAGTATATGACTATTTTAAAAAAACATCCTGATAAACATCCGTGATGGTGAAATCCATCAGGCAAATTCTTAACGTGAACAGGAACAGCACAGTAACGTTTATATAATAGAAAAGTAACGTCTGTGATGACACCCAGGAAAACTAACATGCTGGTAACAGTACCTGAGGTTTAAGGCTGGTTTCACTTGTACTCGTTGTGTGCTTCTCCAATTTACTACCACTTGTTTCCTTTTCTGCAGAATCTGCCCTGTCTTCATCATCATTCTCCTCTTCTTCTTCTTCCTCCTCATCCTCGTCATCGTCATCATCATCACTTCCAGAATCTTCAAGCCCAGAGAAGACACTCTCCTCGCTGTCTGAGAGATCTTCATTCCCCTCATCGCTATCATCAAGATGACCTGCCTCATCAGCGTTTTTGTCAAACATAGGGAGCTGTGGAAGAAAAACAGGACATTCAGCTAAAAGCGGTGTTCCAGGATGCAAAAGTTTAGTTTAGGGATCGTTCAATTTTAGTTTCATTTAGGGATGCATGATCAATTCTGAATGATACTGGTACCATCAGACGTTTAGACAAGAATTTTGAAACAATACATGGTGATGCATTTGTTGTATTACATTTAGCTGATGTCAACTGAAGAGAGGAGACCACACTGAATTCAGAATGGTGGCTTATTTAGGAGCACGCTGTTCTGTTTCCAGTGTATGAATGAATGAATGAATAACTCTGGTTATTCAGTTCTCACACACAGCTTGAGTACAAGTCCCAATAAACAGAGAGTAATAATAACGAAAGACAATAAATACCAAATAAGTGTTCAGTTTATTGTAATGCTAATCCATGCAGATATAGTCCAATTTTCTACATTAAATATAAATATTTAAGCGTCAGATATCACATCATCCTAACCATATTGGTGGATCGCTAAAAACAATACTTGACATCCTATTCATCGCATTACCTCTCACAAGGAGAGACAAAACACACCCTGTTTGCATTTTACAATATAGCTATTTCAGCTAATAACTATTGGAAGTCTTTCTTCCAGAGCTTTTTGGGTGACAAAGACGTCTATTATGTTAGCATCACAACTCCACTGCAAAACTAAAGAGCCAAACCATAGAGACCAAATACGTATTGGCCGATTGAATACGTTTAGTTTGAGGTAAACATACTGTACATTTAACGTTTACGTCAATCAATCATTTAAACTACAGTAAATACATCAGATATTCACGTTACATTTACATCAGATGCTTAAGCTTGAGTGCTACTGCTAACCAGTCAACATTGACAAACGTATCCCAGATTCTAAAGGAACTTGCTTTTAATCTTATTATTTGAACTACCAGCAACTTTCACAAACAGTTCTTGGTAATATCAGAACCACGTGTGCACAAACTCAGCGATCCATGTTGCTGTTATTAGCCACAAATCCAGCACACCAGACTCAAATTTGGGGAGAAGCTGCTGCTGGCTGGCCGAGCATGCGTCACCTAGACAACTGTATTACTTCCCCCTTCTGTAGCCTACCAGCCTCATAAACTGAGAAAAATAAATCGTCCTACCTGCTCCTCGTCCTCCTCTACGTTTCTTTTCTTTGCTTTAACTTTACTCATTGTGCCGTTTTGAACTACTTTAGATCCAGACTCGGGCATGCTGGACGCAGAGCTGTGACCATGTGGGTCTGGATTACGTCGGAGGTCAAAGGTTGAACGCATGCTCGTCTTTTGAAAACTATGGCTGCGTCCGGAACCGCATACTAGCACACTAAATAGGATGTACAAAAATAATACATCACCAACAGAAGTCCATTCATTAGTGTAGTATGTGTAGTATAGTGGTATGTGATTTTAGACGCAGCAAAAGAAAAAAACGTCTGAAATGTTTCGAAAAAAAGGCGTCTGAAATATTTGTTTCATGTATATGTTGTTTTGAGGAATCGCGTTTGCATTTTATTTTAATTTTCACGAAAATGAAAAAAGGTCAGAGGCTAAACCCTGGTCTACATAAAGAATGAGACTTTTTTTACAGTAATAAATTTCACTATCGGTAGCGGCTCGTAATTGTAATAAACGTGTGTCTTACCAAATAACTATTGTTTATTATAATTATTATTACAATAATAATTATTATTATTACTGTTATTATTATTATTATTATTATTATTATTTCGGCAAAGACTTTTAAATGACGTCACGCAAGCATAGCTACCATGCGCCTTTGCGGCAGTTGTTTCCTACGCAGTTTGTTGTAGAAATGTCAACATGGTGGAAAATTCCACTATTTTTGCTTAACGACAGCACGTTAAGGGACATACATAAACAGACTTATTTGCCGTGGGTGAGGACACGAAACGTTAAGGAAAGGAGCTAAGGTGCATCTGACGGCCGTACCGCGCTGCTAGTTGGATTCTAGCTCAGTTAAACGGGCTTCCTTGCTAGCGGGAGTAGCTAACTGGCGAGCTAACTAAGGCTGCTGTAGCTGACCTGCTCCACTCAGCCATCTAATCTTTTCGCAGCATCTGAGGGAAAGGGGAAAGGTTCATTCGTTATTTCGGACATGGAATTCCACAGCGCTGGCTCTGGTGGACTGTTGGTGACCAGTAGCAACGTGCCAGCTTTTCTGACTAAACTTTGGACGCTGGTGGAGGATCCAGAAACCGACCCTCTAATCTGCTGGAGTCCCGTAAGCTGAACGCACTCGCAGCTGGCTAGCATAGCCTAGTTAGCCGAAATAGCTAATGACGGCTTCTTGAGTCGTTGAAGTATTGTTTAGCTGCTGGGTTAGCTAACGTTTGAATTAGTCATATAGTTGTTATAGTATGTAATATATGTATTCATTTGAAATATGAAGCTTTTTCGTTGCTGTAGAGTCTTGGAAGTTGGTTTGTCAGCGTAGCTGTAGTGGCTGGGCAAACTTATGAGCAGAGACAGAAAGCGCCCTGTAATGTTGGGCTGCTGTTTCCCCACTAAACGAAAAGCTGAGCCATAAAGAAGAAATGTTCTATTCATTCTAGTCACAGCCAGTACGTACTTTAGCGTGACATTAAAATGAAGTAACTTCAGGCAGTGTCTAGACTGTGTCCTTATATAGGCCTAGGCCCTTCAGCGTGTCTTAACTAATGGAGGTTTGTGGTGGTCAGACAGTCGCAAATCAGGTCATGGAGAGGCAGAATGGCCTGTGGTCAGTAATGGAGATCCTCGTGGCCCCTGAAATTTCAATATACATCAATAAATATATCTTGCTTACAAATAATCGAAAGTGGAAGGCGTCTAAACATTAAGAGAAAAAGAAACCGTACCAGTTTGATTACACTTCAGACAATGTAGTTAATCAACAAAGTGTTGCTAAATACTGCATCTGCCTAAAAGCCTTTAATGAAATGTCTTGAAAGCTACTGCAGGTGTTAGGAAGATATGAGGAATGATGCTGGTTATTCCATGTCAGTCTCCCTGATGCCACACCTTTCTCAGTTGGCAGGTTATTCCCATTTTTTTGTAGCTATTAGTAATAGTAAAATAGCCTAAACCCATGTTTCTGTATCTGTTCAAGGTATTGTTTAACTGATATTGTCCTTATAAGGAGTTTGTTAGTTGTCACATGGCCGGTGTTCCTTCAGCATTCAGAATTTTGAAATCAGTTCCAAACTGAGTATATCTGCTTTTGCGTTAATGTTAAACGAGTGCTGTTTCTTTTGGGTATGCAGTTTACTGCTGCAGTTTACAGGTTTCGGATTACAGAACTCGGATTAAAATGACCAGTTTGTAATTGAATTGAAATAGTGTAGATATCTATCTTGTTGTTTTGGTAAGGTCTCAGGTTTTTTTCTTGGGTTTCAGATATAAATCTGTAGCAGTCTAAGTAGAATTTTGATGTTGGTCTGACTCATAGGCTAGTTGATTGTGGATTGCCCCGCTGGCTGAGCTGATGTAATAACCCCTCAATAGGCTTCCACATGTGCTTTATTGAACATGAAAGAGTTTGTTTGTTCTAGTAAGGTTTTGTAGATTCACTTTATCAATTCTCTGTAGAACTCATAACCTGATTGGACCCTGGGGTGTACTACAGCAATAAGTATGCTTTCTTAGGTTGAAATATGTGTTTTTGGGTTTGAAATGTTTGCCTGTTGTTTCTTGTAGTGATTCATCTTGTTGTACTATGACTTTGTTTCTGCAGGCTGCAAGTCTTGTACCATAGTGCAGTATATTCTACAATATACGTACATCAGTTAATAAATTTTTCTTCTTTGTTGTAGCATGGCAACAGCTTCCATGTGTTCGACCAGGGCAGGTTTTCCAAAGAGGTCCTTCCTAAGTACTTCAAGCACAATAACATGACCAGCTTTGTTCGGCAGCTCAATATGTGTAAGCATTTTTATGATGAATGTTTCAAAATGGTTTTGCCTTTTCTTGTTCAGTTACTATTACAAAGATTTGAATGTTTGGGTGTCATTTTTTTTTTTTTTACTTTATGTCAGTAAATTATATACTGATTAAGCATTAGCCTTGCACAGGCCGCCCCACAAGAACTGGCCAGTTGTAAACCTTAAAACAATAAGTGTTTTCTTTATATGAATTATTAACTTTAGAAATATGTTTAATGAATAATGCTATGAACCACTCTGATGCAAGCTCTTTGTTGTCTTCTGATAGATGGCTTTCGAAAAGTAGTCCACATCGAACAGGGTGGATTGGTGAAGCCTGAGAAAGATGACACAGAATTCCAGCATCCTTTCTTTGTTCGTGGACAAGAGCACTTGCTGGAGAACATTAAGAGGAAGGTGACCACAGTAAGCGCTGGTTTATTACTCTTTACTTTAGCTGGTTATATATTACAACATGGCAATTTGTGGCAGAGAAAACTCTTGTTTTTAAAATGTAAGCTAGCTAGTGTGTTTGGTTAGAGTGTCTGCCTTGCGGCACAGAGAGAGAAGTTGAACATTGCTGTAAAACTCTCTCAGAACATTTGTTTTGTTAAGTTGTTAATTTAATTTGAAATAAGTTACCATCACTGAGTGAGTCAGTTGGGCATCTTTTTTTATCATCTTGTAAATAATAGTGCCAGACTTTCCTGCTGGATATGGATTATACTTGAGTTTAAAACTCTTCAAGCACATAACCAAACATGGGGTTGAATGTACTGTGTTTCACTGCAAACTAATGTACATTTGGGATTAAACTCAGAATGATCTGGATTTGCATACAAATCCAAACAAATAGTTCCTGAAATGAGATCTGAGCATAAATGTATCAAAGCTTGAGTAATAATTCTAATATAGAATCGTTTTACTATATATGATACAAGAATTTTATGCATATCCCTTGCCTATATATATAAACTGATACAAGCATTCTTATTCTGAGATTCTTCATAAATTCAGGTTGTTATCTTTAATCAAGGTCATAAGAAAAAATAAAGAAAGTGTGACAAAAGCTCATAGCGTTTTATAGTTCCCTGTGTTTTATTAATCAAAGCAAGAACATTGTTGGAAATGTATATACACAGTTATGTTTAGTTAATGCAAACAAATATTATCTGTACTTGCTGATAGTTGTTTACAGTGTTAGAAGGTAGGATGTGTCCAAAAGTATCTAGACACCCCGTCAGCCCATTAGTAAATATTTAACATCTCAGCATTGGACTGTGGAGCACTGGAGCTGTACTTTTGGTATGGGATTAAGTGCTGTTTGTGATACAGGACTAAGCATCTAACCTGAGCACCTCACAAATGTTTTTGTAGCTAATTGCAATCAAGTCATCATAGTAGTGTTCCAACAGAGTGTAAAGGCTGTTTCTAAAACAAAGTAAGTGTCAAGCTGAATATCTTTGATTTTCCAGGGAAAATCAGATGAGCAGGTGCCTGTAGATTTTGGGCACACATTTTGCCCTGTATATATTTGTAACATAAGCTTAGTTTCATGTGAGTTTTAGATCAAAGACCTATGCCATACAATTGTGCTGTAATTTCTTAGTTGCTCAGTTCCACCACAGTTAGCATGAGGATTTTGTTTGGGAGCAGAGTATAATATGCCATGCATATCCCACCCTGTATGTAAAAAAATAATCTTTACTCGGAAAAGTTATTACGCCCTGGTGTAGCCGTCTCCCTTTGGCTGTGGCCCAGATTGAGCTAATCTCAAAGGCTCTGGGTGTCTGCCAGCCAGGGTTATGTGGATTAGGGCCCAAATGCTGGTAATCTGGCATTGCCTGACCCCTCAGATGCAGGCCTTTTCCACTGGTCTGATTTTTACAGGCTTTTCCATTTGCAGCCCTTGGCCAACTGACCAGTTCAGAGTGAAATCAAACCCAAACCCTGAGTGAATGCTTTCCACCCCCCACACTTAGCTTTGAGTTCAGGACGAGGCCACAGCCCTTACACAAACCTACACACACCTTTCTCTGACAGTTTCATGGTGTTCATCCTTAGGTGTCAAATATTAAGCACGAAGACCTCAAGCTGAGCCCGGATGATGTTACGAAGATGATTTCAGATGTGCAGCACATGAAGGGAAAGCAGGAGTCCATGGATTCGAAAATTAGCACCCTCAAACAGTAAGTACTGCGGGACTGATGATTTCTAAGCTCTTGATGTTTCAGTATGCTTTTATATCTTAATCCTTCTCAAAGAAGGCCACTGCAAGGCAGTATGAGAGGAGGAACTAGCCCATTGGAGAAAAAAATAAACGATGATTACACAATCTCTTCCTCTTTATTTCCTCAGAACCATGGAATTTGTTATTTCCTTGGAATTGTTTGCGTTTGAAGGGTGCTTAACAAATTATTTGAAAGGTGGTTTTCGCTGTATATGCAAGATTATATTTTCCCCCTTTCTTTTTTCCAAGTGAGCTAGAGAGGTATGTGCTCTCTCGCCCTCTTTTTTTTTTTTGGTCTCTCCTTGAGCAGAGCAGAGAGGCTTCTGCGTTAAGGCTGAGTAAAGCCCGTTTATTTTAAGCTCCTGATTAGAAGCAGAGTTCATTGAGACTGAAATACACACAGGAGATAGTGTATCTGACATGGGCAGGTTTCTGATACATTATTGAAAAGTGTGGTGATTTGTTGAGGTTTCAGTCAGCAGAGATTTGATTTTGTTTTTGAGGGTCACATGGCTGCCTTTTATTAATTTGCTGTCTGTTTTAGAAATCGTTCCAATATCATTAGCCATTCAGAATCGAACACGGTGGTTGGTGGATTACCCCTCTTACATTATGAATGAGGGCCAAGCAGTTCAGCCTTTGAGCATCTACACATTGGCGACAGTGCGGTAATGCTTCACCTTTAGCCTGCCTTAGTCACTGTCCTAAAACAGGCAAGCTCCCTCATGCAAGTGAGATGTGGTTCACCAGCTGCAAGTTATATTGTCAGTGCATGTCAACGTGCACATCAAGACATCCCTTCATCTGACACACAGCACAGCTGCATTGCACTTTTTTTTTGTCATTGTCATTTTTGTTGTGGACTCTGGCCGTGGTTTGGAACACACAATTTCAAGGCAGGCTGGGTGCTACAGTGTCATTGAGATGATGAAACACAGACAAGTTTCTACGGATGAGCTAATTCATATCTGTCTGTCAACAGAGCATGGCGGCCTTTACCCTCCCCATTGTCCTGTGTTTATGAGAGTTTGAGTAAAATTTGGTGTTGGGTTTTGTAGGTATTTAAGGAGATGGCTTTTTCTTATCCTCTTTTCTTCTTTGGTTTTGAATCTGACAAAAATGTGCAATATGGTCATGCCATTTGGAGTATGCTAAGTACCAATGGAACTAATGATATTTTATCAGGTGTGTGGGTAGAAATTATTCCTCCGGCATCACTTGTCATAACTGTTGAACATGTAGGCACAAATAAGTCTATCTATTGGGTCGTACAAGCCAGTGCAAATGAAAATGAAAATGGAAATGCAGTAGTCTCTCAATCACCTCCCGCTGTCTTGCCCGTTGCATCTGAAGTAGCCCACTTTCTTTTCAAATTAGCCTAAGCCTAGCACGGACACCAGAGTGCTGCTGTTTACTCTTGTACTCCCTAAAAGGAGCCGTCTCACTAAATCAGCTGCATCAGACAGTGGGATTGCAGTTTGTGCATCCAACTGAAGTTCAAATTGTAATGTGTCCAAATCTAAGCCGTGTTTTCAGTCGGAGGACTGGAGGACTGTGATGAATGACTTGAAAAATTCAGTGAAGTGGAAGCTGGCTACTTGTTCAGATTTCTTCTTACTTCTAAAATAGTGCAGGAACTAAAGCCAGAATGTCATTACTGCTCCCTTTAAGGTAGAACTGAAAATGCCAACAAAAAGATAAGAAGGCGTCACCGAATGGTAAGCTACCATTAACTTACAAAATAGGTTTACTTAATCAACTAAATGATAGTGTCAAGAAAAAGGGTGTAAGAAAATATCCACACAGTTGAGTATCGCAATAGAATGTTTTGTGATGCTGTGTCTATTCTCAAGTGCATGAGTACGTGTTTTAGATGTTTATTTTGCGATGAATGCCTCACTTTTACTTTTCCAAACATGGGTCTAACGTGGATGGCCAAATAACTCAATTTTTGTCTCATCTGACCATAAAACCTTCTTCACTTTTTCTGTGTCCATGTGATCAGCTTCAAGCTTTAACTGAGCTTCAAGGTGTCTTTTGGAGACTGGGCTTCTTTCTTAAACATCAGCCTCTCATCCTCCATGGCAATGGGAAACATGTTTGACTGTAGACAGTGACAGTGTTCCAGCAGCTTCCACTTGATGGCTGGTCTGTGCCTTGGTGGTTTTTCGGCTGTTCCTGACCATCTGAACCAATTTGTGTTTCTTTTGCTCTTGAGTTCAAATATCAACGGTTGTTCTCCAGAATCATATACATAACCCCAAAACCTATGATCATGATCACAGATCTGCACCAAGCTCCATGGACTTGTACTCTGAGTTGGTCATTCTATTCCGGTGTTTTCAAACAACCTTTTTTTATGTGGGCACAGAGTACCTGCCAGGTGTGATCTATTATGATCACAGGAAATTAAGAGACCTCAGACTTGTCAAGTTTGTCATTTTTGAACTTTGAGCACCGCTGAATAAATCGCTGATAATTAGTGAGTATATTTTTGATTTTCATATTCACCAAATTCATGTTTTTTTCTGTGAAAGATGTGTGTGTTACACTTATTTTGGCAGTTTAAGGACATTGAAAGCCCAATATTTTCATGGCGTTCATCTCCATGATGCATGCATGTATGGTGGAAGATTTTGAGAGCTCTGATCCCCCCCCCTGCTTAGAGGAATCTGCACCTGCCCCAATAAAGCCCTCTGTTGGCCTCTCATAGGGAGTGGGGGCAGGAGGCAAACTGTAGGGCTCAGGAGAGGACTCCTCTCCATGCTCTTTTACAGGCCCACACTACTACTTTACAGGACAGCCGAGTCCTCTGCTCAGCTCCATAAAGGCAGATGAAGAATCTTGCCCACTGGGAGTCCACTTCTCCACTGTTATCAGCAATGCTCTTTCCTCTCCTGCCCTCAGCAAGCTCTGCATTGTCTGAAACCATGGGGAAATGCACTGTTCTTTTAGAACTTGGGCCAAATCATATTTGCATTTGTGCTTTGTCTGTGGAGTTTCGTCTTCAAACTCTGTTCAAACTGAAAGTTTATTTCTGAAAATGAGATGAAGAATTTTTCCTTTCTTGTTCCTATCCAGCATCCTATACAATATTATATTATTGCCTGGTGTTCTGGTTTTTTTTTGTTTGTTTGTTTTTTTTTTTTTGGGCTGAATTCCAAAAAAAATAAAAAATTTAATTACTTGCATGTCGGCAAAGTTATTTTAGCTGTCTGGCACAGTGTATTGCAGTAATTTTACATAATAATTACATACTAAACATTACATAATAATTTGGGCTCAAATTGTAGACTTTCAGCTTTAATTTGAGGGTGTTTACATCCAAATCAAGTAGGCATTACTACTACATTCATACATTTCTTTGAATTAATTGGACTAAATTATTAAATTGGACATAAATTGTTTTACTCTATTGCAAATGCTTTGCAGTCAATGACTATCTGATGTCTGGAAGCCGAAGGTGTCACAAGACACTTGTTTTCTTCCCGGGTGATATTTGGTCAGGCATCTACTATAACTGGCTTCAGTTCCCACATTGTTTGTCTTACAAAGGCAAAAGTCTGTGGTTGCTTTCACAGTAGGCTTCAGGTCATCTGCACCGTGAATCACCGTTGAAGCATTTGACTGAATCTAAGTAAATAGTATATGCACTTCAGATTTTATGTGTTTGTCCAAAATCACATCAATAAGTACAAGGGATTTAGTTTCACTGCCAGCAGTATATGCCCATACCATAACAACCTCCAGATGAAGTAGTTTTTTTTGGATAAGCACTACGTTCCCTTCTCCATACTCTTTTCATCCCAACTTTTTGGTGCAAGTTGATCTTTGCTTCTTCTGTCCATGAGATCTTGTTCCAGAACTGTACAGGATATCATCTGTCCATAATACAATTTTGGTTTCAAACACTGTGATTAGGGCTGTGATGATAACTGTCTGCCATGGGGTGATGCTCATTACCGTCAGCACTGCTATTTGTTTGTTTGTTTGCTGGTGATTCACAGTCATTAATAATGTTTGGCGTCACTTTACTGCTTTGCTACCTTGTTAGTGAGCTAAGGAAGACTAGGCTGCAACCTTAGCTTACATCTGTTTATCTGAAAGGCTGACTGCTGCCTCTGTACGGTTTGAGCGGCATCTGCTAGGGCTTTCTGTGATCTCAGTGTGGCTTAAATTTAACATGGTAGTGACAAAATGCTGAGTGAGCAGTGAGCATAGTCACAGAGCACCAAAATGTTGTTGCTCCAGACTTGAGAATTAGAACTCTTAAAGTGTTCTCATTATACTGATCTTTTTGACTGAAACGTGTTTAATCCCTCAAGATCTGCACCAGCTGGCAGTAAACTGCCAAACTGCAAGATGGATTGCTTTATCACTGCAGTGAGTGTCAGTGCCCTAACTGTGATACTACACTTGATATTGCGGTAAAAGCTGTGGTATCGTGACAGTCCTTCATGCAACACAAACCCTGACACGATCTGTTTGTGATCAATATTGAATGGGTGTTCTCCCAGATTGACAGTATTTCCTTCTTTTGTTTCTTTGACGTGAACATTCTGAAGACATCTGTTGAGATTAGAATGTAGCATGTGTTGAGCTTACCACTTCATTATAGGTGAACAGCGTTCCTGAAACCAACTTCTCTAGGGCCACGGAGAAATGAAGTGCTATATATCTCAATTTCCATGCATCAGAATTGTTTGATATCCACCTGTGTGCCTGTGTGCTATGCTCTGGTGATTTAAGCTGTGTCAGAGGGCCATGTGCACACACTTAAAGCGGCTTTAACAGTCTTGAGGGAACAGGGTTGAAGTGGTCCAGGCTGCAGTAAAACCTGAATAAACATGCGCTGCTTAGATCTTTTAATAGTCATTAAGTTGGCAAAATAAAGTCCCCTAAGAATGTCTCATCTTTTACACTTCAATAAAACGCAGGCTGCCTTTTCCACATTCGCTAGCCAAATAGTAATTCACAGGCATGTATGCGACATGCTTTAGGCCTGTTATGATTATGAAATTTGATCTGTTAATTGCTGTGTGAGTAAATGAAATAAATACTTAATGTTTTTAGGTTGGTTGTAAACAGATATTCAAGTACACACCTATAGCTTGTGATAATTACGGTCAGACATGTACATAATCACTTTGAATCACCAGTACTGATGGTGTGAGCGACTTTTTCACCAAATGATGGATGTAAAAGAGACTCTTTATAGTCAGCATTCATTTTTGTGGTTTCACCCAATTAAATTTTCACTTTATGCTGTACTTTAGGTGCATAAATTAGTCTCTTTGTCAGTCACAGCTGTTTCATCGACTTCCGTAAGTCAGTTTGTGAGTTGTTACATACCTGTTAAGTACCGCTGTTGTCTTTGGCTTTTTTGTTTGTTTGTTTGTTTGTTTGTTTGTTTGTTTCATTTAAAAATGAACTTTTATCAAATATTCAATACTGAGGTAATAGCAAAACTAAAGTCAGGTCCCTGGGATCTTTATTACTAAAGAGGTATCAAAAGTTTTAGTCACTTGGCTTAATCTGAAGTTTCTGTTTGTATTTCAGCTAAAGGACCTAATGGTTACATTATATGGTCAGAGATCGTTTGTCATATAATTTAAATGTTGAAGCTAGATCCAGATTTGAGTAGGCATGTCCAGTTTCATCACTGTAAAGACTTGGGGTTTGACATAATTCTTGGTCAAGCCTTGTTGTATTGTTTACTCTACATTTATGCTTAATTATTTTCTCTAATTATGTTTCTTTCCCCTTTATACTTTCTTTCCTACTTACTCTTTCTTCCTTTTTTTTCTTTTCAGCGAAAATGAAGCTCTGTGGAGAGAAGTAGCTAGCTTGAGACAGAAACATGCCCAGCAACAGAAAGTTGTCAATAAGGTGAGACATTATGAATAGTGATGTCATACTGACACTTGTGCTTATCCTTAATAGTTTCAGGTATAATAAAGTGAGTTAAGCTAAGGTGCCTCAATACCTTGCTGTCTTTGCTGTCTCATACGTCAGGAGGCAGCATTGTCTACTGTTTCAGTGCCTGTTGTTGTTAACGTTGTTGTTAACGTTGTTGTTAACGTTGTTGTTGTTGTTGTTGTTGTTGTTGTTGTTAACGTTGTTGTTGTTAACAACATTATAGACAGTGCAGTCCGGCTTTGTCTGCCTTCTTAAGTTACGTCCTACAAACTGTGCAAAGATATTGATCTGGTATTAATGGATTAAATTACCAGAACATTAAAGTAAACCATTTTTTTTTTTTCTTGAGACTTTTTTCATTTGTTCTAGACTCTTACTTTGTTGACATTTTAAAACACACTTTACACTGCTAACAGTTACTAATTACAAATAACTGGGTTAGACAGTTTAAAATAATTAAAGTTGAAGTTGTTATTAAAGTTGTTCACAAAATTTTTTTCTGATATCGGATCTTCTGTTCTAATGTGTACCAAATAGCTTGCTCATTTTTATTGCCTGAAGTGGCACGTCTTGAACCATAAATCGGTGCAGTTTTGCAAAGAATTTTGTTTACATCAGTTATACCAAGATTAAAAGCAAACAAACTAAAACAAAAAGTAGAGGAACTCAATCACCTTTATTTGTACAAAAATAAAAGTGTCATAAGTGCTGTCCTAACTTTATTTTCTGTCTCCATAGCTCATCCAGTTCCTGGTTACATTGGCAAGGTCCAACAGAGTTCTCGGAGTGAAACGAAAGATGCAAGTCATTCAGACATTTTACAAATACACTGTGTACTTTTGTACCATAGACAGACTTTATGGGACTTCTGTATGAACGTTTATTTCTGTATAAACGTCCGTTTAAAAGTTTGAGATTTTCCTTCAAATAGAAATGTTTGCCGTGTTTGTTCTTCTCACTCTCTTTGTGTTCTCTTGATCACTCTGTTCAGGCCCCTAATGCTGAATGATAGCAGCACAGCACACTCAATGCCTAAATACAGCAGGCAGTACTCTCTGGAGCCTTCACCCACCCTTTCTGTGAGCACTCTGGGCTTAGCACTGTGTTCTTTGTTTTATTCATAAATGAATAACTGAAAGCATTAGACTTTCCATAAATTGTAACATTTATCCTACTTTAGCAAGACTAATACCGCTTAATTACTTTAACTGTCTTGCACAGAATGTAATAAACCTTTTTAAAGTAGCTTAATGTGGAGCTACTGTATTAATGTATGCACTAGTGTTTTACTGCTTCAAGTCATTGCGTGTCTCCCCCCAACCCCCACCCTTCCTTTCCTTTCCTTCCAGCCTACTGGCACGTCTTTTGCCGGAACGGGCATCTTCTCTTCCGGTGCACCCGTCAAGACTGGCCCCATCATCTCTGACATCACAGATATGGCCCAATCTAGCCCTGTTGACAAGGAAGACTGGATTGAGGACAGGCAAGTCTCTATCCAAAAATACAAACTATCTTTCTTTTCTCTTTCTTTTCTCTTTTTTTTTTTTTTTTTTTTTTTTGTTTTTTTTTTGGTGAAGGTTGTAGATGTGTTAAACACAGCTGTGGCTCACCATAGGTGTTAGTCTGTTGCTATGACAACACTTTCCCCATCAAATACAAATCTACAGTGAGCACAGTGTTTCAGTGCCACTCTGTCAGTGTCCATCCATTCAATTTACACTGCCTATACATATACCAAGTATTTCTTGGGCTCACTTAAGTATATGGTTGCAGGTGGACCTTCAGGACTGGCCTGAGAGAAAGGGCTGTGTAATCGAACGTTGTTGATGATTGCCAAATAGTATAATGATGATGACTAAGAGGCACAAAAGCTGTATAGAGCTTTCCAAATAATACACTCATCGTCAAAAAAATAGTTGCACAAATACCCAGAAGGAATCAACTGACTGGAATGAAAATTGTTGGGTAGGTTCGACTTTGAGACATGCGAACGATTCAAGTTTCACACTCGGTCGCCCATGTGACGTAAGCAAGGACGGGCCTTATCGCTGAAGCTGACTGACTCAACAGCCACAATTGCAGACATTCAGGGAGCAGTGATGCCCTCCATGAGTCATCCTGTTAGTGCCAGCACAATTGCTGCGTTAGCAAACATGGCAGCACAATGCCATACTGAGGGACACTACTTCTGTATGTGTAACTCAGTCATTTTTGTCCATATCAGTCTAAATTTTTCATAATTTATTGTTCCTGGTAACCTTTATCTTTCTCGTGAATAGCATTGCAATCCGACTCTTCCTCCTGGATGCAAATATTTTTTTGATTGAGTGTATTAAAAAGTGTGTGCACACTTTGTTAGAATGTGAATGAGATTAAGGGCATTTTCACACTCGTCTCAAGTACATGAGTTCTGGGCTAGTTTAGGGGAGTGGCTCAGTACAACTCCTGTGCTTTCATACACAAGAATTGCATCCAAACTGTGGACCGATTGCGCAGTTACATACAGAATTTTTCTGCACATAGGTTTGCTAAATGGCAGGCACTACCTTCATTCGTTTGCATTTTATGAGTTTCCTTGGAACAGCAAGCTGTTCTCGTATGACAAGGTTTTTAGACATGCAGGCCAGCACACATGTTTTTGTGATGCTTGCAGTACACACAATAAGAAGTAGGCACTTTCTGTCCTTTTATGTGTCCAGGTTGAACCACTTTTCTAGCCTGATCTTTAATCTTTTAAATTCTAATCTTAACGCTGACGTGCACTTTACAGTCTAGGCTGTCTGAGGTAATATGGGGACTTTACATACGGATGCTTGATCCCGTAAGAATCGGCCAGTGAAATGTCTAATGACATGACCTAATTTCGTTACATCCTCTAGTCAAACCTAATCCAGTTTAAATGGGGCTGCATTCAGAATCCAGGATATTTTAGTTCGTTTTTTTTTTTTTAGAAATTAGTGAGTGTTTTTGTCACATTTGGGTAATGGAGGACATTGTCTTGTCAGCCAATGTCTTTAAAATGAAATAACACACCTCTAATTAGAAATACCCCCCACTGTTAACAGAACGAGTCCATTGGTGCACATTAAGGAAGAGCCATCAAGTCCCACGCACTGTCCCGAGATAGAAGAAGTGTGTCCTGTGGAGGTGGAAGTTGGGGGAGGGTCAAGTGTGCCTGCGGACACACCCCTTTCTCCCACCACCTTCATCAACTCCATCCTGCAGGAAAGCGAACCCACACCTGCCCCAACTCCGCCCCCTGCAGAGCACAAATGTTTAAGTGTGGCATGCTTGGACAAGTGAGTATGACCCTCCATGGTCCAGACTGCAGTGTGACCCTATTTTACTGTAACTATACCTAACTCCGCCTCAGCAAGCTTCTCAGACATACATTCGTGCCTCATGCAGGCCGTGTTCTGCCTGTGTCTGTAATTCATAACCTCCAAATCTGCCATGATCTGCTTTTGTGTCGGGCCTTATTTATAAAATATGTTTGTTTAATTTTCGTACTCAATTCATTCTTAAGAAACTGTCTTGGCCTTTGCATGCCCTATAAAAGTTAGGATTAATAAAGATTTCTGACAATGTATATACGCTTAAATGTGTATGCGCGACTTTTTGTTTTTTGTTTATTTTAGAAATTACAAATGGTCACAGAAATTGGCACAAATGAATAAGTTTTCCATTTCTGTCTATCTTTTAACTAATTCAAGTATTTCCAGCAATAAAGGCTCTAAAGAAGGAGAAAATATCATAGCACAGCATATCCTTTCTACAGATACAGACTTGTTTAGTGGTTTTATAGGTGAATCTGTTATTTTATTAATTTAATAATTTAAAAACAAAAAAGTAATGTACATGTATGTAAGCATGGATGTGCAAACCCTGTTTCAGGAAAGTTGAAACAGTACATAAAATGCAAATCAAAAACAGAAAACAGTGTCTTATAAATCAACTTGTGCAGCGCAAGATACAATATTCAATGTATTTATCTTAAGAGCTTCATTATTTTTTATAAATATGCATTAATTCTGAAATTTAGCACCTTTCAAATAGTTTGGGACAGGAGCAGTTTAAGACTAGAAACATTAGGAAATATAGAAAGAACAAAAAAACCTCTTAAACGTGTGATGCACCCATGTTTGCATGTAAAAGAAGGATCCACGAAAGGCAGAGTCCTTTGAGTGGTGATGTTTGAGACTTTACCAAAAATGCATCAGCTAAGATTCTAAGTGTTAAGGAATGTTCCTCAGCCGAGAATTGCAAGGTGCAAGTATTGTAGGTGTTTCACTCTCTACAGTGAATAATATCATCAAAGATTCTGGGTATTCAGAGAAATTTCCACAACTGAATTGCCATGACTCAGACACCAGTGCTTTAAAAACACACCATATTTCTGTCATGGATATCACCACATGCTCTTGTTTCATACTTCAGATATAGCAACAGATACAGATTCACCCGGGTCTGTTTTTTCTGTGAAGAATATGAACTTTAAACTGGAGTTGAATTAAAATATCTAACTTATAATGATCCAACATGAAGACAGACCTACATCACTGGAAAAACAGGTTTACCACATGAATGTCTAACAGTCCATTAACATTAAGTTAACATGACTGACGTTAAAGTATTTGTTATAGTACCCATGTTATTTGTTATTCGAGAGTGTAACATGCTGTAAAGTATTTGTTAACTAGGTGATGTAGGCCAGATTTTGTATGAGGTTATTCTGGTGGATTAGTGGAGATTGTAATTTATTTATCTTATTTGTCTCTTTGTTTAACTTCTGCCTTTTTGCCAAAAGTTTTAGAAATAATTTATTCAACTTCTTTTTTTTTTTTTTTTCTTTTTTTTTTGCGGTCATGCAACACTTGATCCAATCAGTGTATACCACTGTTTTATAAATGAGGCCCCTGAACTTTTAGGCCCCATAATGGAGTTAGAAACCTCATGAAAACTCCATTATGATTAACAATCATAAGACCACGATTATGCTTAAATAATGCTCTTTCTAACCACAATTGTATAGCATTATTCTTGAATTCTTTAAAGTAGTACTTTTCCCCCAAATTCCCAAGCTTGCTGATAATGAAGGTAGCTTGAGCCCACTTGGCATGATCTAATTTGCACCATGCTAATTGTAGCTAACAAGCTTTTGTTCATTATAAGTGATCTCAGCTTTTTTGCTTGAACTGTTGTGTGGAATGTAGTTCTTACAGTTTTAAACTTCTTATATGATCTGTGTTTGCCATGTCCTAAGGCAAATACAGATTCTCAGATGCATTCTCATGCCAAATGTGCCCTTTATCTGTAGCATATTATCTACAATATCATTATGTAACATGCATTATTCTGAACTTACACAATCTTAGTCTAATTAATGACTGGCTTCCTGAATTCAGCTGTAAAGAATAATTTGTGCTGTACTTGCACTTCTCTCATGCTTTGGGCCACAAACATCTCTTAATATTATTGATGTACTATAGAATAAAAGTTTACTTAAGGGATTACAAGGTTTTGGACAGATTTGATCCATATTACCTACCTCTTTGTGGCATAATGCAATTAGACTTGATTTCATGTCAGCAACCTGTACCATAATGTCAGTTGTACTCCCATTTCCATTGAAACTTTCAGTCAAGCTGTGAGAGCACAGTAACTGTATAGTGCATCCCCTTCCAGTGCCATGTTGTGCTTCTATCTTTTCAGTTCCCCCCAGATGTCTGAGGTCTCACGCCTTTTCCCCAGCCTCTCCTCCTCGTCTCCTCACCTCAGAGCACATACAGGGTTAGCATTTCAGTTGGCCGCGCCATTCCCAGAACACGCAGTGCTGTGCTTCAAAAGCTACCAAGGCCCGTTCATGCTAACCATGGACAGCGATGGCTATCGACCTCAGTGCTTTGGGCGCCTCAGCCACCTCTGAGAGTTCCCCAGTGTTCACATGAGTTGTTATTATGTATGCAATGTATTGGAGCTGCACATTATATTGTTTTTAATCAGTAGAGCAATATTGATTATTGCCATTTGCAATACTAATGTTGAAGAATATGCTAGTATGTGTGTAAAAGTGGCCTTTTTATTTTGTGATGTGACCATTTTGACGAAATCTCAGACCCTACAGAAAAAAAACAGTTTATCATGAATCAAGGGATTTATGTTTTGCAATTTGGTATTTTTGGTCAAAATAATGCAGGGCCACGTCATATCAAAGATATACCAGTGTGTTTTTGTGTTGTGTTGTATCTCTGTTTTAATTATTATTTTGTTCTATGCGGTGCAGCCCAACTTACTGCTGAATTGCTTCTCTAGTTCATTACAGTTTATATCCATATGAACACTGACTATTACTCATTTCAAGAACAGTGCTTCTGAGCCAGCAGTGATCTTCCTGTTTTACTAATTTGTTTAGGGTTGGCTGGTAGCTCAGGCATACTGTTGTTGTTATGGGCTAATGCACTGAGCATTGGGACAAGTGCCACAGCTCTCCTTTTGAGATACTTATGTGATGGCATGATATTCAGTGATGGCTTTTTTCTAGATATATTACCATTTGGTCATTTTGGGTTTGGCATGGCATATAGACTGAAATGCATGTGCTTTTCAAATGCCCCTTTCTGGGCAGACATTTATGTAGTGGGGCATCCCTTCCAACATGATCCAAAAAAAAAAATACAAAAAAAATACAAGGGACAGGCCTGTTTCCCCATTTTCCCCAGCGTGTGGCACAGCTCTGTAGCTTTTTCACTGACAATAATTTACTTTTCATGTTTTTTTTCTTTTCCCCCCTCAAAGTTTTTCTAACAAAAGCTTGGCAGAGAAGTAATTGCTGACACCTGAATTAAAATGTTCTGTTTTTTATTTTTGTTTCTTTTATTGTCCAGGACTGAGCTCAGTGACCACCTGGACAACATCGACAACGGCTTAGAAAACCTGCAGTCAATCCTCAATGCACAGTCCATCAATTTTGATTCTTCACCTCTCTTCGATGTAAGTGTCCTTTTGCTGTCTTCCAGTATCACCATAAATTAATGAATTTAATTTTAATGTTAAGTTCATATGTTAGGTTTAAAAGCCTTTCATGGTCTGTTTTGTAAAATAGCATAATAGTTTAGTAATAGTTGTAGGGCCAGCAGGTTCATAACTTGGGCAAATTTCATAATAAATGCGAAGAGCTTCAGTGTTTACTTTATGTCTTTTTTGGTAGATCCCAATTTCTTCTTCTCCTCCTCCTCCTTCAGCAATGCTCATGGAAGGGATTTTCTAACATAGCACAATCCCTCCCAGCAAACTGAGGAAAACTATATTTCATCATATTTCGGCTATTAGCACACCTATCAGATCCTTACTGATCAATGACTGTTCAGTCTACCACTCTGTCCGTCGTTATTGTACTTACTGAGACAACTCGCCATTTCAAATAGCTGGGCTAATGAACCAGTTCTCAGAGCTACGTAGTGATTTAGGAATGTCATCAACTGTATGTAATAGAACAGTAGAAACCTTTCCTGTCACCGCACATTTTATAGAATACAATGTCACTGAACATTAACATGTGACACCCTTATTGTACAGTTTATAATGTCATGGTAGAAAAGCAGAGAGTAAAACCAAGTAGAGTTGTTATCTTTATTTACCAGTAGATCCTGTTGAAGTTGAGGAGAGTTGTGCAATTGGTAACCAGCTGGTTCTTACTTGTATTTTTTTGTTTTTTTGTAGATATTTAGCGCAAACTCCGGCTCTGATATCGACCTGGACAGTTTGACAAGCGTGAGTCTGACTATTGAATTTGCTATTATTTTCTTCTCGCACAAAACAGTGCACTTGTGTTCCTAAACGATGCTATCACAACAGCACAAGTTGGAATGGCCTTATATAGTCAGTCAGATACAGCCATGAGCACCTTCCTTCCTTATGTTACATGCATGCCTGAGCGTATAGCTTGAATCATTCTGATTTCTCATGATGTCGTAGTTGCCCACCAAGTTTCATTCCTGTCAGCTGATTCCTTCTGGGTGCAGTTTTTTTCCTCACTGATGAGTGTATTTCTATTTTACATGCTGGGATGGCTGTAAACTTAATATAGAATCTCGATTTCTCGAAGCTATTTTTTGTAGTGTACATACATAAAGGTCTGTCAAATGATAGCGTTATTGGTTGATCAAGTGTACTGTTCAGTAAGGCTTAATGTAACATAAATCAAATGATGTAATAAAATATAATGGCTGCGTAGTTTACATTAACAAACCATCAAATATCAAAAACCTGAATGTTAAATTCTTTGTTGAATTTACATACCACTTGTTGTTGCTTGACTGTATTGTAGTAGATAACAGCTTCTTAAACTGATCTAATTACAGATTCAAGAATTACTCTCACCAGAGCCTGCCAGAGAGACGGAGTCTGGTGCAAATTCCGCTAAATCGGGTATTTGCCATTAAAACCTAAAGTTACTATTTACTTCCTTTGTATTTTACCTTTCAGCATGTTAATATGCTTCCTCTTCTGGGATGATTCATGTTGCGTTTTCATATTCAGTATACCAAAAATATAGTTTTAATAAAACTATATATGTATTATGTTACAGGAAAGCAGCTGGTTCAGTACACAGCTCAGCCTTTGGTCCTACCTGACCCAATCACCACAGACACTGCTGGGGAGGACCTGCCCATTTTACTGGAATTGGAGGGGGACTCATATTTTGGCCAGGACCCTGTAGAGGATCCCACCATTTCGCTCCTGACCACTGGCTACCACACAGCAGTTCCCGAAGACCCCAAGTTATAGTAGCGGAGGCCGACCTTTTTTTTTTTTTTTTTTTTTTAAAGGGATTTACATGTGTGAATTATTTCCTGTTTCCTTTTGTGTGTTTATTCTTTTTTTTTTCTTTATATGTTAAACTTAGATCAACCTTCACCCTGTTAGTCCTTTTAAATCATAACCCCACAACTTCTGAAAGCAGTAGAAAAATATCTTACGCCATTGTTTCCTCATAATTGCATTGTTTATAGATTTGGTGCAGTGAAATGCGCACGTTTTAATTCCTACTCTGTGGGTTTTTAATAAAGCGTTCGGGTTAAAGTCCTAATCGGGAATGACCAAAACAGCTCCGCAGCCAGGACTAGTTCTCGTCAACTGATAATATGACTTAACAAACATGCTCTACTGAAGAAGTAGAACAAATATGGTGTTAGGAATGTATTCATGATACATAGACCTATATTGATATGTAACTGTAATGCTTTGCTTTGTATCAGATTTTTCAGACAGGTACGGTGGATACTTGTACGTGGAGGTTGTTGCCTTCTTTGAAGGCTTTCTTTGCAAGTGGTAGCTATTCCTGAAGGCTTCAACTCCTGTAACACAACGTATGAGTATTAAGTTTTGATATTTCTTTATCTGACACACAGAGAGTGTGTAGGGGGCGGAAGGGGTGGTGTTTGTGTAAGAACCTGTTCTTGTTTTTTACCCTCCCCTCCATGCAGGTTTAGCATAAAGACTGTTCAGATAAGCTGTTCTTAACTCTGATGCAAAAAGAGTTGCACATGGCTTGGTGCATATTCGCTCGTTTCACCGAGAGCCGTTTTGTTCCGGTTGTGCAGACCCGTCATCACTTCAGCTTTTTGAGTTTCAGAACTGTACCGAAATGTATTTAACTCGCATTCAGAGCTTGAAGTTTCACCTGCTTCTCCAACCAAGTACTTGGTTTTTATATTACTAAGAGGTTTCATTTGCAGCATCGCTGCAGGGAATGCTGTTGCTGTTGTCATTTCATCCTATTGAAGATTTAAAGAGAATATAATATAAATAAACATGGATTTATTACACGTCAATGAACCAAGAGCCCCTCAAGAAGCATCTGTTATACTGAGTTGCTCAGACAGGAGTCTAACGCGCAAGGCTTATTATCGCTGTCATGCCGATCCATTTTAAGCTCATTTTAAGTTACCCTTTGCTTTGTGTGACGATGTCATGATAAACGTTCCTGTACTGTTGCCACTATGATATGAAATATGAGATATTGTTCAGACAACGACGTTATGAGATCAGGGAGACTTGGGGTTAACGTTCACAGTCTCTGCGTAGTTTCCAGATCTGCTTTTAATTCGCACCACATTAGCTGTCCTCCAAACAGAGCAAGAAAAGTGATCCAAGGTCAGGACGCTTTTGTGATTACAGACCCACGTTTGCCTTAGTCTTCAGTCGTATTTATTTTGATGCAATTTGCTGTGCTAGGTGACCATACTATTATTATTTTTTAAAAGGTTAGCCGTGCGGCAGAGGATGTGAGGGGAAGATCGAGGTGAGGGTTCATTTAGAATAAAGAATAAGAGCTGCCTTTCTTGCTATAGGAAAGTCTACTGTGTATATAGCCAAAGTAGAGACTCTATTTATGTGCGTATGTAATGGGCCAAGGGTGACACATGTATTTGGTGAATTTGGCGCTGAATATGTGATGACTGACACTAAACATTGATGCATAATATGCAGTGGCTCCAGTTGGTCAAGCTTTGATTCTGTGGAAGCAGAAAGAGCAATATGGTGTGGCGAGAGAATACGCTGGTAATTTCTAATATTACAATCATCAGTCTCAGTTTAGTCATTAGATATCTCTATTAGAGACACAGCTAAATTATTTTGTTACGCATGTGAACAACACCTTGTGTATTGATATGTTTCAAATAAAAATATGTTTTTGAAAGTATGAACATTTGCAAGACTTACATTTGCAACATGTACCTCATCTATGTCAATATTTCTTTTTGTGGCATCTGATTGAAGTTGATAAGTGGCCCATTAAAATAATACTCTCAAAAACTAGAAACCCATTTATATATAAAATATTAATAATATATATATAATAATATAATAAATATATATTATAATATATTATATAATGATTTATATATAATCCAAATATTGTTTGCACAGTCAGTATTCACAACATGCTCAGAATAAACTTAAAACATATTGCTACATATATTGATTTATCACAGTAACAATAAATGTCATCATATTGCCCAGCCCTTGATGATGGGAGGTGGAGGTGAAACATGATACTGTTAATATGATATTGTCCCACCTATTGGCACCTGGTGTAAAAAAAAAAAAAAAAAAAAGTAAAATTACTGTTTTTTAACTTTTATTCTGTTTATAACTACATTTCAAATATAGTTAGCTCTATACATATTTCAGTGTTGACAAAGTTATCATTTTAGTTTTCTAGCAGAGCATATCGGAGTTGGACATTAAGTAATGTAAAGTATTGAATATCAGCTGTGATGGTGCGGTCCTTCGGCTTTAATTTGAGGATATCTACATCTGAATGGGGTGAGTGGTGGAAGAATTACACCCATTTTTATACACAGCCCTTCATTTCTAGAGGCTCAAATATTCCACAGTCAGGTGTGTGATATCCCCTCATTATTTCACTTACTAGTAGCAGGTGCAAGGTGCACTATGTCATATACACACACACACACACACGTATATACACCCATCAGCCATAACATTAAAACCACCTCAGTGTATCTACACTCTTTGTCTATTGTATCAGCTCCACTTGCCACATAGGTGCACCTTGTAGTTCTACAATTACAGGCTAGTCCATCTGTTTTTCTGAATACTTTGTTATCCCCCCATCACCTTTTTACAACGGTCAGGACCCCCACAGGACCACCACAGAGTAGGTATTATGCGGGTGATGGATCATTCTCAGCACTGCAGTGACACTGACGTGGTGGTGGTGTGTTAGTGTGTGTTGTGCTGGAGTTGGTGGATCTGACACAGCAGTGCTGCTGGAGTGTTTAAACACCTCAGTGTCACTGCTGGACTAAGGATAGTCCACCAATTAAACCTGCCCCGCCAACAGCACCCTGTGGGCAGCGTCTTGTGACGTCTGATTAAGGACTCGAAGATGACCAACACAAACTGTGCAGTAACAGATGAGCTATCGTCTCTAATTCACATCTACATAGTGGACCAGCAAGGTAGGAGTGTCTAATAGAGCGTACAGTGAGTGGACACACTGCTGTGACTGATCCACTCACACCAATACCAAGTCAGTGTCACTGCGGTGTTGAGAATGATTCACCACCCACATAATACTTGCTCTGTGGTGGTCATGTGGGGGTCCACACTATTAAAGAACAGGGTTAAAGGAATATTCTTTTAATTGTAGAACTACAAAGTGCTCCCATATGGTAAGTGGAGCTGATAAAAAGGACAGTAAGTGTAGATACAATAATGATATATATATATATATATATACACTGCTCAAAAAAATTAATGGAACACTTTGAAAACACATCAGATCTCAATGGGGGGAAAAAAATCATGCAGAATATGGATTGGGTTATGTGTTAGGAATGAAAGGATGCTACATTGTTTGATGGAAATGAAAATCATCAACCTACAGAGGGTTGAATTTAAAGACACCCTGAAAATCAAAGGGAAACAATGATGCAGAAGGCGAGTCCATTTAACCGAAATTCCATTGCAGCAACTCAAAACGGTACTCAGTAGTTGGTACGGCCACCACGTGCTTGTATGCATGCCTGACAACATCATTGGATGAGATGACGGATGGTGTCCTGGGGTATCTCCTCCCAGATCTGGACCACTGAATCACTGAGCTCCTGGACAGTCTGAAGTGCAACCTGGCACCGTCAGATGGGCCGAAACATAATATCCCAGAGGTGTTCTATTGGATTTAGGACAGGCGAGCGGGGGGGGGGGGGGCAGTCAATGGTATCAACTCCTTCATCCTCCAAGAACTGCCTGCATACTCTCGCCACATGAGGCCGGGCATTGTTGTGCACCAGGAGGAACCCAGGACCCACTGCATCAGCGTAGGGTCTGACACTGGGTCCAAAGATTTCATCCCGATACCTAATAGCAGTCAGGGTGCTGTTGTCTAGCCTGTAGAGGTCTGTGCGTCCTTCCAGGGATATGCCTCCCCAGACCATCACTGACCCACCACTAAACCAGTCATGCTGAATGATGTTACAGACAGCATCATATTCTCCACGGCGTCTCCAGACCCTGTCACGTCTGTCACATATGCTCAGGTGAAACCTGCTCTCATCTGTGAAAAGCACAGGGCGCCAGTGGCGGAGCTGCCAATTCCGGTGTTCTAGGGCAAATGCCACTCGAGCTCTACGGTGCTGGGCAGTGAGCACAGGACTCGAGAACAGGCCCTTAGGCCACCCTAATGATGCCTGTTTCTGATTGTTTGGCCAGACACATTCACAGCAGTGGTCTGCTGGAGTTCATTTGTACGGCTCTGGGAATGCTCATCCTGTTTCTCCTTACACAAAGGAGCAGATACCGGTCCCGCTGAGCGGTTAAGGACCTTCTACGGCCTTATCCAGCTCTCCTAGAGTAACTGTCTGTCTCCTGGAATCTCCACCATACTCTTAAGACTGTGCTGGGGGAGACAGCAAACCTTCTGGCAATGGCACGTATTGATGTGCCATCCTTCAGGAGTTGGACTACCTGTGCAACCTCTGTAGGGTCCAGGTACCGCACCATGGTACTAGTAGTGACGCTGACTCAAGCCAACTGTAAAACTAGTGAAAAATCAGTCAGAAAAGATGAGGAGGGACAAAATGGTCAACAACCTTCATCTTTTAAACCATTCCTGGTCCTCTAGTGCACCTGTTATTAATTTCATTAACACCAAAGCAGTTGAAACTGATTAACAACCCCCCCTACTACTGAACTGACCAGATCAATATCCCAGAAGTTGAACTGAGTTGATGCTATACTCTGATTTAAAAGTGTTCCTGTATATATATATATAATATATATATATATATATATATATATATATACACACACTCATAGGTAGAAGAAGGAGGAAGCATACCAAGGAAAAAACAACCATTATGTCCGTGGCATGTGGTCATAAAAAAGCCTGAGTTTGATGTTCAAAATAGACGTTACATTTAATGTGAAGATTATTTTCAAATGACATACATTTAGCAATGTACAATTCTGTGACACATGTAAAGGATATTGTTCATATAGCTAGGCATGGAAACACAGCAAGACATCATGGAAAAAGAAACAAAGAAATTTTTGCACTGGCACGTGCCTTTTAAATATTAAGTCTGAAGGGGTGAGACTTGTCCAAGTCTCATTATTGTTAAGTATTTTTAATTTCATTAACCCACCCCCCGAACCACCCCGCCCGTGCTGCCTTATGTCAATGCAGGAAGTAATTACAGGGCATTCAATAACAGGCACAATAAAGAGTTACCTTACAGTGTCATCTGAATGTTTAAATAGTTAACAACAAAACATCAAAACCAACACACACAACATGAAGTCTAAGGCTAGTGGGCGGGTCTGCTGTTCCTCTGCCAGGCTGACTGGTCCGTACACTGAAATCTGTAGCGCAGAAACTTCACGCGCGGCTTCATGTGGAAATCAGCAGGTATCTTCCAGTTCCACATTTTCTGCACCTTGTAGAAGTGCAGAAGGCAGTTATTTCATGCAGGTGATCTAAGCTGACTGCTTTACTTTGCCTTCTTGTAGCTGTTATTCAGGGATGATGACCACAGACTGCCTCAAAAAGAGTTACAGTTACACTGTAAACTTGATGCAGTTTTTAAACTTAAAAAAGTAAGTTGATCCAAAACATTGTGTTCATTAAACTTGTGATATTAAATCAACAGATTGTGGCTTACATTTCTTAGCTTATTTGAATGATCTGAAGTTCAATGACCTCAACATTCCAGGTTGCTTACTTTTTAAGTTGAAATCAGAGTCCAAAGAGGCTTTTACTGCATTTTCAATGCTAACAAGTCGTGAAAGTCTAAACAGTTATGACAGGGGTGCTCTATCTAATTCACAAATGGCTGCAAGTTTTCATTCCAACAAAACAGGTGATCTGATCAGCAGTTTAAAGACTAAGACGCCCTAATTAAACAGCTAATACGGTCCTTTGTGCATAAGACTGGACACCCCGGGTTAAAATATCCTATGTTCTTTATGTTCCAAAGGCCTTACTGTATGTACTTGTTCGTTAAATAGACATATTTTAAAAGATTCAGCTTCAGCAGAAGAAACTTATCATGAAAGAAGACTTTGTGACCCACCTTCAGGACCCTGACCAGATGTGTGGTACTGTTCACCTGCTGAAACTGGACAGAACAAGCAAAACCGACAAAAGAAAAGAGCTATTGAGCATCTGTCAATGGAGAAAAGCTATAGTGCTTCACAAGGAGTGGTCAAAGTCCTAGGTGAAAGTAGTATTTTTGCTAGCACTTTCAACAGATCAAAGCAATTTACCCATATAGACATGCAGTATGCTAAGGGTTGGGTGCCTCTGGTCAAATTCCATGTCACACTTAGCAAATGAGTATAAACTGTACATTAAAATTAGAAGTAAATGCCATCTTTTAGTTTAGTATCAAAAATGCCATATTTAAGTGGATTTGTGATCAAGCATCAAGATTTTGCATAAAACCTTAATTTGCCTGGTTGCTTTTGCATACAGTTGTACATTAGATACTGCGGTAACACTTTACATTAGGTGTTGACTAACTAACATGAAGCAATGCACAAGTTAGTGTGAAATAATACATTAACAATGGTTAACTAATGTTAAATGTTTACTTAACATGTAAACATGTAGTTGTTGCATGTTTGCTTAACATTATTTGTTGTTACATTTTTTAGTATTTTAGCATCATAGCCCAGTGTCACTATTCTTAAATAGTGTTTTTTTAAGGAACGCTCAAATCTTATCATTGGTCTGAAGGTGAAAACTAATTTTTAAAGGATATCGACACTGATACCAGATGTAGGTAGTAGCCTAAAACAATACTTAAGTAACACTATCCTTAGATACTTCTAAATAAATAAGTATTAAACAATAATACAAACAACTTAAGTAGACATATAAAAGAACGCACACTAGTAGTCAATCAAGACCAGCATTTATCAGCATAGACACTATGGTCTGTATGGCTCTGTTTCTCTCTTTTTGGAGTTTCTGGCCTAGCATAAAATGCTAAAGCTCCAAACCAGAAATGTGACCAGTCTCAAAGCAATACAGTGGTTATACCAGCATATCAGCATTCAAAATTCAGCATTCAAAATCAATTATATTATTATGTTTTGTTGGTGACCAGTATATTAACTTCTATTGCTGCTGAGCAGCATCTAAAACACAGCGTGGGCAGTTGTTAACTTCCATTAAGCTTACCAGCTGGTTGTATTTGTTCCGTAGCACCAAGTTGACCTGTAGAAGAGTGAAAATAATTAACAGACTCTCAAAGCTTAAACATGTAATATTTTTTCCTCACATACCTTTGCTTTTTAACATCACTCATGCATTGATACACTTAGATATTTTTCATTGTATAATCTAAATAGAAATCCTTATATGAGTTGCTAGTGAAACCTCAATATCACAGAGCATTAAACTTACTTGGACCCCCGAGAGTCCCTTGAGGTTCAGATGTAGCTGAAAAATGAAAATCATGAATGAATATGTCTGCGGGAATTCATGCTATTATCTGCATTCAAAGAGCATGTGTTGGACCCACCAGTGCCCATGGCATCTGTCTGTGCGGAGGCTCCAATTGGACCCCCTGTAACTGAAGAGTGTCAGTATATTAGAATAAGTACAAAATCATCTTAGCTGATCGAAAGATATAAATAGGCTATGTAGTTCACTGCATTAACAGAACATGCAAAACCGACCCAAGAAAAGAACTATTGAGCATCTGTTAATGGACAAAACTTGTAATGCTTCACAAGGGGTGGTCAGTGGTCAGTAATTTGCTTTGAAATTTCACCAACCTGGAAGCTCTGTCTGAACCACGCCATGATGTGACCGTGAGGCATCTGAAAAAGTGAGGAGTGAGTTTGAACAGACATTTTTTGTAAGATATGCATCACATATTGTTACTATGATATCAGTTCTCAATGGCTTACCTCCAAATCCAAACCCACCCTCAAACACAGAATCTGCTGTTGGGAAAGACAAACTAAATATGAAATGATTGCATGAGCGAGTGGATAGATCTCTTAGTTAACTTACTGAAAGGACCACAGTTACCTGTTTGATTTGAGATTCCTTCAGTCACACCTCTGCCATCGTACCCTGCGTAAGACCAGTAATTATTATTTCTAATATTTATTATATATATATATATATATATATATATATATATATATATATATATATGTGTGTGTGTGTGTGTGTGTGGCAGGACTACTACAGCTAGCAATGGATCAAACATTGTGGTACAAGTTAACATACTGCAACTAGAACCTCCTCCCTTTTTTAGTACAGTGTGCTCCTGTTTACTTTCTGTTCTAAAAAATTGGAATGTGAAAAATCTAAAACGTGGATATATATGCATCCGCCCATTACTGATCAAGGCGTTCAGTTGCACACATAGTCTAAAGTCTCCATGCCCAATGCCAAGCATCACCTAGAGGGCCACAATGCCTCCCAGTATTGGACTGTGGAATTTTTTGAGATGAATCGAAGAGGCATTTGTGATCCAGAACTAATCATCCTACATCATAACCTGCCCTCTCTACTGCTCCTGTGACTGAATGTATTCAAATCTTCACAGCAATGTTTAAAAATCAAGTGCAATGGTGCCCCATTTCTTCATGCATTCCATGAGTTCAACTCATGGAAGCCTTGCTAATAAGCTGCTTGGGTTGAATAAGGTGTGTTGGGTTGAATAAGGGAACCCAGTTTGATCTAGGGTAAAGCCTACCTATTAGTACTTCCAAGTAGAGGCTGTTTCTGCAGTAAAAGGATGACAAACTACCTATTAATACTCTATATTTCAGAAGAAACGTTTGATGGACTCGTGTCTTCAAACTTCTGGACATTTAGTGTAGACGCACAAGACTCATGGATCATGGACATGGTCCAGCTTGGAAAAAATTAGTCTTGAGGTGGGGCAGTTTAGAAAAGGAAGCTTATTCACTAAATCTGTGAGATTTTGATTTGTAGGCAAGTATCTACATTAACATGGACTTGCTGAGAAGGAAATTGAACCTTCTTCAAGGCATGTGAGGGAATAACTGATCATGAAATACAAACCTGTTGTATCCGGAGGGCTAGAGCTGTAGACGCCATTGCCCAAGGCTGAAACAGACCATTGTTACTAGTAGTATCAGACATAATAAGTTTCAGATCTTTATATGATGGCATTACATTGAGAACAATATTTGTGCTTAGACCTTATTAGGTTACCTGTCATGTCCATCTGGATATGTCCATTAGTTACTGGTTCTCCTGCTAAACCTGTCCAGAGTAACACACAATTCATTATATCCATACTAAGCACCACGCTTCGAATTTTGATATAGCATCTGTTTAGCATTCCCTAGAGGAAATATCAAATACCTGCCACATCTGTCTGTGTATCTGCCCCAGTAACTGCGCCATCTGCATTGAAAAATGTGATGAACAAATAAAAAAGAAAATGACTTAAATAATCAGTCGGTTGTAGTAACAGTGTGAAGTCACACTCTTGAAGGTCAGACTGTGTCAGCCCTGCAGCTTCAGCAGCATTAGCCTACTTACCGGTGATTTTAGCATAGGGACTGAGGGTGGGGTCTTTTAAATCCAGAGTTCCTGCTGAAAAAGCGATGGAAAAAATGTGAGCCATTTTCTCCAGCTGCTGTTTCTTTATTACTCCTGTTCCTGTTAGCGATTTAATGCTCGCCTGAGACTCTTTGGTATTTAAACACTGAAACAGGTATAAATTCAATGTGGCATCTCATACTGTGAGGCTACTGTACGCAGGCTATCCAGAAAAGACAGTCAGCAGCACCAGTCATTCGAGCTCACCTGCATCCGTTTGTGTGGTGAGGCCATCCTGCACACCTGCATGAAGGAGAGACAAATCAGGGGGAAGGTTTCGGGACTTCCTTGACTTACATCAAAGTTGTGTGCATGTGAAAGGTTTTGTAAAAGGCAGTGGAGCTTCAGGGAATACACTTTGCTGTTTCTTCCTATTCAAAAACACGGTGGTCCAAGAAAATCTGATGATTCCTTTCCACATTGAAAACAGCTGTTTGGTAGGCAGACTCATCCTTCCATGGAGTCACTGGCCATAAACACTGAATCATAGCTAACAAATCGACTGATAAATCTAAGATGTCATAGATTGATGTCTGTGGTGAGGCATATTTACCAGCTGTGTGTTGTTGTGTCTCTGTGGCAACAATCTGATGATCTGGTGAGCCTGATTAGAAATTAGAAATAGCTTTAAACAGGTAGGTAAACACACCTCAGTAGCACTACAATCATCCTTTTGGTTATCCTGGCAGATACTATTAGGAACAATAGGATACATACTTGTGGGATACATATTCACGTCAGTGTGGATACCAGTTTCAGGAGGATCACCTGTAAAACAATATAAACAACAACCTCCTTGCTTACTTTGTCTTTGCTGTACCCGTGTGAGTCTAGTATAAACATCCAATTTGATATTTTGAGATTGTTGTAAGGATATTTGAAACCTATTTCTATACGTTTTCTATTATTTGAGGTCCTTGTACGTAGCGATTGTATCTTATTCTACTGGCAAACTGATAGTAACTGTTAATGGTATAAAACATTGTCTCTTTGTAACATTACAAAAAGCCTAGAGGTAATTTAATTCATCATAAAATATTCTTATAACAAAAGGAGAAATATAACATACTGTATTTAAGATTATTTCATTTGCCAAGATATCATTTTTTTTTTTTGCAGTAAACTCCATAATTTGCTCGTACCTCTGTGTATGTCTATCACTGGTCTGTGGCGTCCATTGCCTGTAATGTAAAAATGAATAATTTACCAACTTGCAAAACAGATCTTTTGCTCTATTCTCAATGAACTGATGCTTACCATTTGTATGAGGTGAATCAGCACCATTGTTATCATTGTTACCATTGTTACCATTGTTATCAGCACCATCTGAAGACCAGAAACAGTAGAATTAGCTATTCCATTTGAAATGCTTAGCATTTTCCACTATTAAGACTGTGGTATTAAGGCTACTAAGACTACCTACCTGTGTAGTCTGTAAAGGAAGGATCTGAATGTGACATCATTTCAGAGGCTACAGCTCCACCTGGGACATTTGCACTGAATTAATGCCACAAAATGAACATATCCCGAATGAACCAGGATCTTTAGGTCTAAGGTGAAAAAGCCCATTCTCAAAGATTTACTGAATATATATAACATGGCTCAGGTGTGTTAGGAACAAGCCTATGACCAAAATATGTATGCACTATTACAGGCTATTGCCTCATTACATTAACTTAACTTAAATCATTAGGATGAGCTTACCTGCCATATCACCAGGTGAGCTGGGTTGAGCACCATTATCAGAGATTCCTGAAAACATAAAGTAATTACTGAAGCTAGTGAAATTCAGGAAGGTACATCCAGTCTTGTAGTTGTACAGTACCATACAAATGTCTTAAGCAGCTAACATTATTTATGTTATCAGTAAAAGAAAAAAAAAACACAAATATAAATTTAGAAAAATATGTATAAAGTGAAATGTAACCATTATAAGCTTATTAATAAACTGGTTTGTAGAATTGTGTTTTCTGACTTCCCTGTGTACTCCAGGAATTGTGTGTATTTATGAAACTGTATCATCAGCACTGCAAAATTACATCTTAAGTTAAGTAAATAAATGTAATATTTCCTGTTGTGAAACTGTTGACAGAATAATATAACACTGGACATTCACTGGATATTTGACTTCCTCTGGTTGAGTTCTCATTAAACAAACATGCAAAACTGAATTACATTTTCCCACTCCTGAGAATACAAATAACAATCTACAACCAAATATATCTCAAAAGTATCCTTCTGTAAATTTGGCTAAAATATAAAGACTCCGAACAGCAAAAAAGTGACACATTACTGTTTAACAGGATATCTAAAAAACAGTTCACACCCTGTACAACTGTGAAGGTTTACATTTGAACATTTGTTTAGTTGTAGAGGTTGTAGTGGATATGTAAAAAGAAGCAAGAACAGGTCCAGGACTGTAAAGTCTGTAAAAAGTCTGTAAAAAAAAAGAGAATCGCTGATCTAGATAAAATGGCTTAAATAATTACACAGAATTAGTTACACAGAAATAAGACAAATAGGTTAAATACGTTAAATACCAATAATCAACAAAAAAGTTAAATCAGACATATTGACTAAATTTTTATGTTTTCACTTGCCAAGATAGCATTTTTACAGTGAGCATACTTGATTTCATTTTATCAAGGAGGTGATTAAACTGATTAGTCAAAGGAGGTATTGGATGGAAACTGTAAATATCAATCTCAATGCACTGTTTATTCTTAATTTGTATTTATTTTAATGTTTTTTTTATGAATTTATGAAATGGTGTATGACTGTTGATAAATGGCATTATGTATAATTTTCTCACTAAGACTTTTGCACAGTATTGTTTGTCTGTATATAATTATGTGTGTTACCAGTTGACTGGACAGAAGAACCTGGGCCAGTTCCTACAGAAGAGTGATCTGGACCTGAAGGGTCTTAATGTTGAAACAGACACTTTAGCAAAAGGTTTAATGACACATAATTACATGGCATGTAATGAGCATTATAGAAGTCCAGAGTCCAGCAAAGTTTGGTGATTGGAGAACACACCTACTAACCTAATAAAAAGCTGCTAAGAAATCATCAGACTGTACTAGACTCCGGCCCACTCCGACCCCCTAGTGTAGCGCCTGGTTTCCTCAAAAATGCACTGACTCAGCATCTCATGTATGGCATCTTCAGTAGCCAGTGCTGTTATTACAAGCCTGACAAAGCATTTCAGAGGTATGGTGGGATAGGCCATGACACAAAGCCGTTGCTGTTGTGGGAGAGGTTGTTAAATTTATGACGGCAAAGCAGAACAGAGCCAATATCCCAGTACCTGGTGGAGTGTCTGGAGCCGAACTGCTACTGGCTGGCTGTCCTGGATCCAGCCCAGCTGCTGGAAGAAAACCACGAGTGAGAAACAAAGCAACCCAACCGTGATTTACAGCACTTTCCTCTTTCATAATTCACTCAGGAAAGAACAACAGTTAGCCAGCTAGTTTATTTTGTCAGTATGCCCCATAATTAGTGCAACATGACAGGAACAAGAACCTAGGGTTCTTGAAAGGGCCGCTTGGAGCCTCTACAATAGACAGGCGTGGTTGTAAATCAAGCTGTTTTTGTAAAAGTAGTGTAAAACTTATTAGGGTTTCATTACAAGCTGAATAGGATTATGAAGTGGTCTGAGTTGTTGTTTCAAGAGTCATAAACATCAGACTACATCAGCTGTTTGACTAAATGGGTAACTAAAGGTACTTGAAGCGACACTAACCTGTTGACTCTACCTGAAAAGCGAGTCCCATTTGATCTGCTGAGACAGCATCAGTGATTAGACATGTAGGCATAACGTCTGAGGGAGCGGCAGTGCGGTCTGAAGGCATACCTATACTATCGGTGTAGGCATCTGGAGTAAAGCTGTCTCCCATGCCACCTGCACAAAGAGCACATGAATAGGTTTCAGGAAGCAGAGACTCGGGACTCATCAAACAGAGACACCGGAAAACCTGAAAATGATGCTCACCCATTAGGCCAATGAGGAAGTCATGGCTGGATTGGTCTATCATGCCTAGGATACATTTAAAGCATGACACAAGGGCAGTTAGTGACCTTTAAATAATAACGTGCAAAATACATATGCCATTCTACAATGTCAGATGCAGAGATGTTTAGTCATGTTACGGCATGAGTGTCCAGCTCCAGTCCTGGAGGACCTTGGTCTAGCACACACCTGATTAAGATAAGCAGTATGTATCTTTGAACAGGAGAGTCCAGAACTGGGCTAGACACTCTCCTTCCATGGCTGGACAAGCCCTGCCCTTACAGCATCGGCTCCAAATTAATACACTGCTTATATTCGAGATTCCCATTTCACCGGCTGCAGTTTTGATGTGTACTATTAAATATAAAAGTGGCTAAAAATTTGCTTTTAAGATTTAGGACAGTTCTTTAAGTAACCGTTTTTGCAAGTGACATATGCAATTGCAACACAATTTAAGGTTTACAGAACCTGCACATAATGTAAATGTTCTATACCATTAAAGATTTTTGTTATGCCCAAGTTAAAAGCCAATGACAGACTTTTATTTTTTAAGAGCAAAGCTTAAGCAAACCTGAGGAAGGTTCTACAAAGGGCTGTCATGATCATACAATCGTCATGTATACCTGATCAGTGTAAATAACTGTGATTAACGGTTTAACTGTCTGTTCTTGTTTTGTTGTTTGCAGCTATTAAAATACAAGCCTATAGTGGCCATACTGGCTAATTAGCTACCATACTTGTTAGCTTTGTTCAGCTGCAAACACTGACTGTACTGTCATATCTGCACACATTCACACACACATATCTACAGTTATAAACAATATTAAACTAAAGAATTAAACCATCCTACATGTTCTATACTAGAAAGAAAATAAAAGCAAAAACTCATAATCTGCTAGGATACATGCTAAATAGCTAACAAATACACAAACAATACTCAGTGCTGCCCTCTAAACACATTAGAGCACCAAATTAAAAGTTTGAACTTTGTTTTAAAAGCCCCATGATGTCTGAATAAATGCATTAACTGCTTTCTTTTACTGATAATTCTTTGCCTCCACTCAATAGACACAGTTCACACCCAGTAATATGACTGGGAAATCTAACAAGTGTGGAAAATTAGCTTCTGTAGTCAACTTCAATAATTGCAATGAAACTATTCTGTAATAATTGTATCAGATCTAGTTCTACAGGCAACTGTTCTCAACCGGGCCAGTTAAACCCTGTGGACTAGCTAGGGATCTGAAACTGGCTCAAAACGCAAACGGTGCTACGGAACTGGTCACTAAGATGCAAACCATTTTCATTTACTTACCTGTAATTTCCAGATGGGAACTTGATCCAAAGGAATCAAAACCACCTGTAAAATGCATGAAACTGTTGTTTATGTTGATTTAGTTGTACGTATCAAGTCATAATTAGACATTTGAACTGCCTAGAATGTGTACTAGAGCAACCCTGGTCCTGGAAACCCACTGCCCTGCACTTTTTAGTGTTTTCACACACTTGATCCAACTAATCAGCTCATTAACAGCCCGTTATAAAGCTGAAGTGGGAGAGGTAAAGCAGGAAAAGTACTAAAATGTACGAGAGGAAGATTTGACATTTTCCTGCCTACCTGTCATGTCTATTTGAGTCGTGCCCTCCATAAATCCATGATCCAAGCCTCCTGTGTTAACACCAGAAAAGTGTTTAGCCTCATTCTGGATTAAATCATATTGCTAATGACCACACTCTGCTACATATAATGTTTAGTCCACTTTCATACTGTTTTGTAGTCCTAAGCTAGAGGCCAGTAGTTTGGAGTAAGATGAGGAATTAGTAGAGAATCATTAAGGGAAAATATAGTGGTTGGTAGTAGGTGGGATTTGTTTAGGATTCCCCCACCTGTGTGCCCATTATCTAGTCCGTTAGTCAACTGCTTGTGTCCATTCCCTGTGAAAGCACCACAGTAAACATAAATCATGAGTAATGTTATCTGAATTATCATTTATTGGGTTTCATGAATTACTTGTATCTGAGACCCCTTTTTAAGGGGTTTGCTTTTGTTACTACAGCCTTCTGAAAACTAATCCTTGTACTTACCATTGTTCTCAGCCTCTGGCATTTCTCCTATTGACTCAGACCCTACATTTGCATATATAACATGATAAAGGTTTGTCATTATTTGTCATATACAAATGACATTTTTGTAAAGTTGCCTTATTTCATAAAATATTCATTATACATTTAATATGCAACCTATTTACACCACTGTCACCTTACCTGGGGCTTCAATTTGAGATCCTACATGAATTGTTTGGCTTTCACCTAAAGCAAGAGGACTACTTTAGAAAACTGATCTCAGACTAGCATATAAGAGGAACATGCCAATTCCCAATGCACTGGAATGCAGTGTTGGAATATAGAATTTACATACCATTCTCAGATCCATCCATGTGTGGAGCCGCTGCTTCTGAACCTACACATAATGCAATACATTTTTGTAATTCATCAGAAAATATCACACAATATAATGATTTAAATGGATGCCCTGTACAAACCACATATAAGAACACATTTGTTTTACGACTGCAAATGGTGTTATGCATGCCTGTCTTGGACTGTAATACCTGCTGGTTGTGACTGGACCTCAGAGGAAACGAAAGCTGAACCACTTGTCTGGACTGATCCCATCTGACTCGACACATGGCTTGATGGGGCTTGGCCTGAAGACCCATGGCTCAACGAAACTTGGCTTGGTGACCCTAATACAACATGGATGGACCGATGCATTGCCCCAATGCAGGTACAAGAAAAATGGAACAAATGGATTTATTGGATGATTGTGACAGCGTGTGTCATATAGCACATCATGAAGATTTATGTCACATATAGCATGGAAATAGGTGGATACATACCATGAGAAATAGCGTCTGAGAGAGCTGTCAAACCTGTACCTATAGAACATACAAGTTGATGGAGTCTTGAGTAGAATTTAGATAAGATTTAATAGTATTTATAGTATGTTTCCAGGATTCAAGGAGACTTTATTGTCATTCGCATCACATGTGGTACATGGGGTGGAACGAAATTGTAGTACTCAAGGACCCAGTTATACCCAGCAGCAGTACTTAAATAAATAAAATAAAATATACATAAATATATAAAAGAATATAGAAAGAAAGAGAAAGAGCAATGGAATTGAAAAGGTAGCAGCAGAGTGTGTTAATAATGAAGAGAAAATTGTGATTACCAGGGACCTTTGACCCTGAGCTCCCATGACCATCTGCACTTATGACCGCACCTGAAAATATTTGTCATTTTTAGTGTGGCAGCACAAAGGCACTGAGAAATATATCAATATTTTGGAAGTTAAACCCTTTTCATTCTAATTCAGAGTCTACGTATTGCGTTGACACATCTCACTCTCTGAGATTTATGATCCTGAGGGTAAAACTGCAGTTCTTCAAGAACCTAGTAAGATAGATTTCTATCAAACATATGATTTTGAAACCCCACATTTCATAGGAAAATTACAGCTTTGTGTGTATATAACTGTATGGATGAGTTACATTTTCATACAATATTAATGATCTATTTCAAACAAAAAGACAAATATGAAGGTGGGTTTGATTTACTGCATATTACCTATCTTGAAAACACTAAAAACACAGTGAAATCACTGAATGCAGCAGGAATTGTTTTTCACATAAACAATTTCAGTATCTTTCAGTGCGCAGTGATGTGAAAATCTTTTTATCTCCTTAATTTGATTAATTTAATGAGTCTAATCATGAGTGTAATCAAACTTAAGGAAAGTCTTTACAATACTGCAGGCAGTTATTTCCAGCCACATAAGACCAGACTCCTCTCTCTTTAATATTAGAGAAAACCAAAATACTGAAGGTCAAATTATTGTTCCGAAAACGTATTGAACATGTTGACCAAATATTGAACTTATTTTGAAGTCTCTGCTAAAATCTGACATAAATCTCAGAATTTGTTTGTAGTGTTTGGCCTAGTAACACATAAAATGTGTGATTTTTTTGGATACTGTGCATGCACACATCTCCAGTGCTGCAGGGAGATTGCCCTGCCTGTGGCATAATCAACAAGCTGATTGGCTTTTTTTCTTGAAGGGTGGACGCCCTTTTCCGTTTTCATCTAGTGATCAGTTTCCTCATTTACAAAGTCTCTGGTCCTATGTAGCGAGTCAGCTAACAGTCTCACCCCACACGCAGGGGTTGAACCTTATATCTATAGTGCATTAACCTTGCCATACTGTCAGGATTCTACAATTAGATTCGGACATGATTGGGTGCCTTTCTGCCTCCGAAAACTGTATGGATAGATAGCATTTAAGACGTTTCAGACACAGCCAACAGTAGTTTCAGCTGCAGACACTCTCCTGTATTCCCCGAGGAACTGTTTATGTTGTGACTGCATTTTCAAGATTGATCCCTTCTATACATCATGCCCTATAGCAGGCTTGTGGTTAGTCATTCTGCCTGTCAGTCGAATTTATTTTGCCTGTTTTAGTAGATGTTTCTTGGTCATGTTAGGTGGTGAAAGGTACCTGACACCCTCTAGAGTGTCTGGGAATGCACAACTAGCAAACAGTTACACAGACACACTTGCTAGCAAATGCAGAGTAGTTTAGTGTAGCCTGCTGACTAGCTAGTGTTTTGCTAGGTTGAGCTTATTTATGTTTATTATTTAAATAATCAAACATATCAGCAGCCTGGCACAGTGTACCACACAACCTTTCTAATTTGTTTCCCACCACTTTCAAAATCAGGCACCCGTTTCCATTCAATATGCTAAGCTAAGCACCTACAACACATTAATTAGCACACACAGTAAGGTAAAAAAAAATTAAACCCTCTCTGAATGAATTCAACACCAAGTCTAAGACCAAAAAAGAGGATAGTTTCCAAAATGTTGAATATCTATTTGACTAACCCAATACTGACTTTCATGATGAGTTATGCATTATATATACTGTATATATTGCGCAATTTAACAAAGATATATATCATCTAGTACACAGAGCAAAATGGTAAAACCCTCAAACTCCAATGTCTATTAGAGCTAGAACTTGTTATTGGAATGATTCAAAATGACCTAAAACATTAAAATATTATATGTTCATATACAACAGATATCACCACTGGACTACTTACAGCCCATTACAATAACTACCTGCAGAAACTGCTCCTGACATGGATCCACCTTGTGCAGACAGACTTGAGTCTGAAAGTAAAAGAAAGAGAAGATGAAAACCAGACACTTTATGGGGTTTCTTGAGTAAGCCTACCATCTCAACATCACATTGCATTACCATGAGAACTGGAGCCAGAAGGCAAGGCTTGAGAGTCTCGTCCATTGTTTCCTGTAATCAAGACATGATAAGACAGTAGTTATAAATGGCAGACATGTTCATGTGCACAGTTACATAGAACTATGCACACATTAATCTGGGGCTGACATAGGAAATGTTTGTTTTACCATCATCTGCTGTTGCTGAGGAGCCACTTGATGCTGTTAACACAACAGAAAAAAAAATCAAGACGGTCTGAAGAGTATGTACAGCAGTTTCTTTGGCATGTGCATTGTAATGCATATACAGTATTTTGAACACTGAACTGAATATCTGGTAAGACCCTTGGTGGTCTCCTACTTAATGGTACTGTTGGGTAACTACCTGCTATAGAGCATCATAACCTAACTTAAAACTGCTATTGTGAACACTAATAATTTCCTATGAAGCTGCTATATAACCATTTTTTTTGAAGAGCAGTTACACAGGTCAGTGTTAGTCATGTAGGACTGGTCAGTCCAGGTCCCTTGCTTTGAAGAATTTGCTAGATCTGCCTTTGATAAGTTGGTACGGGGCTTACAGCCAAAGCTTGTTTGTGCAGCACCGTCTCCATTCAGTTTCTGACCTGGGAAATAACAAAATGAGGTCTGTTAGGTTCTATTCCCCCAAAAGCTAAAAGTACATTTAAAACTCCGTGGTTAGGGGTCATTGATTTTCTAACAATCTCACTCAGCACCTTTTTGTCACTGAGCACATGAGAAAATTGGGCTAATGGACTTGTTTCTTGGGTTAACGAATAGAGTTTTCTCTTCTTACCATTTGGAGATTGGCCCACCAGAGAAGTGCCAGGTAGAGCGGTCACACCTTGGAAAGAAGCAGCCCTTCAGTGCAGGCAAGGTCACAGTCCACTGAAATACCTCTCAGCACACTCTTAACGACATGTAACTCAAAGCGTCCTTTAAGACAGGCATGAAAACCTCACCGGACCAGTTTCGGTTTCCTGCATCTATGAATGCATCAGGTAACATGCAGAGGTTCCTGCCCCTTTTGGCATAGTTGTCAACATACCTGAGCCCTAACCAGATTAAGGAGTGATTGACTTTGCCCACTCGGCATTAAAAGAAGCTTAAGCTGCACCCACTGAGCTGCTTTCCACAGCTGAGGGGTTCAGTGTTCTCTGAGAGAGATCTGTCCCCAAAACTAAAAAGAGGATTAGCATCATCTTACCTGGGCCTTTGGGCACCACTGTGGCTTGCTGGGCTCCAGCTCCTTTTGAGAAAAACCCAAAGAAACAAGAAACATATTCTTGAGGTTCTGTGAGATCAAATCTCATTCAAGCAGTCGCTTGGTTGTCCCTCAAGGTGAACACAATAGCACTCTGTCAAACACATACCTTAACCACATGACCTTTTACAAGACCTTTTTTGAAAATGAAACACATGTAGTTAAATATTTTAAGCATATTATGAGTGTTTATATGATTCTTATAACTTATTTTAAGATGTCTAAAGCAAGTGACTGTTATGGCCATTTTAGGTATGTTAGTGAAATGGCTTACCAACACACAAAATGAATGTTTTCCAAGATGTTTAACATCGTTCATTCCCAGCACTAAATTGTTCTCAGATTGTTCTTAGGAATTGTACAAACATTCGAAAAAATATCGCTATATATACCATCTTCTTTGATTGCATGGCGCAAAAACAGATTTTGGATACAAAGCCAATTAGCAAAGTTAGCTTGGCTAAGATTATATACATTGGTGGTAAGTTGCTAACTTGTCACCCACCCTTCAAATGTTGACCTTTGGAGTCATCATCATCTGAAAAGAAAGGGGAGATGGATACAGTTTATAAAAACTGTTCACAAGTAAGTCTTCCACTTTCCGAAATTCTGTATTCTTCAGCTCGATTTACCCATTCCACAGATAGTTTATCCATCTTGTAGGAGAAAACAAAATCCCTATGCTTTTCTGAAAAAAACTGGGTACAGTGCTCTCAAAATTCACTTCTAAATGAATGTTTGGCATTAATGTTAGTACTAGTGTGGTTTTAGTTCTTCTTTAAAGATTTAGAATGTTTTTAAATGTGTCTTTATTTATCTTTTTATGGTTATTTGGATGGATTGTTTTGGTGTTCCCCTGATTATATGCTAGTGGTTTCAGTATCAAGGGTATATGCCTGAGGGGTGATTGTATGAGAATCATGCTGACAGATTTATTGGAGCTTGATCTTTAAAGATACTGCTATGGTTTTTATCAGTGTACACACTTTGTTCTTTATGCTTTCTTTATAGTGTGGGAGGACATCACAGCTCAGGTGTTTAGTTCTACTCAGGATAAGCCAGTTTCTCAGTTTCCAATTAGTATTTGTTTTCTGCGCTCAGTAAGTGCTGGTCAGGATGCTTAAACAGCAACACAAAGTGGACAGTCATCTCCTACCCTCTTCTTCTTCTGAGAGCTCTTCCTCGCCCTCCTCCGCCTCAAAGTCATTCTCCTCAGGTTCTTTGTCTGGAAATGGAGATTATCCACAGTTATCCACACTTTATGAAGTCATGAATCCATAAGTGATAGCTAATATAAGAGTTGGGGTGTGAGTATTAAACTAAAATTCGACTAGTTATGAAAGTATTTGAACAATTGTTATACCTTCAACTGGTGCAGTTGAAATAGTTGTTGCCAGAAAGACAACTGCAACTGAGGCAATTATAAGATTTCTGTAAAAGCAAAACATCCTGTGATGAAGATTAAAGAACAAGAGTGCAGCATCTGCCTAAAGGAACCAAAACAGCATGGAATTTGTGGTGGTCTGTAGGCAGGGTAGGTAGCATCTATGCATAAGCCAGTATAAAACATGTTAATGAACACAAATGGATTGTTTATATCTTTGTGCACATTTAACTACTGTTACTGTTAGTTCTATTTGAATATACATGGAAAGAATAAATGTGAAATCAGAGTGATTAGCAAGAGGCCACATGCTGTTATGGTTACACATGATCAGTTCAGGTCTAAACAAACAAACAGAGTATCAACAAAATAATCAACCAAACCAATTAGAACAAACAATATGTGCACAATATTTTATATTCTGGTTCATTTAAAGTTCCAAGTTTCTTTTTCATAATACACATTTTTGAATTAGCAAAAACATTATATGAGCACATCACAGTACCTGTTGACCGTACTCAGTTCTCAGTCTTTGATGCACAATTTATCTATTTATTAATGTACATTATTTACCATTATTTATCAGTCATCTCAGCTATTCATTGTTCATGTGGTGCTAAGCATCAATAGCAATATTTACAGATATACTTATTCTTGACTTACCGTGACAACATCTTTTGTACAGGTCTAAGTGGGAAACTCAAGAACAGACATAGAGTAGGTAGCACGCTGGTTTTTGACTTCCCTATGCTTCAGTGGGCACCAATATTTGTTTTATACTCTCCCAGCCCCCCATCTTGGTAAGGGGCAGGACTTTAATTCTAACCCCAGCCCCTATCAGTCAAGCTACTCCCACTGTGTGTTAGTGAGTGACAGAACAGTGGAAAAATCTTAAGTTTGGGATGAAAATTTGAATATCAAAATGTTGCAATGTATAATATTTAGAGCACATGATGTGTAACTGGTGGATTTGTAGCGAACTCGTGCCATGCTTGTATTTGTTTTGTGGCAAGCTCCTCTCTTGTGGTGTCACCTCTGGCACTAATTAGATCAGTTGAGGAGATCTACCAGTGGAGGGCACAGCCCCTCTTCAGATAAGGCATAGTACATTTAACTCTCACTCACTCACCCTCTATCCCTCTTTCTCTCTCGCTCTCTCTCTCTTACACGCACACACACACACAGACATACACACAAATCATAAGTCCTACAGAAACACAGTCAATGAGTAGCTGGGCTGGAGGGTAACCTCAGGAAATAGTAGGATAGGCTGGAGAAAGTGCCTCGTTCCCAGTAAGGTGACCTCGTTAGGATGAGCTTAAATTGCTGATTGAAGATACTGACCTCTTGAGAGTTATTGTGTTCTGTCCAGCCTTGGCCTTTCCACTTCTTTTTTTCCATCCTTGGTGCTTGTATTTGGTTAGCTGAGCGTTTGATAGCTGCATTCTTATTATTTTAAAATCACGACAATGTTCCAAACGATTGAATGAGGAATATTATAGGTACGAGGGCCCTAATGACTTTGTTATACATTAAGGATGATCCATATGCATTGAAAGTATCGGTGCCTTCAAGTTTAAGAAGCTTAATGCATTATGCGGACCTCTGCTGTTACTGAATACCTTCTCTCCTGGAGGAAGATTGCATTCCCGCTCAGCTTGCCAGTTCACATCAGTAAGAGACAAGCCTTCTACTTTAGACTGTAATTAATAAGAGCAGGCCCCCAGACTCGTTCCCTTAATAAATGCTCCTTGATGAGCTGAAGTAGATGTCTCTCATAACAAAAGTAATTAACTCTACCTTTACACAAGCTCTCATTGTTCCTTTCTGAAACCTGATGCTTTTTTATTGTCCATGTTATGTCAGCATAGTAATACTGATACATTGAACCCATGTACCATCTTGTCACTACCAGTGTAAATTGTGCCATGGTTTAACTATAGCAGTCAGTTATAGTGACTAACACCGAGAGCTTTCCAATTGTTTTGAACCCCCATCGGTGGGCCGAGTTTAGAGTGAACCATTCCACTGGAAATGAAAATGTCCACCTAGTGAATAAAGCGGAACCGGTCGAATTACAAGGTTCAAAGGCGAGGATGTATAGAAAGCCTACATTATTACATAGGAGCGAGGCCTGCTGGTCACCTTGCCAAGATTTCTCTTAGCCAGATCCATGTCGTATGCCTCTCCTGCTTTCTGCAGACCTGCCCGGGCCTAGACAATAGCCCTCTGTAGCATGGTGAAATTGTAGTGCCCTTGGAGCCAATCTTGGGTGACGAGATTAGAAGCCTCAGCACTGCTGGACCCCGCCAGCATGGCCGCAGGGGTCGGCCAGTGAGGCTACTCTCCTACCGGTAATCTCCTACACTTCACCGTGCTGTATGGATAGAGGGATGGGTTACTGGGAATTTGGGCATTCTGGTGTGAGAATATCGGCCTGCTCCCATGCACTTTTCCTGCGACACACTGGAGGATCCTTGTCAAACCCAAATTCGCACCGGCACATGTTTTTTGCCCCAATACAGATTCTCATGTTTCAGCACCGTCTCAAACTCTGTTAGAAAACCACCTCTGCTCGTCCTGAAGGGCCTGTTCTGGTTAGAAACGCGATCCCTTTTGCCCTGAAATTACAGGAGCGCTGGAGCTGGAGACTCCTGTCCAGTCCGTAATTAATCACTCTGGGAGGAATTTAATCCTCAGTATTGCTGGATGGAGGGGGGCAGAAGCGTGGACAGACTTCAGGTGGACACTAAAATGAACCTGAGCATCAACTAACTCGCCTGCTTCCTGCTGTGCTTCTCGCATGAACTCTCACTAGACATATCATCCCATCAAGTTTGTTAGCTTGCAAAGAAAAGCATTCTCAATAAAGTTGATTTACTGCAGCTCAAATCAAATAAAGATAATTCAACTGATTAATTTGACAAATGAAAGTATTTATGATTCTTCTAGCGATTAAACTGACAGAAACAGCTTAAATGGACGTGATTGTGATCATCAAAAGGAAAAGACTTTAAGTTAAACTGGAAAATATGCAATATGCCTTAGGATTAAACAGAAATAAAATCTCCTAGCTATTTTAAAAAACGTAGGTTTAGGTTATATATTATAATTTGATGTTTGGGCCATGCCTCATTCTTAATATTCTCCTCCCAATTTGCTTAATTTTGCTAAACTGAAATTTACATATGAACGTATTAAGGACACTTTTACCTCGATCAGTCTCGTTAGGTTTGGATATTAGACAAATGTCCAGTGGCTAATCTTACAAAAAGTGCAGACATTCACCAGACAAGCCTGTTTTTAAGTTAAAGGTAGCTCTTTTCTCACAGATATCAGTCCCGAGACCAGAGTAGCCATTGAAAACCCTCTTACGCCTTAAATTAAAGTATAATATTTCGGAGAGCTTCTCGCGCCCTTCCGCCCCTTCCTGACTGTTTGGGAAACTGGGCCGGGGTAGGCTTGGGTGCGTAATACACCACAAGGGGGGGTCAGGCTTCATTGGCTGTATCCATTTGGACATTTACACTGTCAGTGGCCTCCCTGTAAGTCTCTGGTTTGGGGTGAGGTGGTCAGCCGCTAGTATGCACTGAGAAACGAGTCCTGTTCGGGCTGGCCAGCCATGGACCCATTGTTTCAGAGCTGTTTGGCGGCTTTTGTCTGAGGTCCACCTCCCTCTTTCCGTCTTCCTCTTGCCTCACCTGAGGGGCAGGCTTGGACCACCAAGTTTAGTCGAGATGTAACGTGAGTCTGAGGCCCCTGCATTAAGGGCCCACATGTGGAAAATTACCTCCTTCTTGTGGGGGTGACCTGGGGTCAAATGATCTAGTCTGCTGAGTGACTTCAAAATAAATAAAAAAAAACAGAGAGCAATTCTTAGGTAATGCTCTTTTCCTTGCTCTTCTTAGAATGAAACATAACCCGGCTTAAGGGTCATTCGCATGATCTGATAACATTTACCTTTAACTGCAGGCAGGCGAACCCCACTTAAGCGTTTATCATATGCACTCAAGAGTGACCAGTTATGCTGGTCAGCCCACACAGTCATGAATTAATCCTTTATAATGGAAAAATAAGAAGTTAGGTATTAGACTGCCTTTTAAATCATGCTATTATTACTCTTTCAGTTGCATGTAAACCCTGTGTAAGTCATCCTTACTATTAAATCATGCTATTGTAGTTACACTTATTAAAGCTAAAGTTGAATCTAAATGGATAAAGGCTAATTGGTGACAACAAGTTCTTCATTGTTTGTTGTGGAGAGATGTAAGCCTCTCATTTATAGGTTAAATCTGGCCTTTGGGATTGGAGTTCCAATTTCTGCTCTCCAAAGAAAAACATGGTTTTCCAAAGCAGTAACTTAACAGGAGAAAGAAGAAAAAACATTCTTAACTTTTAATGTAAATGAATGCAAATATGTTCTGTGATTTTGGATCAGTTGAATTGGTCTATTTACTTTGTCATTTTCACATGATGTTACAGACAGCCGTGTGTGTGTTAATAACAGACACCGAAAAATATAAATCGATATGTCATACGAAGGTTGTCTAGAGGATACACACAGAGACAATCACATAATCCCCACCTAAAACTTTGGCACCTTTTTTTGACAGTATTGTATGATGGGAAGCTAATGCTAACCCCATTACCATGTGTTAAAACGGATTGTTTATGTGGTGCATCATCTAGATTGTTGCTTTTCACTGTAAATTCTACATTGTCATTTGTTTATTTATTTATTATTTATTTGTTTTTGTTTGTGTAAGGAAACATACAACAGCATAAGAAAGGAGTTATATACATATATATAGTTATATAGTTTAATACATTAAATATACTCTTGTTCTTGTTTTAGTAATCTATTTATAGTTAAATGTTTATGTGCTGCAACTTGGGTCAGAGAGTAACGCAATTTCGATCCTCTGTATGTCTTGTACATATTGAAGTACTGACAATAAAACTACTTGACTTGACTTATATGAAAGCTGATTCTGTAATGTGTGAATTACTGACATTGGCCCAAACTGGCTCTAAATATTCTGAACAAATAAATTGTGCAAAGCACAATCTCCAATCTTGTCTGAAGGCATGTCATTGATTTTCAGTTTATCTCATGTACCTTGTGTGTATGCAAAGAATTCTCAGTATTTCTCCTCCAATATTATGTTTCTCATGTTTATTCTTATTAAACAAGTGTAAATATCTATAAAGTGGATGGAAAAGTATGTCGCTTGCTGTAAATGACTGAAATGCTAAGAAAACTATGAAAACTGCACTTATTATTATATTATTGCATTTACATTATGAACCATACGTTACCTTTGGTCTTCAGTCCCCAAATCTTTCAAGTACTTCTCTATTGTCTGTCATTTAATATCATCTGGCTTTTGTTTCAGGGAAAGTGGGCGTGTTTGTGCATGTGGTGCTGTAAAAAAACAAGGCCTGTTTAATTTTTGTCTGACAACTCAGTCTTTATTAGAATTGCTCCCTGCGTACAAATTTAAGTGACATTAATTATATCTATACATCTCTGTTATCTCAGTAATTGTCAAACAAAACTGTGCCATTACATCACTACAATATTAGTTAATACACCTTCAGAGACATGAACTTTTTTCTTGGATTGTTTCATAAAACTGTCTGTACACTTATTTTATTGTAGAAAATAGTTTAATCTACAGTACGTCATTTAGGCTTGAGATTGTAAATGGCAGACATTTAACTGAGAGTCAGGAGAACGTTGTCAGCCTAGAAGTTGGATGGACGAAATGTCTCACCACCAGGGTCAGAGACAATGGCAAAGCGAGGAAAAGCAGAGAGGACTCAATATTGTGCATCACCATCATTCTCCAATCACTGAACTCAGTCATTAACTTCAATCTTGAACTGCTTAGGACCCCATATTTGAATTCTACTACCTAGGTTTCAAAATAACGAGCAACACCTTTGACCTTTAGAAACTGTTTTTTTTTTCTTTTATCATAAATTAAATGAAAAGCCATTAGTTGATCAACTATGGGAAATATCACATTTGGTCACTTCTAGAATTAAGATGGACAAAGTTATAAAACAAAACAAAACAGAACGTACACCACACAGCTGAATAATTTAATGTGCATCCCAGAACCCTCTAGATAGGACCCTTCACCATAATGGGGGGAAGAGAGAAAGCATTGAAACATGTCATGTGTTAATGGGAATCAAAATGAAGCTGGTTACTGTGTCCACTTCAGTTGCTTCTCTTGTTTGTGTCTGATGACCCTGCAGAGGAAAGGTAAAGAACAGAGCTTAAGAAAAACAGAAAACCACAAAACGAAAACTAATCCAAAATCTAATCCTGAAGTCACTCAGTGCTAGCACCCATACCCCTGTCCCACCATATAAGATAATCATCAAGGTAATAGAACCTCTGTTTAAGAATATACTTAAACTAATTACCTGTTAAACTGTTTTATTTAGCAAAATCCTGGATGCTAGGAGCTTAAGGGAGGGTTATTGCTGCCAATGACAGACCCTAAAATGGAATAGAATAGAGAACAGGATGTAGAGTCCATTATATATGTTATCTGAGAATGTTCTATGATTCTGCTTTACATTAACTTCAACACTACATTAGCCACTAGCCCAGCAGATACCTTGTGTTGTGTCATCTAAATGATCTGGCTGGTCAGGTACATCAATGGGAATAGCTGTCAAGAGAAAGTCAAACATGTAATCCCTTATAAATATTTCATAAGTTATTATATATCCCAGTACTTGCCTCAGCAGACAAACACCATACTCTTAAAATTAATATTCATAAATGTTTCTTGGCCTCTGGGGAAAATTATATGCAGGTTTCTTTGCACCTGCATGCCGTTTACAAAAATGGTTCAGTATAGAACCATCTTTTGAAAGGATAGTTTTAGACACCTATATTTTTAACAGCACGCTACTGCATGAATTGTGCAGGATTGTTATGGTTGTTTACTATCAGGGTCTTCCTGCAGTGTGTCATCTTCATCTATGTCTGCATCACCGTCTTCATCTGCAAAGAATACAGTGAATCTACTGCATTACAGAAAGCTTATGTTTTCCTCTTTCCCAGACTGTAAATCCCATGCCCTCTAATTAACATCATTTTGTCGCTCCCAGGATAAGTGCCAAAATTACACTTTTACTTTCAAGCCCTGAATCCCACCTGCATTTTGAGGCTCAATTGTCTGCTATTATATATCATTGAAAACTGTTTTGAGATCAACTCAATGTGCAGCGGATTGCATAGTCTGAGCCACCACACCTGTCTACACCCACGTACCAGTAATGTCAGTGACTTCATCAGTGTTCTCTTCTGTAATGGCAAAAAGGTCAGTGTGAGTACCTACACAGTAATGCAGATATATAGAAATCGTTGCAAGTTAAAATAATGCAATATTTACCATGTGATGTTGATTCTGTTGCATCCATTGAGTCACTGTTGTCATTTTCATCTAGGGATAGATAAGCATTATATATGTATGTATATATATATATATTCTAAATCACTGTTGATGGGGAAATTTACACTGAATAAAATGTCTTGGTAATGTGTGTCTCTCACCATTGGAATCGCCCTCAGAGTCTTCAGCTGTTTCCAGTGATGTTGTATCTGGAGAATCTAGGAGCAAAGAATGCAACATATTACATCATAAGAGTTAGTGAATATGTTAGCAGCTGCAGAGGCACAAATGTTTTACTTACCCGGGGTCTCTACTTCTGGACTGTTAGCGCTCTCATCATCTCCAACTGTGGAGGCAAAAGTGTTACTGCAAAAAACGATCACATGAATATCTACATTTTGTATGCAGTAGTAGCAATCTAAAGTGCACCTTCTCCCTCTGTCTCAGAGCTATCCCAGTCAGCATGGTCAGCGTTGTCCGAGCTGTGTTTATCAGGGGACTCAGTGCTGCCCTTATCTGTGTCCTGGCTGTCTTCTTTACTTGAGGAGGAGTCCAAGCTAGCAGAGTCTGCTTTCTGGCTTTCTTGGGAGTCAACTGAAGATGGCTCCCCGACAGTCTCTTCAGACTTGCTTGTCGACTCCTGGTCAGAGTCTTTTTCTTCCTCTCCAGTCATGGGCTCCCTCTCAATCTCCTTTCCTTCATTACTATCATTGCTGTTGTCATCTGTCTCATCTGTGGTGTCCTTGTTACTACTATCTGCACCCTTATCCTCATCCTTTGGGCCTGTGCTGTCTCCATCACTGTCTCTATTGCTATCTGCATCGCTTTCTTTGTCACTGTCTGCATCACTGTCTTTGTCGCTGTCTACGTCATTGTCTTTGTCACCGTCTTTGTCGCTGTCTACGTCATTGTCTTTGTCACTGTCTTTGTCACTGTCTATGTCATTGTCTTTGTCACTGTCTTTGTCGTCGTCTTTGCTTGCTTTCTCTGTGCTGTCCTTGGTCTCTGTTGCATCTGCAGAATCTGCTGTGTCATGGTCACTGTCAGTGTCTTTATCATCAGTTTCTGAGTCATCTTTGCTGTCCTTGTGTCCTCCTTCTGAGGAGTGATCGGGGTCTTTTTCATCCGTGTCTGGGTTGTCGCTCTTCCCCTGTTCATCAGTGTCTTTTGGATCTCTAGACTCACTGCTGTCTCCATCGGTGTCCTTCACATCTTTGTCGGCACTGTCCGTGTCCTCTGGACTTTTGTCCACATCTTTCTCCTTACTGTCCTTGTCTGTGTCTGGGTCAGTGCTGGCATCTGGCTTCTCTTTGTCAGATTCTGAGGATACAATGCATAGTATATGATGTGAGGCGAGAGTCTGTTTGTCTTAACTGGAGAATTTAGACAAGCTAAGCTTTAGAGAAAAAATTTAAAAGGCAGATTTTTTAAGCAAAATCAAGTGTAGCATGCCAGTATACACTACAGAGGAACCGCAAACGTAATGGATCATGGATGGATCATATCACTCCAATATTATTAAAAAATAATGATTTAATAAAATCTCTGCGAGATCATTGAAATTCCATAATGTGGCGTTATTTATTTATAATGTTTTGCCCTTGTCTCACCATCTGAGTCTGAGGTTTCTTTGTCTGTGTCTGGAGCATCAGCATCAGACTTGTCTCCTGTGTCCTCTTTAGCCAAAGAAATAAGCACACAAATATAAACACAGATAATAAAATAAATAATTCTGATTCTGTCACTTCTATATTCCCATAATGAAACTAATGGCCCAGTAATTATTTGCAGCTCATTAATGCATTTCTCTGGACTTTCTCAAACACTCGTTTGGAACATGGCCAGTGGTCATTTGACTATTAATTTATTAACCTAGGTTCAGTCAGAGTGGTTGGTTGCAGTATACATAGCTCAACAGCCTAACTTCACAACTGTTGTTGGCGGTTTTTAGCATTGAATACCAATGATGAACCATAGATCATTAATTAATTAACTATATTAATAAATATTACATCTATTATTGCATAAATATTACAGCTATAATTTTTCATTTGCCATATTAGTCATTTACTAATTACTAATAATCATCACATCATCAACAGGTTTTAATTAAAATACCTTGAGAATCCTTTTGTGGTTCATCACGTGATTCCATGTCTGACATCTCCTTACTGGTAGAATCTTTGTCTGAAACAATGTGAGTCATAAGGTTGTCAAAACCATGTCTGCTGATTTGGAACAACTTGGGGTAGGCAAAGTTTATGGCATGTTTGAAGTATATACCTGTGTCAGTATTGTCATCATCGACAGCATCCTTGTCTGGCCCATCTGTGTGGATCAATGAAAGAGGATACAGATAAAGGGGATAGTTCCAATTCTGTGGCAGTATTTTTACTACTGATTATACTTAGTTCTGTAGTATTGTAGTTCTTGCTGCTAGAACTGTTTAATGTAGTAGTTATAAGAAAAGGAAACTGGATTTGTGACATAATGCTGAAATCCACTCAGGATTTCCTATCAACTTAGGAAACATTCCTGAACTTTACACCTCTGTGGGTGAATCACACCTGTGATGTCATGAAACCTTTTTAGGTCACTTGTGGTGAAACATCCAAAAGATCATACAACAACTCCAGGCACTTTGACCCACTAAAACTTAATGACCTGGATAACTGAAAACCTTTAGAGAGGTTAGATTAGACTGATTTCTGTCAGTGCAAGCTTTCCTGTAATAACAGTATTCTGCACACTTGTTATTATCATGTTATTGGTATTGTTGTAAAATATCAAAGATGCACCTGTTTTTCTAAATGCGTTTTAGTAGATAATGGTGAGCAAAGAGTAAGATGTAACCTTACCTGAGGAATCTATTTCATGTGATGATTTAGATGCTGAATCAGTCTCTGAAATAGAAAACAATGTTTATTGCGCTAAGAATGAACTAAATGATTTTTGATGCTATGTTTATTGCTTAGTTTGAACAGTTTTAAGCCTTTACCTGGAGAATCGCTGTCTCTATCTGTGTCGGTGGATTCCTTGGTTTCCTCTACAGAGATGATAAATATATTCATTTAGGTGTGAATGAATTAATGATTAAATGATGAATAAGACTATCACATGGGGTCTTGGTCTGGTCTCTCTTTACTTAAGAACACATGGACAAGAGTGATTATTCTGAACTTTGGACTCTTACCCAGTTTCTTTTCTGCTGATGATTGTCCAGCCTTGTCATCTGTGGTTTAGGGAAATGGATATTAAGTCATTGTTCTTTCTTTTTTTGGTTCGCTAATTTGTTTGTCACACAGCCTTTCACTAACCTGAATGATCTGCTGTTTCCTTTTCGGCCATGTCTGATGAAACAAAGTAAATGAAAATGCTACTGTTATTTAACCTCTGTCATTTAATGACTTTTATGGAGTCATAGGCCTGGACTAACCTGGTGTATCTGGGTCCTTCTTTTCTGCCACACCTTCAGCAGAATCTGGAGTAAAAAAAGGGGTTTCATCATACTGATGCTAACCTTAGCCTTAGTTCCACTGTTAAAGGGTCTTAGTGTTTAAATATATGGCCCTATAATATTTAGTTTTCTACATTTGGGAGTGTAGACATTAATTAAAATGCTAATGTGGACATGTTTCTCATACCTATTGAATCAGGGCCACTGGTGGTTTCATCCTGGCTTGTGTCGCCTGAAAAGAACCAGGATGTTACATTCTGACATTATTTTCACTGAGTTGTCTTGTTAAGTGCTGCTTAATAAAAATAAAATGAAACAAAATGTAAGAACAAATTTACTTCATAAATGTATTTCATCAACTCATTCATAATATTTTATTTTTTTCAATACTTTTGATATATTTCAACATTTCAATATTTTCATATTTGACAAGTTTTTAAAACTTGATTCCTGTCATATAATTACTTGATCTTGCCAACCAGCTAACACAGATTTACTGAACAGATGATTTCAAAGTTGACTTTGAAAGGCCATGGAAGAACTTATGTATCACCTTTGATCTCCTCCAAAAGAATTAGTACAGAATTGTAACAGATGGCCTCAACTTATCTAATAATAATTACACACTTACTGTTTTTGATATCTATGTTTAGTAACTGTACAGAAATGTACCACGGTTCCTAACAATATCAGGTCAGGTGTTTAGTATTTCACCTTGAGCAGACTGATTTAATAAACTTGAAATAATGCACATTCTAACCTGTTTTTTCCAGGATCCTTTAACCCCCCATGACACTTAAGTTTAATCCATTTCCTGCTTTAAAGGTTATACATTGAGAAATCGGCCATTCCAAATGCAGTCACCCTTTGACTATGTGCTTCCACCTGGAGAGCTTCAGGGCTTTAGTAATGTTCTGGACACACTCAGTTGACCAAAGACAATCCACTGAGCTCCTCCAGGAAGAGTAATGTGGTTACTCACCCAAGTGATTGAGTGGTGTTAGAACATACTGATTCACTGAAGTTAAATATTTATTATACACAGCTTATTTGCGTATTAAGTAGATGTGTATGTGATAGACCAAAATAATAATAATAATAATGTGTTTATAGTATAATTATACTATTATACTATTCTTCTTTCTTTTTTTCTTTCTTTCTTTCTGTATTAGTCTTACCTGGCTTTTCTGTTGTATCAGTTGAGGAGTCACCTGGGCCTGAAATTGAAAAGTCATATAACTGTAATTTGTATGTCGTTTTTTCCTAAAAATGAATCCCCTCCACTCTAGACAGATTCTAGGTTCCTCAAAAAAGGGGAAATAACCAGAATTATTTGTGACCTGCCGTACCTTCTGTTTTCTCTGCTGAATCTTTTCCATCTGTAGTTCCTGTTAAGGGAAAATTTTTGGATCACTCTTATGTAACATGTTTAGAGGCCACCAGTACTGTATTTCGTCACTGCAAATTATTACCAGTTTATGAATTTGCTACTATCAACATAGGAAATTAGCATAGGAGTAGAAAGAGTAGCATGTATATGCCTATTAAGAGAGAATAAACTATGTATTTCAACTTGGCAGCAGTACTAACCTGAGTTTCCAGGGCTATGGGTTGGTTCAGCTGCATTGGTAGCGCCTAATAAAGAGAAATAAGTATGTGGTTGAGATTTTACTCAAGATAAGTCAAGGAATCTGATTGCTTAACTATGAAGAAAACAATGGGTGAAAAATTCTAGTCAGTAATCTGTGTTGATGTTTCCAGTGCCATGGGTTGACTTGTTTACACAAGTGCCTTGTGAGTTCCTCACTTAATAGCTTATAATGAATTCTGACACCTACCATTCATTAGTGCTAGCAAGGCTTGTGCTCTTTCTAGATCCAGCAAACAAACAGATAAATCAAATTAAACAAAGATCAAAGAACAAAAAGACACAATAAGAATCACAATATATGAATTATTAGTTTCTGGTCTAAATCAAATTTATTGATGACATCTTAAAATTTGAAGCAGAGCATAACAGTTACAATCGTTTTGTCTATTTGCATGGTAAACAAATATGTCCTTACCATCATTGTCTGTGCCATCTGTAGGGAAGTGAAAACCCAGGAGGAAAAGAGAGGAAATTGAGCATCTCGATTTAGTTAGCTATAAGGAACAGGCTCCTATAGAGGCCCTGACTATCTCAGAAGGCTCAGGTGAACAAACCGTCTTTGTGTGCTCAGGAGGCACCTGAGCTCTAATTACATTCTTTTTGGGGGGAAGCACCAAGTACCCCCTTGAAAGAGAGGAATTGTTACACATTTCAAACATTACAGTGCTGCATTGTTAGCTGCTTCACTGAAACTATACTTTGGTAAAACTGCTCCAGCGAAAGCATTGCTATTGTTGACCAAAATGGATAGAATGTATGGATGTAGCTGTTTAAGTACTTCCTTACCATTTATTGGTGCGGAAAGAGCGACACCCACTAAAGCAAAGATCAGGGGACCAATCAGTGTCCTGTGTATGAAAAAGAAATGTACAACAACAGATGAAGCAATAAAACAATTAGATTTACCTCGTTCATTTCGTATAGGTGTCTCAGTAACATTAGAAATGTCTGTGAAAGTGGCCAAAAGATTAGGCTCTTCCTTTTGATGCATCTGTACAAAGTGGCCTACAAAATTCAAGTTTAGCTGAAATATTGGTCTTCCACTGCTCAAATTGGTACCTTTACTGTAATCTGTCTCTTCATTCTACTAATATCATTCTTTCCCATCATCTCATTCCATCAGTTTCACATGTTCACCACTTAAAAACTACTATCTAGGTATAACAGTCTTATCAGAAACTGTGTACAATAACGAAACAAAATGCAATTCAAATGTAAAATGATGTATTATATGTAAACATGTTATATACAGCAGTACAATTCTCCATTTTAGCAGCTCACATTGTAACACAGTCTCTATTTAGGTAAATTCAACTCAATAGATAACAAATGACAATTTCTTTGATTCTAATACCATGAGGGGTTAGACTACCCATTTAGTAATTTCTACAGTTTCATCAACCTGCTATGCCTTATATAAGACAAATGAAATTACTTGTTTTATTTCATATTATGGCTGAGCATTATAATAAGCAGCATTATACCTAAAGAAGAATGCAGAATCATGCACCGTGCTGAATTCATTAGCCTGCCTCTGAACAATGCACCTTGCCTACTCACCGTGCCAGCATCGTGACAGAATAGGGAGTGCAGCTTGGAAGGGAAGGCGAGACAGGCTCGGGGCTTCTCCTTGCTGTCCCGCAGGTCTTAAGCCCGGCGGGAGCATGCCCCAGGGCTTTTATATGCCCAGCGCCCCCACACCCCCACCCCCCCCGCCAGTCCAGCCCGCTAAGGGAGGCTGTGCCTGGAAGAGAGAGGCGTCACACGGGAACGGCTTGGGTTGCACTCATTAAAACAGGGTTAAAAAGCAAGTGCTGCGCAGGCATTGTTTGTGTTTCCAAACAGATCTTGTAAGTGGGCTTGCCTACTGTATGTTCTGTTACAACTTACCCCCCACCACCTCACACCCACCTCACCTCATTTCCCAATATCTAACCGCTAGTCCAGCTCCTGATCTCAACATAGGTCCTTGCTTCTTTCATGCTATTGAAGACATCATTTGGGTTTTTTTCAGACCTGTGTTAGGATTTAGATCTAATGAAGGAGCTGAGTTCTAATATGTTCTTCAAAGTTCAAAAAAGATAAAGATGAAGAAAAAAAAAACACTTGGTGAAGCACCTTTAAATGCATTGTTCTTCAGAGATCCATTTTTGTCTATGAGATGTGAAGCACCTACATAATGTAAAGGTACCTATTTGGGCTTTTCTTGGAGCAGTAAGTGAAGAATCATTTAGGAACTTCTGTTCTAACTGCATAAACAGTACCGGGCAGGAAATCTTTCTTGTTTTCTGTGTCAGAGATTACATGCACACCTCTCTGGCAGACTCTCAGACTTCCCTGAGTTGGGCTGTTGCCCATGAAGCATCTGGGAGTGGGAGGCCTAATCTGCTTTTGTGACTAAGATCACCTGAAATAGGGTCAGACTCCTACTCTCTACCTTCTTCATGAACCCAGGCCTCTGGTGACAGCCTTGATTCAAACAGACTGTACTCCTTCAGATACCTCAGACTGTAGTTATATGAATTCATATTTTGGGATAGGGCCATGTTTGCAGTGGTTATGCTAAGTGTGTGCATCAAGCAGTATCATTAGTCGCTTGTTTAAATGCCTTTCAAAACAGCCATAATAAATTTTCTACTCTAATGTTAACTGTAATCTGAACAGTGTTAGCAATTTGTTCAGTTGCATATAAAGTTAGTGTACCTAAGCTATTGGTTCCATTACAATGCTCACGTGGAAATTTTGAAATGCCTATTTGTTTGTTTGTTTCAGAAATGATTAATTAGTCTGGATTGGCTTTAGTGCACCATGCTGTATTTGTATCTGTGAAAGTTTGAGGTCTTCCAAGTCACTGAATTGTCTAGAAATAAATCAAGGGGACTGAACCTATGGTGTAATGTAGAAGGCAATTTGTGGAAGGCTAATGATGCTCCTAAGTGTTGAGTTACTAAAACTAGTTATGCTAAAACTATGATTTAGTGATCTGTATTTACACTTTTTAGATTCATTATTTACTTTAGATCATGGCACGTTTCCTTCAGTTTAACATATTTATCTTGGTATGTTATGTCACTAGCTTTGTTAGATTGTACAAGCTATTCTTTGTTTCTCGGTGAAACCAGGCTCTTTTTACTTTACTACGTTCAGAAATGTGTCAAAATACTTGATTAGTTTTTAAGGCAATAACTAGACTGCTTTAGCAAAATACCTACAGTCTATATAATTTGCAAGTGCAAGTAAAGAAAAATTTGAGTATATTTTATATGTAAATCACTGGGAAATGTACAGGTTCATACGCTAATGTTAATGGTGAATGAAGTCATAGGGGGTAAATGAGTTTTGTAATGGTATGGGGGGTTGGGCAATTGGTCAGACAAAAGGTTGGTATGCTCCTGGTTCACTGTAAGTTAATGTGGCCTTTTCATGGAATTTCGTGGTAGTGGGAGGTGTTAGCTGCTCTTTTACAGTTAAGCTCCTTGCACTCTTTAAATAAAGGAAAACAGTGGAAAAAAAGACTTTGTCTATTCTTAAGCCTAAGACATATCTAGAGTTTCATAACATGTGATGACAGTGACTTTTGTCTTGGACTGTGTCTTTGGTCAATGCTAAGGAATAGCTTACTGAGAGCAGTTAACGTTACTGGAGCACATGATATCTGCATGGAAAATGTGACATTGAACTAGTTTGCCCATGTGGTCACAGTCTTGGAGCTAATTATCTGTGGTTTTCCCCTTTTCCTCATACACACCAAGTGCACAAAGTGCACACATAGTGGAAAGATCAGTGAAGAAATAGGAAAAAGATATTTGACTGAAAAGAAACAGCATCTATGCTAGCAACGTAATGTTCATGGGATTACGAGCTTACCTCAATGGACATTTTCGCTAATGGGACAGGCACATTGTCCAAACTGACTGTAATTTGATAGTATTACATTTGAAGCCAGGGAGCTGTAATACCTATGTAAGTGCCTCAACGATAAGGTCATGAATTTGGTTGCTTGAAGCAGGGGATAGCACTCAGTGATAAAGGTTTTCTGTTTTAAGTATCAGCCTAAAAAAGACCCCAACCACCTCTCAACCCATTCCCAACCCCCCAAAAACTCGTGACCAGTGATCCAAGGCGAATGTGAGATCAGCATGTCTGGACAAATCACCCTGTGACCATTTAAACACCCACTCTAAGAGTATTTACAGGAATTCCACAGATACACCACAGACAAGTAACTAGGACAGCAACTGTTGACACAACAGTTGTAGGCATAGACCTCACACTTCACTCACAGGCTGTTATTGTTACTCTGATATAGTTTATAGTTCTGATGTTATAAATGTCATTTCAGAACTAGAACAGACTGTTTAAGATTCCAATCAAGACGGTAACCCCAGGATTAGCACAGAAAGAATGGTTGAGATGCATTTTAGTCTCCCAGGGCCTTCTTGTTGTTTAAAAGAATTTGTTGTCACAGCACTTTAAACAGATAGATGTGTTGTCTGGTTGGGGATTTAAAGTAATAGTTGAAATATATCATATATTTTCTCCCTCACCATGGTCCTGCAATAGTAAAGCATTTGTACAGAGATTGGTATTTGCATTGATTCTTAAAGGAACGATTTGTGAGATGCTGCAACCTGTCAAATTTCGACTCCAACAATGGGGGCAACATAAAAATGGGGTCACCAGAAATGCACAGTCCCTCCTCCTCCATCTTTGGTTCCTACCAGTCTAGAAGAAAGATTGCAAGTTCAGCATCAAACTTCATCCCCTTACTCTGCAAGAGCATCTCCAACAGTGAAAAGCATTCAAATCTCTTTTTTTGTTTGTTGCCAAACCTGGTTTCTTGCCGGCAGCAAGCAGTAATGCTGATGGTCACTTGCCAAGAGCCTCAACTTCATTGTGTTTGCTGATCTTTTTTTGGCTACCTGCTCTTAAATGGCCCAAGCAGGAGCAAGACCTTCAACATTGCTGACAAGAGATTAGAATACACTATAAAGGCAGTGGCTGTCAAGTTGAACTGATAGCAGACTCAATGCTACAGGGATCACTATCGCCTCTTGAGATACAAAGTGTTATTACAAGACAGGATGGACTCAAGCTAGCTGGACTCATGCTAACTTTGGTATATATCTCAGCACCACAATACATAGATGTCTTTGACATACCGTCAAACCTATGTTGGAATGTTTTACAATAAACTACTTACATCTTAGCAGTTTCCTATGGGTAACTCCATTTGTTTTCAAACAGTTGCAACATTTGATTCTATTTCTTACATATAAAGCTTTGAAAATAATAGGAAATGCTAGATGTGTCCAGAATAAGCAACAAAGCTGTAAGGTGATTCTATAATGACTAAGAAAGCTGTATAACACTGAAAACATCCAAAAGGTGGTTTTTGAAACAAATCTCAGGGCAGATAACTGATCAAGAATTGACAATAAATTGTTCATTAACCAAATGTTATAACCTGTTGCTCTTCCTGAAACTTACAATAATTGTAATATAGTCTCTGGCATCTAAATTGGCATCAATAGTAATTAAACCTAACCTGTAAAAGGTATTGTTGAATAAAATGTCAGCAGTTAATAATATGATACTTGTTTCTAAACTTTTTTGAATGGTTGTGTATGTATTCCATGTTGCAATTCAAAACTGCTCAAAAAACCTTTTTGTTTTCCTTTCTTTTTCTTTTTCTTTTTGTTAAAGTAAAAACAGCTTTTTGGAAAGTTAATGGAAGTCATAATATGGGCACACATAGTTAACCGCTAAGCATAGTATGCTACAGCTACACACATTTTATCCTATAGAGTTTCCCAGTGAAGTCCTTAAGGAACATTTTAGCTCTTTCCCAACTCCCACCTGTCCACCTGAACATACCCCTGAACTGTTTTAGACCTAGATTAGGAAAATCAAAATCTGCACAAAAGCCACAAGAAGTAGCTTCCATTACAGGAGAGATTTACACAAACTCTGGCATAGTCTTTTATTACTCATCTGCTACAAAACATCTCAGAAACTGTTGGTGTACTGGGCTCTTTGGCCTAACTGACATGACCTTGCTCAAAGAGACAGTCAAAATACCTTACAAGCCAAGTGGAAAATGGCAGAAGGTAAAATAAGGTCGTTTAAGGAACCGTAGGCTAAGCAAGTACACTTCTGTTCCATTGTGTGAGTTCTAAATTTACTTGACATCTTTGTGTAAGACGGGGCCGCCTTTCATTGAAAGTCTGGGCTAGTACGCCAAAATCCAGCCATTGGCTTTTAGATGACATTATTTTCTCTTCCTTAGCACAAGCATGGAAACTTTTAGAAAGTGGAAACACGTCTACTATACTGAAGAGTTTGAGAAAAGGTATTAACACTTTTTAACATTCTGCCATGCATAGTTCTACTCTCTTCTAGTCTTGATTACTGCTGATAATTCATATTCATCCAGTAACCTAATATTATCTAGTAAAAGTTATTCTTATGGTTTATTAGTTATGCAAAGCTTCTGATTACAAGTGTTTTATCCTTCCTCTGCTTCTGCAGATTTAAAAATCCATAGATTATGCAGAGTTATACAGAGCATGTAGTAGTTTTAGGATTAGATTTAGGATAGTAGATGAGAAAGTTGTCTCATAGTGTGTTCCTCCCATTCTAACCACCCTTTTATAACACAGAGTCAGTAGCAACCATGTTTGAAATGTAAGAATGTGTCTTGGAAAAAAAGGTTGTTTGTGCTGAACTCTTGGACAAATCCATCTCTGTGACGTCTATTGAGCCCATAGCCGTATCTCTGCCCGGTGAGGTCAGAGTTGCACAGTGAAAAACAGGTTCGCTCACCAGGGCATTGCCTGAATATGAGTTTTTTTATACATAACAAAAATAAAAACCTCAAATTTGTAATATTTTACACCTATATGTGATATGTACTACCTCTCATTGCCAGTAGAGGACTGTAGTGAGTATCCAAGTTGGGTGATTTTGAAATGAGATTTGTTCACTTCTAAAAAACGAGTCACTTATTTCACAAACAATAACATCACGTGACAGCATGTGGAGAAATAGAAAGTAAATGAAAGCATGTTTTCAGAGGATACAGTGTAATTTTCACACTTAAGATGGCTCAGGTGCTGGCGCAGCAAGCTGTGAAGCTGATACCAAGGGGGACCTGGAGTCAGTGTGAAACAGAGGGGCTTTGTTAGTTGGCACCATTTACCTCAGACTGAAACTCCTCCTGGACCACGCGCTTCTGAGATAATGGTGCTCCAAAACACTTTAAAACACTTGTTTCTCATGTCTGTAGGGGTCTAAAATGATGCTTTGTTAATTGAAGTCACTAGGTGAATTCATAAAAAGTTTTTGAACCAAGCTCATGAATTAGTGGCCTCATACGTTTCATATATTTTAAATGTGTCTAGACTCTATTAAACAGGGTAGAATATTGAAAAAGTACTTTCTTACTGTAGACCTATTGAGCTGTATGATGGTAATCTAATATAAAGAATGAGAGGTAGATAACACAAATGCACGGCACATTAAAGACGTTACATGAGCTGCAGTAACAGTAAATATCTGCTTTTTTATGACTGGTTCATTACAGGTCAGACAGTCAGCTTGTTTTGCTGTATGGGTTTTGCATGTTACCTCCCAGCTTATCAGAAAAAAAAAATGTTACCCATAGAGGATTTACTCTCAGATATATATATGTGTGTGTGTGTGTGTGTGTGTGTGTGTGTGTGTGTGAGATTGGGGTTTGATTCCCCGTCTGGGTGACTATGCTCTGCTACACTAATAAGAGTCCTTGGGCAAGACTCCTAACACTGCTTTGGCCTGCCTGTAATATAATTATCTTGAAATTCGCTCTGGACAAGGGTGTCATCTAAATGGCATAAATGTAAATGAAGGAATAACCATCTTGACGATATGTCAAAAATGGTATGTATTGTATTGCTGACATATCTACTGAAGCTAGCATGCTAACCAGTTCATTCTGGCCCATCCTGTCTTGTAATACCACATGATATTAAGTCACTGTGGTGATGATTCTGCCATCTGTTCAATACAAGAGCATGAAGAAGCAGCACTGGTCTGATGGCGTATTATAACCTATTGCCAATTATGTTGAAGGTCCTGCTCCCAGTTAGATTATTTAAGAACAGTCAGCCCAAGAAAAGAACAGTAAATGCAGTAAAGCCAAGAATAGACCAGCCCCTCCTTACCTTATGGCAATGGTCAAAATTCAGTAGGTACCACAAGTCCTTTGAGCATCAAGTATAGCTCTGCTTGACTCGCCATTCTTGAAGATTCATGGAAGACAAGTGTCAAGATCCCTCTCTATCCTGGGACCCAAATGGTGGAACAGACTTCTAATAGCTGTCCAAACAGCATCCTCTCTTGCGCTCTTCAAATGTAGACTGAAGACCTTTGTGATCCAATTAACTGAGCATACATCTAAGTACTTATTGAAATGCATTGTACTGCACATATTGTTGTATTTAACTCTGTGTATTTTTCTTTCTAGATATCAGCACTGACTCTTGTTCTGCCAGTCTTTAGGCTGTAGGGTAGTTTTTACTCCAAGCTATTTGTACTGGCGTGGATACATTCTCTCACTGAACACTTCAGTAAGTCACTCTGGAAAAAAGCTGCTAAATGCCTTAAATGTAAATGGTTGAAGGGTCTTGCCAAGCAGCCATTATGACCACCTGTCACCAACTTGAACAAAAAATCTAGACTGATAAGTAAACTGCCGTTAATGCAAACATTGCGGAGGAGGTAGTGGGCTTTTCCCTGTTTCATATGCTAGGGGTGGATGCCACAACTTACTGGTGTTATGTGGCCCCTGTTGGTTTTTAGCATAAATTCGACAGGTTGTATCATGTTGGGATAGTTGTGGGCTGTAGATTGGGGAACCAGCCTCGTGACTGGAAGGTCGCCAGTGCAACCCATTGAACCAACAGCACATGGCTGAAGTTCCCTTGAGCAAGGCACCAAACTCCTAACTGTTGCCTTGGCACTGTGGAAAGGGCTGCCCACAGCCCTGGGCAAGTGTGCTCACTGCCCCCTAGTGTTTGTGTTCACTGGTATGGGTGTATGTGGGTGTTTCACTGCACACATGGCTTAAATTCATCTGTGTGCAAGCACATTTGGTCCATGGTTCTAATTTCAAATAATTGCTTTGAGACAGGAAAAAGGATTAAGCTCCATTCTTCCTTTAGATCTGACTGTGAGGAGTGGAAAATGCAAACAACTTTCCATTCTATAATTTTCCATATTATTTAGTTGCTGAGGCACAGCAGGCATCCTTTAATTTTAAAAGTTAAACCCAAAGATTAAGCAGTGGAACAAAATGAGACTTCACTATACATGCTAGCTTTGGGCGCAGCCAGAGCTTAGGTGGCTTTAAGAAGGCTCACGTGAGAGGTGACAGCTGACTCCATTCAGAAACACACTCCTCTGACTTGACTTATATCCAGGCATTGGCCTTTCTATGAAGCTAATGGTCAGCAAGATCTGCACAGAAACTTTCAACTCACTGTTCAGAATATTCTTGAATGAATCTGATACCTCAACTACTGGATTGCAAGTCTTGGATCTACAGATATTACTAGATGCTAGATCACCTGCACCTGGCTATTAATCCAGTCATTTAAGAGGAGATGCATGCTAAGTGGGATGCAAGTACCTTGGTTAGTCAGAACATTTCAATGTGTGGCACTTTCCAAGTAGATATCTCAGAATTTTAAGTCAACTGCTACCATGTTTGCTGGTTTGACAAGTTGTTTGTTATTCCTGATCTCAACAGTGCATTCTTACTCAATAATGTATGAAATAGTTGACTATGACACACCTTTTTGGTTTATTTATGTCTCTTATTAACATACTGGGCATTTAGTCCTTATGATTGTCTGCTTAAAGACAACAGCAACACATTCTCTGGACATTTTTCACTCCTCTTAAGCATGAATTATGGCTCCAGTCACACGCATGTGGCCCAGAAACTGAACGGCCAAATCAATGGAAGGGGCGATATACAGTATAAAAGGACCTCTAATTCAGGGGCAACATTTGCATTAGGCAGACAAGGTAGACAGCTGTCTTGGGCCACCATGAGCCAAAAGAAGAGCACCATGAAAATACAAATTAGATATACTGTAAAGTCAAGTAACTGTTAAGTCAAGTAAACTATTCTGAAATTAATATTGCAAATTGTTATTTGCAAGTGTACTTTCAGTGCAGCCCTTAGCCCTGTCGGTCATGGTTATAAAGGACTATTCTCTTTGGTTACATGATGACACATCTGTATAATGACAATATGAATAAGTCAATTAAACAATAAAAGCTTTGTTGCTATACTCCTGAAGCTAACTTTTTTTATTTTCAGTCAGAACAGAGTGCTGCACAGACTTAGCAGGAAGGAAACAATGCTAGCATTTGTATAGGTAGCAGCATTGTTGGGGTAATTATAAGTTACTAATTACTTCTTTCAAGATGCAATGGGATTATGTTACCCATTACTTCCTGGAAAAGGTAGAGTACAGAGTCTTAACTAATTTAAAAATCTCCACCCTGTCTGAGTCACCCGAGCCACCCTGTCTTTCAAGAATATGCATGCATACAAATCCTGTGTACTGGAGTACTGGAATAAAAAAGCTGTCACAGTCAAATTACTTACAGTTTTCAAGTGTGCAGAGTAATCCCTATATGTATTTATATAGAGAGATTTGGATTTATCATCATTACCAATCTAATAGTCATTTTATGTGTGGGCAGCTATAGTATATGAAAAGATTTTTAACTCAGTCAAGGGTATTATGGAGATTCACAAGTTGGTAACAACAAGATATTAAATGTTCGAGCTACACATTTAAATGTGTAAGAATTTTAACAAAAAAACAAAAAACATAAGAATTATTTATTTGGAATCATTTTGTAAAGTGTTTGCCTTTGAGATTCAATCACCACTTAAAATGTGAGTCATTTTGTATATTCAATTATTAATTGAAATTTCATTTTCATTGTACAACATTCATAATCATGCACCTATCATTCATTCTGGACTTTTACACAGGTATCAGTTGGTTTCATATTATTGAAAACATTGATTCCACATATTTCAGCCGTGATTCCAAACCTTTCAATGGCAGCAGATGTAAAAATGTAGAAAATTAATATGTAAGAAATACATATAAGAAAAAATATATTCAGCCCTTTTAGAAAGAAAATCTCTAGTCCAGCATGACGTGTAATCTGACATCAATCAAAACACATCTTAGGCTGAGCTTTTGTGCTGGCCTAGCTTTAACAGAGCGATGCTTGAAATATAGTCTTGTAATGGGGGGGAACCCAGGGAAAGCAACACTGGCACCCACTGAAGCTTAAAAAGGCCGATCGGATCTGAGAAAGACGAGCAGCAGTGTGGTTTACACCTGGCTGGTGCACAGAGCCTCTGTGTCTCAGGCAAGAAGCTTTCAGTTTTCATAGAAGCCATACACTCAGTGATTAGAAAGAGGTGGCAGCTTGGTAAACCAGGAGGATTTGACTTTTCAACCTTCTGATGATGAAGAGCTAAGTAGAACAGAAAGCAGAGAAACCTCAGTCAGAGCTACAGGGCTTACTTACACCACGACGTGAGTATTGGAGTGCGTCACAGGGGAGTGGAACGAGAGGCCCGGGACTCCAACCAGGTATCAGCTTCAGCTCAAGAGAAAAGCCTGACCTTTACCAGGCCAGAGCGGTGATGGCGGGGAGAAAGAGGGCATATAGTGTGGGAGAGGGGTATAGAGTGCTTTCAATGTCTGAAACGAGCCCATAGACACGAGACACAGCCTCCTTTCTACAACCTACTTGGACAATGAGGTGAAGCAAATGTAACATTAAACTATATAATGGCCGGCAGTTTTGAGTGTAACAAAAGGGTAAAGAGTTCTGCTGGTCACTGTTCACATAATGTACAAGATTAAGTTAGAAGAGAAACTATGATATTTGTTTAGTTGTTGAAAACTAGATATAGGCATCAATGTTTTATTCATATCTGATATAAAGAGAGTATATCTGATATACAGGGTTTCATTTTTTCAGATTTCAGGTTCTGTCTGCAGGCATTTTACATGAAATAATATAAATACAGAGTATAAAGTACAGAGCAGAATAGAAAATCCACCAATCCTATAATTTGTTGTATTATTTTTTGTGAATTATTAATATTACTATTATGAGTAGTAGAAGTAGTATTGTTGCTGTTGTTATTGTGGCTTTTGCTATATAATGCTATATATATATATATATATATATATATATAGCATATAGAGCTATATTTTCTTATTGCCCTGGTACCTCCCACCCCCACACACATGCACAGAATCAGAGTTAAGTCTTGTTTGCTTTGAAGTTTATTTGGACATACAATATAAAGAATGAAATGTTTAAGGATAACACATTTTTGATTTCGATACTTGAAAATGATATTCAATAACGTTAAATACTGTGTGTATAAAAAAAAGTGATCAATGAAAAAAAGAGAAACACTTTTGATTTAAACACTGACTTTGTGTTGAGAGCAAGGCTTTTTTTCTTTCATTTTTAAAGTTTTTTTTAACTATTCTCTAAAAGCTATGGCTAGTCTGAGTACACAGTCTTCAGGTAGCCAGCACCAGTGAAAAAAGTAGCGTCATCAAGTCTGGGATTCTGAGATTTCTTTAGCATTCTTCTGAAATGGATGGAGAGAAAGACTCGCTCGACAGGTATCGGAACCATGCAGATACAAATACACTAGTGTCACTGTTTGGTTTCTGCTCCGCAGTTGAGTCACATCACTCATAGAAACTGAGTGTGGTAACTAGGTGACTTTGGCCGGCCCGCTCACGAAGCCTGACTGAAAACAGTTCTGTGACGCAACGGAGAAATGCCCTTGAGACTGCTATGTCTGTGCTAAATGCCACGTTCACAACAAACAAGTGACCAGACAAACAAACAAACAAACAACAAGCAAACAATCAATAACAGCCAGTACAGTACATCACAACAGAATCAGATCTAAATTGTGGTTATTGAATTCAAACAAAACAAGCATGCCACTGAATACAGAATTGTATCTTTTTCCCCTTATTTCATTGCCTTGGCATTAGTAGTCTGAATCTGCATCCTCCCTGTGCGTACTTCATAGGCTTTTTCAGGGGCGAAAGGGTCTCGTCCTCTTCTTGGAGGCCACGACGGGCTTGCTGCGTTTGCGCGGTGCAGCATTGTGTGCTTTAGCAGCGCGTTGCACTGGAGCAGCTTTCACTACTTCCTCTGACTCTGGACTCTCATTCTCTGAAGAGGAAGATTTTCAAAGTCAGAACATTGAGTTTGCACTGTTCAATGGCAAGGCAAGTGTATCTGTGTTGCACATTTCATATAGAGCTTTACACAGAGAAGTACTTTAAAAGATTTAAAGAGCATAAAAAGTAAATAAATAAGATGCATAATAATGAAAATAGTTGTATCCAGTGTCTATGCAGAGAATTTTAATCAGATGACCTCATATCTCCATTTTTGTCAGTTTTTCACCATATTTAAAGAAATCTGATGCTCTTTACATTGAGTGTAAGTTTGATGATGAATGAAGCAAAACAAATGACCCAAAATGACTGGGGGGGTGGGGGGGGGGGTCTGGTTTTGGAGTCTGGAGTCTGATTTGGAGTCTGGTTACATTGACTGGTTACACTAAAAGTAGAGTATATTTTGTGTTTCTCCTGTGAAGTTATCATTTTGG
>CM067475.1:16397882-16425291 GCA_034552555.1 Semaprochilodus insignis
GTGTATATATATATATATATTATTAAATACTGTATTATTCTATATATTACATATTATTCCATATTACATGCAATACTCTGAAACAATTATGCATTGAGTCTAGTGTTGTGCTTAAGTCAAATGTGTGCATAATTTACACATAAATGAAATACAGCAACACAATTTTTTTGTTTACATATTTTGTGGCAATAATTAAACATATGTTAATGTAGAAATGATGTCCACATGTTAATCAAATTTATTCAATGCATTTCATTTTTTTCTGTGCAATTTTAAAATGAGATTCGCTCCACAATGGAGCACAATTGCAAGGCCATTTCATCTTGTAGAATTGGGATTATGAGTGTCAGAACGAGCCATTTACCATCTTGTTCTTCAGTACTGGATTTGGTGCCATCTACAAAAAAAAAAAAAGATGTTTCTTAACCTTCAGTAAGGGCAACACAAGACATTGTTCAATGCATTCAGTGTAATATAATCAGGTTCTGACTTCAGCCCAGCATAAAAAGATTCCTCAAATCCATATATTGTGTATCTTAATTTTTCTGAAGTTAATTTAAATCAAATGTCTTTCAGCTAATCACACTGTTTTGGAACACAGTAGACAAAACCTTGACAAAATCCTGTGCAGTGAAACCCAAACCTGCATCTCACAAATATTATGTCAGTGTGTGAAAGGTGATTTGCATTTTAGTGAAACTCACCAGCTGTTGTCACATCATTGACCTGAGGACCTTAAAAGCGAAAATAAGAAAGAGGTGTTGGAAATCTGTTTAGCCTGCAAGTCAATCACCCACACATTTGAATTTCATTTTTACTATAGCCCATGAGTGAAGCTGCTCTAGGCTTATAAACCTATAAATGAACACAAAATGAGCAAACTCACCACTGGCCTGGCCAGCTTCGGCGCTTGTGCTACTTGCATCTGCATGACATGATAAGATCATTATTACTCTGTCTCTTGCTGAACAGTCTCTTAGTATTGACATTCTTTATGTAATTTTCAAATACATAACATCAATGTAATTCAACCTATTGCCCTGATCCTCACCTGGAGTGGCTCCATTGTAATGCTGTGGCTCATCTGTAAATTAAAGAAAGAAACAACTCATTTTTTGGTTTGTAATTATAGTTGAAATCTTTATATTCTTAGCTCAAAAACTTATTATTATTATTATTTGTTAGCTAGTATGAAACACATTATTGCTTCTAAAACACCCATCTACAACCACAATCGGGAAATGTAATTTACTAGTATTAAGTATATACATAACTTCCATTTTTCAAAATCAAAGTAATTTTTTCATGTTATGTTGTCCAGTCTACAAAAACACCAATATGTTTGTAGTGGTTCTGTGACTATTCACCTAAACATACAGTGAAAACATATTATTGAAACACAATAACATGAACAGTTTGTTTTATAATGTTCCAGGATGCCATCTATTTAAAGCATATTGAATTTCTGTTATTTGCCTGCCAACCAATAATGGAAAATCAATAGCTTTTCGAAAGCAACCTGTAAAGTCCAATTCTACCACTAGATGGTAGTCTGTCACTAGACTATGTCATGAGTTTACCACATTGGTTTTCAAACTGGTTGAACTGGGTTATAGTAGTTGCATAGTGTACTACAATAGTGTACAAGAAGTAAACTTGTGTAAGCACTGCACTAGAACATAGATTCAAGTATGTATATTTCTATCTCCATTAATTAAATTACATATACATTCTGGAATTAGGTTGTATGATTTGATTAATGTAATAATTTATAATAATTTATAATAATACGATGGGTTTTTTGGAGAAATGCCATAGGGTGGTTCATTGAGTGGGTGATTATTTAAAGAACCATTTTTTGTAAATGATATGTATCATTTACAAATGATATGTATCATGTATCATCAGTGTGATGTTTAAAAACTTCCATATGAAGCAAAGATTTAGTATGTGCAAGCTAATAACCATATATGGATATAAAAAAAACAATACTTTTTATCTTTAAGAATATATTTTGTAGACCTCTCACAGGCGTACTGACCATCCAGTGAATAGCTATACTGAGACTGAACAGACTTTAGTTTAGATTAACCTAACCTTCATCAAAATCAAATAACATCAGATTATGTAGAATATGCTCACCATTGGGCTTGTCAGGTGAAACAGAGTTCATGCTTTCTGTGAAGATAATCATAAACGACATAACTGAGATTCACCCATATAAACACACTGCAGGCCTTGACATGACGCAAAAAAGATGTAGTTGTCTTGTAGACTCACCAGTCGGAGCTTCATCAGAGGTGGAGTCCTGATCTGTGAGCAGAAACGTAATAAGCAGACAATACTATGAGCAGATGCCATGTTGCCGTACTAAAATACCTTGCATTTATATTTACACAGCTCATAATTTATAATGGATGCTTGTGAAATGAATCAAGCTGTGAAATACAATTGCATACCTGTAGACATGGCTTGGGGACCCCCATCAACTAGTAAGAAAAATACAAGCGTTTACACTCATTGACCTGCAAAACACACATCCTCCCACAAAATCAATTCAGGTCTATTGATTATATTTATGTTCCCAGAAACCGTTGGATATTTCTGAACTAAAATGTTCACATTCCAAAACATTTACCAGCAAATCTGTACATAATGACTTCTGTAATATAACAATAATTAGGTAACTATCAAGCAGATGGTTTTAGATCCTGTAATATCTAGTTTCAGTTTTTTTCAGAAATCAGAAACACAAAGTAGTTTAATGGTAACTAAAATGTAGTGAACTGTAAATGCTGTGAATGGAAATTGGCTGTTTCCACTGTGTTAACCTTACCACTCTTGTCTTGCCAGTGCTGTCAACTGATTTGACTAAGAAACACTTGTGCACAGGTGTTTTCTGGGTGCACTCACCTGCATCAAGGTCAGCCTCAGCCAGCAGCACTGTCAGCGTGCAGAAAATGAGAATATTCCTGGATCATATGAAATGGAACAAAGTCATGCTTTGGAATCAATCTGAGATCAGCAGTGTAACATCATTAGAACTGTAAGTGTGTCATTCACAGCCGTGGACTAAAACTAAATCATCCAACTGGAATTACTGTCAGGTAAAAGACAGGAGCTGGAATTCTCAAACATTTTTATGTGGCCTTTCCTGGAAAGGAAATTCTAAGTAAAACAGTATTTCAATATTGCAATATTATAATATTACAGTTCACTAAGTGAGTACAGTGAATAACCCCTGTTTTATATCATATAAAATTTATGACTGTCAGCATTAGTGCTGTAGTACTGTAGGTGATTATCGCTTAGATAAATCATTACAAAAATATTTTAGACATATTCAAATTCAGAATAATGTGATTTGTCTGCAACTCTTGTGTTAATGCTATGTGTATTAACAGATGCTATAAATGACTATTTGCAGCTACATGTTTTCAACCAAGTTACCAACCATGAGCTAAGCATAAAACTCTAATCACACAAAGATAATTGCACAAAGAATTTATAGAATTTAAAAGAACAAAGAAACATAAGAATGATGATGTCTTCTTACCTGGTCAACATGTTTGGAGGTCAGCGTCTGGATCCTGTGATGTACAGTACAAGGCTTAATATTGCACTTTCACTGCTTCTGAGGATTCATAAGGTGCCTGGGCTTTTATACGTATTCAAAGGCCACTGGGAACGTAGGAGGGGTGGACCCCTTATTGTGAAAGAAGAGGAGGGGGAAAAAACAGCTTCATCTTGGATTACATTAATTGCGTGGCTTAATGTAAGGATTCCTATATCCCTTTCCGTCTTACGTTCTCCGTAAAAGATTCTCTATTAGCCCTCCCCCAAAGGTAAATCTTTACCTCACAGTAAACCTTTTGTTACCTGCTGCATATTTAACATTAAATGTTGCACCACTATTCCTCCCTCACAAAAAGTCTCTCTCTCTTTCTCTCTGTCTCTCTCTCTCACTCTCGAAAGAAGGGGGGTTGGCGGGGGGGGTTGCTGTTTCGGCTATGGAAAGTTCAGTCTCTACGCTACACTAGCTGAGGTGGTGTTAGGAGCTGGTGCCAGGTACCAAGGTCATGGCTGCCCACTGAGCTGATTGCCGGGGTTGATGACGGCAAGCTTTGAACAGTGGGCCTGAACCTGCCGGGCCACTGTGAATGCACCCAGTCTCCCAAGAGGCCAGCGTAGTTTTCTCTGCTTCATGCCGGAGGAAAAACACACTTAATGGGGGGATTCCCTGGGTCACCGAGGGCAGCTTTTCTGGAGAGAAATGCTAACCTAATTAGTCTGTAAAGCAATAGCGACCTGGCAGCGGATAAGTAGAATTTTTACTCTTTAAGAAGGTTGGTGTTGGGGAAATGGGCCTTGTTTTTGCCTTTTGTTGACAAATTGCCAAAGATAAGGTTCCAGGGCACTGATGGAGGCCTTGTGGATCACTACTTTCCAATGAGTAGGGGATCTGTGCTCAGGAAGTTCCACCTTTCTTTGAGAGTAATTTTCAAGAGAGCCACCGACTCATGGCCAGGTTAAAGGGGCATTCCTGAGAAAATCCATAACTTAATATGCAGTTTCTGCCCATGAAGCCAGTTTGGGGGAATTTTGCCAACATTTCCCAGGCACTCTCTGGCAGCACAAAACCAGCTTGAAATGAATGAGTGGTCATGTGACTTTGGGATAACAAATGGACTTTTGGGAAAGGAGTGATCATTAAATCTAAGAGTTAGGGCAAAGAAACAAGGTTTAATAATCATGAAGATCTACTTATTCTGGTTGGAGGATTTGTTTTAACCAGTGTTATTTGATACAACATTTTGATTTCACCTTCATATTTTACCACTTTCTTGGATTGTAGATTTAGATACTTTGTCTTGTGCAGCTATACAGTGAAGAGCACCTGAAGGGCCTTCTGCTTAAAATCCAGCAGATTGACTTGGCAGTATGAAATCAGAGTTGAAAAGAGTTATAGATTCTGTGTGTAACTCTCCTGGGTGTTTAGCCCATTAGCTACCTGAAGAAACACGACATTATAAGTTCGTAACTGGTCAGACATCAACTACAGTATGAGACAAACAACTACAGATTGTTCAATAAATGTGCTCTAATGCTTCAAGAGGAAGCAACAACACACTAACTAGAAGTAGAACTAGCATCTATAATCTGTTTTGGAAAACTGTGGAAATTCCATAAGCACAGAACAGACACAGCCCTTTCCACAAACTCATGCCTCTAAGACTTTATTCCCTTGTACGTCTCTAGCAGGATCGCATCCGTTGTGGTCATTCAATCTGTTGGGTCTTTTTTGCCTTTTATCAGACCAAACGAATGCCAATAGAAATGAATGGGCCGTCTCCAGACAAGACAGGAAGTCTACCCATCTGGGTTTTACATTTCCTGGATTTGTATGGGGGCCTGTGGCAAAATGGAACAGGCCCCTCTCGAGCAGAACAGAGGTTAGAGTGGTGATAATGGGAGAAAGTGGTCCTGTGTATTAGAGTTACATCTCACACGTCCTTCGCTCTGGTATTTAGGACTGGCCGGGTCTACTCTCAAAGGAGCTCTCTGTCTGCACACTAAAAGGATTTCTCTCTTTAAGTGTAAAAGGATAATTAACCTCACTAGTTCGCATTATGGCCACTTAGCTATCTTTTCATGGAACACATTCGCGAGGGAAGTCTTTGAAAGTTGGTAAGGTCAGATTTACATGTGTATGCGAGGAAATCCCCAGGGCATGCGGGACCCCCCCGAATTTCAGTCCAGCGCATGTTTCATGAAAGGAAGTGACTGGATACCTGAACACACACATTATCGCATTATGAAGCGTGCACTAAATCACTGTGCATTAGGCACTGCAACTCTCTTGGGACCAGGAGGTAGTAAAGATTCACCTGAACTCGAGATGAATTTAACCTCTTTTTGTTTGATTGATTACTAGGTCAGAAGCATACACTTGACTCTAGACCTGAAGAAAAGCAGTGATCAGTGTTTAATGGAAACACTGTCCTCGAGGCCTACTTCAGTCTACAGTATGTGTGACTACCATTCTCATATCTGTGGAATCCTTTGTCCTCTCTGAACCGGCACTGGATCGTATAGACAGAGCCAACCTAGTAAATGAAGTATCATAATTTAGAGGCAATCTCCATTGCCTTCCATCATCATGAAAAATTACACTCTATGAGCAGCACATACCAGACAGGATTTATTAAAAAGCTGATAGTACTGGATGGCTTTTTAATATAGATAGAGTATCACATGAGACCAATCTGTTGCTTGCACTGTGGGAGAAATAATCTGTAGACAATTAGTCTACATCATATCATGTTATTTAGTGCTGGACTTGTTAAGCATTAATACAATTTTTTCATAAATATATTCAAGGAATAAAAATAATAAAACCGTTCATGCAGAATGAGGAGAATGGCCTGAACAGAACGGTACGTTTTATACAAGCTTATAGGTGGATATAAAATATTCAATTTATCAGGGCTTATTTTTAACCTCAGCAGGGTTGTAGTTGAGTAGATACAGTATACTGAACCAATGGTGGGACTATTTAATGGTGGCAATATATTTATGCACAAATAAAGCAAATTCTACATTTTTGCGATGCCTTTATTGTTTAACGAAGTGTACTACAGTACCCACTAAACACGAGCCAAATGGGCTGTTTAAAAACTTAGCTTACTACTTATCCAATTTATCTTCAGTTCAAAATATTAATAGAAACTTTTATTTGAAGTACAGTGTACAGTAAAACTGAAATCTGAAATGTTTTTCTCAAATCTATGTGTGCCACAAAAAAATAAATCTTATGAGGGAAATTTAACTGAAGTATGTCCCCATTGATATTTTAATATGTTTTAAAGTTCACCTGAGTTACTAGGTCACATTCCTGCAGTACTCAGAATGCAGTAGTCATGTACCACAAAAGGTTGTTGCACTATTCAGGAAACAGCTCCAAGAACACAGTAGTTCAAAAATCCCATTTCCACTATCAGGACAATAATTAAGAACTGGAGGATGCATTGCTATATTGACCCTAAGCACAGCAAAGAGGATGATTCAGGTGGCAAAAGAATCTCTAAGGATCATAGCTTGAGAATTGCTGACATTTGCTCAATTGTGTCTAGGGGTTAGAATGTCTCCTAACCTGCAGTAAGATGCCATGCACATGACCACCTGTAGCTTGGGAAGGTTGCTAGAAGAAAGTCTCTGGCAAGAAACAACAAACTCAAGCACCTTCAGTTTGCCAGATGCTTCTAAAACTCTGGTCAGATGAGACCAAAATAGTGCTTGAGGTGGTGTAGACAGAATGATAGCCATGCAGAAAAGTACTACGTCGTGTAGCTGTTTTTCTTCCAAAGGCTCTCTGCAATTTATTTGGATACACAGTATCACCAACTCCATTAAGTACCAGCAGAAATACCATTAATACCTGTCTGCTTCAGCCAGGAAACTTAAACTGGGCTATGGTTGTATGATCTGGCAGGACAATAATCCAAAGCACACCTCACAATCAACACAAAAATAGTTTGCTGACCACAGAATCAAGATTTTTGGCCCATTCCAGTCCCCTGACTTAACCCCATAGAAAACCTGTGAGATGAGCAGAAGAGGAGAGTCCATAATCATGGACCTTGGATTCTGTTTGGAGAAATGGTCTCAGATCACTTGTCTTGTGTTCTCTAGTGTTATAGGAGAAAACTCAGATGTGTTATCTTTGCAAAGGATTAAATGAAGATTTTTAAATGACTGTCCTTCAAATTAAGCTTAAATGAAAGATCAAAGGGAAAAGCAATAACCTTTTTTTATACAGCCCGTTTTGCTCACGTTTATCCCCCTGATAAACATGCCAATATTTGTATAGGAGACTGTATGTGATAGATATTCACTAGTAACTCCATGGCACAAGAAACACTATAATATAAACACATATATTGTAATTGGCTGTGTTTTTCTAACAAATGAAAAACACTTGTTAACCCCATATGTTGGACTTTTTCCTTCTAATATTCCTGCGCTAAATGAGCTCGAAAGCATTACCCGAAGGGCAATAATTTACCCTCTTCAAAAGTCCATATTTAGGATTAATAACCACCGTGTGTTCAATTACTGCTAGCCATGTTCGAGAGACTTCATCAAGGCTTCTTTGTTTAGTGCCAAGTACCTTGTCTGCCACACTGATAATACTATGCAGAGAAGCTTATTCTTTGAGACATGTTAGTCTTGCCAAACTATTAGCTCCAGAATGTTAATACAGTCTCAATAAGAGATTGATCAAAAAGGGATAAGATGGTCGAGTTCATATTAAAAGGGCTTAATGCACTAAGAAAATCAAGTGCCTTCATTGAAGGTGTACTTAGAGTAGCTAATCCTGTAACTTGTGTCAACCGTGACTTCAAGTTAATTGGCTTCCTCAAAACACTGCAGCTCCTCGGTTGTTTCAGATTAATCTGTGGAACATTTGGATAAAACTTGATCGTCTCTTGAAACTCGCTAGTATTGAAAATCAAGATCAAGAACTTACGATGCCAACAAACAAAACTGTGCACATGTGCACATTTATGGTCCTGTGATGTTATAACCTCATTAATAGAATCAGAAGGCTGGGAATCTGTATGTGGATGCAGTAAATGTTATTTGAGAGTGTTTTGCTATCAAACATATTTATATGAGCAATATAGAAACACATTTACTGACTGTTGACCATCTGTTGTTATGCACAATTTGTCGGCCTCCCTCCAGTCGTCATTGGTCAGTTTCTGACGTTCACAGAAACAGTGTTTACATGGTTGTTGTTTGAGTGATGGACCTTTGCTAGCCTGATAGTGGCATGTCGGTCCAAAATATCCAGTTAAAGTAGACCTGTGGGTTTGAAACTGATCAATGATGAAGGCTAAATGTAAATATACCTAAATGTACTACAGCTTCTAACTGCACACTAGTAAGGGGAGTTTGCAGGGTAAGTATTTCTAATAGTGACAGTAAAAGTAAGGCTCTACACAACTCTGCATCCCAAGAAGTCTACATAGAAGTCTACATCATCATATAGAAATCTAGAAACTACACACCATCCAAAAGCTAATTAATGTTTGGCATTAAAAGGAATCTGCCTGGCTGATAGGAATAGGTGTGTAAAAAAGGAAAGGTGTTACATGAACATTGATAAACATGTTTGCCATAGCAGTACTGTTATTAGAGAAGCAGATCACACAATGCTGTTGTGTCTATTTCCTCTATAAATAAAGATCTGTCCTTCTATACTGATGTTACATGTACTCTGCAGAAGATGCAGGACACAGTGCTTTAAACCAATGCTCTTTTTTGAACTCAGCAGCAGAAGAGAACCGCTGCTTAGTGCTGGCTGAGTCGACCAGAATGCAGGAAGGTCAACAAGGCCGGAAGCCTTACAAAATCTCAAAGAGTCTCACAGAGTCCATGGGCATGCCACAACTCTGCAGCCTCCACTGCATTGTAAAAAGTGTTTAGTGGGTAAACCTAAAAAAATACATCATGTTGTAACAAGTGAATTAACTAGTTTTATTCAACCTAAATAATTACTTGAAGGATAATTGCTTTTTACAGTGCATTAAGTGTGCACTGCATCTTTCTTCGCAGCCCTCAGCCAGGCTCAGGCCTTCCTACTGTCCCTTTTTGAGTTTGTGTCAGCTCCATACCTCTCCAAGCCACTGGGGGGCAGGAACCCATTTCTGACAACAAATGTGGCATCAGGGCAAAGAAGACGAGAAAAACAAAGCACTTAAGTGAAAGATCTCTTTTGAGTAATGTGTCAGAGAAGCTCTGACGCTCAACTCTGGCTAAAATGGCCAGGAAGCAGGCAGGTCACCAATGTTCACAGAACTACAGTCTACAGAAGCCACAACCCACCTAACTACCCTACAAAACAGCACAAAATAGCACAAATAGTACATGTGCACATCTTTAGCTGAACCACAACAACATATTTACATTTCAGCCTCAGTGTGTCCAAGGCCTCTATGCATGACCCAGTAGTGTGACCCTACATTATAAACTCAAATTAACCAGCACTGAGATAAAACTCTATAAACTTTGCTAAGGAAATATAATATATAATATATAAACTCTAGCATAGTGTGGCAGGGCAACCTGCTATTATGTCTATTAATAATTCTGTCAACACAATCACATAACAAAGATGATACTATCCACTCTCAACTGCAGTTGGTATTCTAAAAGTGATTGGGCCATTTTCGTGAAATGGCACATGTCCTCTGTGTAAATTATCCTCAGTGCAAATGATGCCTGTCTTCATAAGGGAATTCTTCTATGACAGGCTTCTATCAGAGGCCATGATGGTAAGCCAATATTTCTATTTTTAAACCAGAGAGATCCAATGTTGAAACAGTTTATCTGGGTTTTAACAAAAGATCACACAAGATAAACATCAGCCTGGACGGCAGAATATCGCTGTGGGTAGTGCAGCTGCCTTACAGTAAGTCAGGCCTGGGTTTGATTCCCAGGTGAACTAGACATAATAAGTTGCCCCCAGGTGTGACCGTGTATGTCTGTGTATCTGCATTTTGATCTACATTTTACATGTCTGTGTATCTACATTTTGATGTGCCCACTTTTGAAACAAATGTTACAACTCCATATTCTCCAGTACAATAGCCATTATTTCTGCTCTTTGCAAGACCATCCTAGAGCCATGTCCTTCTACATCCTTGTAGTTCCTTTTCAAATTTGATTTTAAACTCATTCTGAACTCTTATTATAGACATTCTTCTCGTTATGTGCCAATAACTGAACATTTGGAACTGGATTCACATACAGTGCACTACAACTATTTAACATAACAAATTATGCATTTATTTAATGCACACTGATCTACCACTTGTGTCTTGTATTATGTATCATTCTTTCAAGGTATCAGTGCTGACTTTTTTGAGGTGGTTTGGACTCTATGTGTAGGAGCTAGGATTTTCTGAGTGAACAATAAAGAGTTTGTGACTCTGGATAAGAGCACTGTAAGAGCACAGAATATTTAGGCAACATTGGGCTACTATATTGTATATACCATACTGTATTAGTGTTACTGCATTTGTAATATTTTTTCAGAAATATCAATCTAGGTATATGTAGTAATTTTATAAATGTTTACTGGCATTGCTGGGTATATATAAGGAAAATCTGGACAAAGTGGATATTTGTATTGGCTCAAAATTCTCATGTTGGTGATATTAGCCTTATTGCAAGATCTTTCAGCCTAACTCTGAGGTTATTGTGTAAATGATATGCAGTGTAGCCTTTGATAGTGAGTTTTTATATCAGTATTTAAACAGTGCTTATGTTTCTGGTTTCCCCCAAATAATCCATTTAATTTCTGTCATGCAACAAGTGCAGACCAATGTGACATATGTTACTCAAATGTACTCATATGTAAACTCAAAGCGAACTGATATGCTTTTTGCTACTGAATCAATGCACAGCTTCTTAAAGATAGGAAAACGTAGATTGTTTTGGGTGAATATGCATTTATGATAAAATTTGTGTTATATGAGAATACTATCAAATGTATATAAGAAAAAAAATGTCTCTTTTGTACCTTTTCACGCATTGATTTAGTTTCATACATGCAGAGAAATCTGAGATTTACTGAAGGTGGTTCTTTGATTTACCATAAACTGATTGAGGCCCCGCCCATTTTCCCGCAGCTGAGTTTGTGTTTGCGCCCCCCGCCGGTGCGGATGACTTTCTCCTCTCTTCCCCGGCTAAACTTGTTTGCCGAATCCCTCTGTCTGTAAGAGCCGCCATATTGTCATCCGTGAAGAGCCGAGAGGTAATGTATGGTGTCCCTTTGAAATATTAGTTTGACGTTGAAGGCGAAATTTCAATCCATAAAACGCAGCTTCCTCACTAGGGGTGTGAAAAGAGCCCGTTTTTTAATTCAGTCCCATTTAGTGGACGTTTTCCACTGTTCAAGATTACGATGTCGCTAGCTAAGCTAGGCTAACAAGCTACGGACGACGGTGTGTATGAGTCTTTTTCCTCTCAGCGGAGCGGCTAGGTAGCATTCAGGCTATAAGCAGCGATAGCAACATGCAAGCCAGTATAATAGCAAAGGGGATGTATTTTTCTTATAGCGTCCGGCGAGCTCAGTAGTACGGCAAAAATATCGGTGAAGTGTAGTCGTCTGTACTTAAAAAACTTGGCCATTGTTTACTCAATTGGTCAAACAGAGTTAACGTATATAGTGTGGTCACTTGTTGGCAGCCTAGCACAGCAGAGGTCTAAGTCGTTGCTCAAACGTGGTTTTCATTATTTTATTGTTGTATAGGTAGCGAAAATCTGCGCATTCTCCCGTTTCAGGATAGAGTAAACGTTAATACGTTATTTTACGTCCGTGCTTCTGTGTATCGACCTCAATTTTGCCAGCTAACCTGGGGAAAGAGTAGGACAGTAAGGTTAGCTAGCTAAGCTTATTTAACGTTGCTAACTATCCAGCGAACCGAGCTGTCCCGAAGAGCCTTACTGCGCTGTGAATAAGTCTCTCTGGAGTTTTAAATGCTGAAGGATGAAGTAATAACCAATCAAGGCAAAGTTATTGACTAAATCTCACTCAAATTGCAATCTACAGGTGTTTTCTATTTTAGGTACCAGCGAATATCAAGGCATTTCATATTTCATTTAATATGCCAGATTTGGTTGTCAGTAAAAGAAGCTGCAAAACAAAAAACACTATTAAAACCATTAAAAACATGAACACAGCCTGCATCACAAGTGCACACCATAGGTACCAAATCACTGGTTATGACTCATGCATATCTGTTTGAGCAGGATAATTGCTTCAAACAACCCCAGAAAACATGGTTTATGCCTCATGACTCTCCAAAAGAAAATCCCCCACAAAGCCTTTTTACTTGTATCTTTTTATTGCTGCCTTATAATTAGAGTTAGTGTACAAAACAAAGTCCTAGGAGCACAGTCTGTACCTTACATAAATAGAAAAAAGTCATGTCGTCCAAATAATGATATTTCTACATCTCGTTTGTAGTCTGTTTCGAGCCACACACCCATTTTACAGCTGTAGAACTTAGCATGTCAGCAGGAGATCCATACAGATGGTGAAAGGTGATGTTTATTATTTTGAACCCTTGTTTTAGTCATATCCACATACTAGTCTTCCCAATTTTTTGACCTTTTTCTTCCACGTATTATATCTTTCTGGTAGCCTATTGTTTTTTAAGGCCATAATGGGTTTATAAAATGCAACAGCAAAGCTGTGTTAATACAAGGATCCATTGAAGTCTTTGTAAGTAAAGTCTGTTTGACTAAAGTTGAAAAATTGTTAGATGATATAATCTGGTAAAATTATACGCCAAACAATAGAGGGCAGTATATGATCAGAAAATGCATTGCTTATCTGCCTCTTTACCAGTCTAAAAGAAACACTGCGAGTGGAGCATCTCCTCCATCTCCAGTGGTGGAAAGTAACACTGACGTTAAAATTGGTTTTGCTTCTCTTTACATCCCTTCTTTTGTTTGCTGCTGAACATGGTTTCTTGCTAAGCATGGGGAGCTGTGGTGATAATGGTCACTTGCCAGAGCTGCCATTTTTGTGTTGTGTGTACCAATTATTTCACTGGCTACTTGTCATTAGCCTACATTAACTGGGAGCAGGACCTTCAACATGATTGACTGGAGGTTAGAATATGATGTCAGGACCATGCTACTACTTCATTCTCTCATGTTGGACTGTCAGCACGTACAAAGTGGTGTTATGAGACAGGCCCAGGTTGGCTGGCTAACTTTAGTTGATATCTCTGCAACAGAATGTGAAGAACAACAACTTGTTTGACATACCATCAAAACTATTAATTTTTCACACTCTGTTGATAGTTTTAGTTCATTTTGGAATGTTTAGAACTAAAAATCGCATGCATGTTGTTCTTTCAGATCATCTTATTGTGGTTTTGTGGATTAGACTTTTAAAGTGTGAGATCAACACAGTAATGTTGTCTCTGGCTGAAATGTTATAAAACATAACATGGCTCAGGGTTCACTCTACAGCTAGGCAACCAACTTAAACAGCCCTTCACAAGATGATGCTATGTCAATGCTATGTTTATAAGGCTGCTTATTTTAAACAGACATTGTCTGGTCTTCCAGCTCATAAATAACCAAATTTTATTGTAATGGTGAGTAATGCACTAACAATGGGGACAAGGTTTTATACTCTTTTACCAGAGTTAAGCACATTTTTTATGCTTAAACACATTTGCACGTTTTAGGCATGGTAGACCTCTTTCCTTATATAAAATAATGCTCTTTTTTCCTCATTATTGGGCTTGATGATATTTACACATTGTTTAAGGAACTAGATGTGGGATGTGCAGAAAGAACTTGTGAAATGTAAATATGCAAATTAATTTTCTGAAGAATAATTGATTAGGGATGCATCAATATCATTGTTTACAGACTGAGTATGAGTACATGTTTTTTTACTATTACCAATACCATAATGAATTACATCACATGTTTTTTTCACAGTTTTTGTTGGTGTAATAGAGTTCAATGTATCTTACCCCTTTAAATCGTTAAAACCTAGCTGATTTAAATGATATTATTTAGCTAGGCCAGCTACATTAGTTACCTGAAGGAAGTACCGCTGCAAAGGAGAAGAGCGGGGTTTGTTCCATGTCAGAACAACTGTAAGTAGAGTGATTGACACTCTTAACAACAGTATCAGTAACGGAGTGACAGCAGCATCCAAGACTAATGAAGCTAGGTTATGCTCGCGGTTTGAGTTATTAAATTATTTTGGCTAATTGAATGAGCTGTAGTTGCGTGACATACACTGTGCGATTTTTAGAAATCTCGTTCTTTGGTGACGATGAAAATGTCCGGTTTATGCTACGTTAAATGCAGCCCACACAGACGGTTCAAATAAAGCTGTTCTCTTACCCACATTCTGTTTAGTGACCTGGAGCTTTGTGACATGAGTGATGGCAGGTGTTCCAGTTGCTTGATGAAGTTCCAAAATCTGACCACTGAGTAGCTTTGTCATCTAATATTGATGTTCTTGCTTTTGCCACTCTTTGTCAGGGCACATCACTGTATCAGTTTTTCTAACTTGCCCAGCAAAGTTGCCTACAGAAGACAATGAAGGCATTTGTAGTTTTTCGATCATTTTGATGCTTGTCTTTTTTGCCTGTTGCAAGAATTACGGGTTGGGAAAGGGACGTGTGGTCTTGAGATCTGACTTCAGTTAAGCATGTTTGTTTTTCTTTAACATTAATGTGGTGTAATTTCTTTTTTGTTGAATGTCTCTGCCATTCCCCTTGAGGCTTTACCTCACATACACGACAGTAGTCCTTTCAGATTCAAGCAGACAAAGCTTTATTTCTCTTCAGCTGGCACAGGTCTTGTGACTTGCACTTTTTGTGCACAGCATGTGATATCAAGTTTAGTTGTGGTACTTGAACAACACCGTTCATCCTCCAAGGTAGATTGAAGTTTAGGTTCAAGAATTTCTGGAATGACCCTTCAGACCTGTATGAGTAGAAAAACACAACTCTATTGTGTCTGGTATTACAGTTCTGAAGGGTGCTGTTTAACGTCATTATCTGTTTTGTGATGGTCTGCTTGACATCCCTGTTCGTAATAACGTCTTATTGTTGGTGTAAATGTTCACTGCCTGACAAATTCCTGCTAAAATATGTTCGTGTTCTCTTAATATCTTTTGGGCTACTTTAATCACATAGGCCTCATCTGTACAGACTTGCTGGTCTTCTATTATAGCTATGACTCACTTCAAAACTGAATTGATTTACTTTCCAATAAATTAAGCACACTTAGTGTGTTGGGTTATGCCATTCTTCAGAGTGTTTCCCTATATTCAATCAAGCGTTTGAAGCATTAGTTGTGCTAAATAATCAGAAGGAATGGCACTTGACTATCTAAAGTTCTGATCTCTCCAGATCATCTTTACCTACATTACAAGAACCTACACTAAAGAGGTTAGATCCATTATGGTGTCGTCTGTGCCAGAAGGGGCCCTGCAAATTCCCCAAGCTCAGACTGGAAACCTGATAGGACAGGGGGCTCCACACTCAGGGTAGCATGAATGCGTTGTGTAGTTTGTTATGCTGCACTTCAAATATGGGGAACAGCACATTACTGAGAGTTAGTTTTAAAACATTTTCTCTTTTTTATTTACAGTGTCATCTCTGCACAGTTAATAAAACTTAATTATGGTCTTAATAACGTTCTTGGCCAGTTCCTGGTGGGATGAATTGGATAGGTTGATTAGGGATGGGCATTTTTTTCAACAGTGGTATGATGCATGTCACGACACAATACAATTTTAATTTTACCGTGAAGAGTCTCAGACACATCCATAGCCTGTGTGTCTAACCTGTGTACATGTTGGATTTCTATATTGTATTGTATTGTTTTCAGCAATGATATGATGCATGTCAAGACACAATACAATACAGCAATCCAAAACAAATGCCGCTGGGCACAATGATTTTTATTCAACATTTCACACCTGCACTGCACTAAAATCAATTATCAGGGCTAATTTTATGCCCTGTGTAATGTAACGTTCCTTAAGTACTGACAATACCCACACAATTGTTTGTGTCCTTGTTTATAATATCGAAATACATTGTGATAAAATATTGTCATGTTGCCCACCTCTATGTCTGACGGTAGAGTTGCAGCAGCACTGAGGGGGATTTCACCTCATGTCACCGTGAACAAGTCTTCCTCGCTTCGCTTGCACTTAGATTAAAACTTTCTCCCATCTGGGCTGAGTTTCAATTCCTTAATCCAATTTAATAGACGTTCAGGAGACCATGGCTTGGTGTAGGGTTTTAAACAGCATAAACACCAGTCATGTGCTGTGGTGTTCTTTCAGCATATACATGTGTTGTAAAATCCACATGCATACTAGGTCATCAGGTTCATAACCACAGATGCTGACCCTGATTCACCGCAAGATGCTGTTTTTGTTCTTAACCTGATACAGCTCTCTCTTTCTCACAGGCCTGACAGAAGCAGCTGTGCACCCTCACTATGTCTGGCCCAGTCACCAGCCGATCCCGGGTTTACCCAGACGTCAACACACAGAGACCGCGGGAGTACTGGGACTATGAGTCCCATGTTGTGGAGTGGGGGTGAGCTCTTTTTGATGAAAAGGATGGAGTACAGTGGGTTAAAAGATTTGTAGGAGTATTACTTGATCCTTCATTCCTTGTCTAGTTCAGTTTAGGCTCGTTTAGGAACGCCTATGAATAAGAATTATCAGATCAACAGTAACAAGAATGCCATCATTGAATAGTATGAACAGTATTTAATGTACTTGTGTGCATGCACCAGTGACGGCCTCATCTGTTGGACTCATAATTTATTACCAGTGCAGGAAATATCTGATTTTATTCGGTGCCTTTACGTTCTATTTAAGTTTTGGGAGCCTATCATTTTTTTTAATCTAAAGGACCTGAGTTGCAGTGCTCCTGTTTTGTACTGAAAGGAAGGTTGGAAAGTAATGATTTTTATGTTGTTTTTTTTTTTTAATTAATGTTATTATTTTTTTTTTAAGGAATCAGGATGACTACCAACTGGTGCGAAAGTTGGGTCGCGGTAAATACAGTGAAGTGTTTGAAGCCATCAACATCACAAACAATGAGAAAGTAGTTGTTAAAATACTGAAGGTGAGAATACTAAACTACTTCACTATGTGATTTGTGTGAATGTGTTTTATGTCTAACAGATACAGCTTGAGTAAATCATTAGCTGGCTAAAATGTTCTTTATATATGAATGGATTGATGGATGAATTGGCCTACTTGCTGGATGTGTGTTTTGTCTTGCTGGGTGGATCAGAGAATTGCCATAGGAAGTCTTGGAGAAGTCATAGGAAGTCTTGGAGAAGTTGGTGTTTAATTTCTGTTTATTGGAACGCAATCTACCTGAAGAGTAGACTAGACCTCTTGCATTACATGCCATCCTAACTCTCATTTTCCGAGTCACTGACAAGCACATTTGCCAGATAAGCTTGTTTGTATTATGGACTGTAACATTTGAAATAGTATTGTAACTAAACCCTATTGGCTAGAGTCCAAATTAAGAGGGGGGGACTAATGAATTCGTCTTGCTCCTCTCAGCTGAACATGGCTCCAGATTCACTTGATAACATTCTGTGAGCTGAGAGGCTTCTTTCATGCTATGTGATAAATACTTGTGAAGATTAGCTGCTTTTTCTCTTAATGTAGCCAGGGTTTTATTTTGAGCTTCCCCTCACTGGAGACAGGATGGGGCGAGTGCAACACAGACTGTACAGAAACTCAATCAGATAAAGCTGCCTGTGTGACTTTGTTTCCAAAGTTGCTGGAATTGAAAATATTTTTGGACTAAGTACCTGCCTTTTCTCTTTCTCTCTACAGCCTGTAAAGAAGAAGAAAATCAAGCGAGAAATAAAAATCTTAGAGAATCTGCGAGGCGGTCCAAACATCATAACACTTTTAGATATCGTCAAGGATCCAGTGGTCAGTAGCAAAGCTCTTATTAAAAAAGATGCAAACTTTGCACCAGGACTGTATTTAACTATGTTATGACTGCTGTAATGTTAGACTACGTTGTTGGCTAGAGGTGTTAAAGAGGCAGCATAATGGCTTCATATATTTGGCAGAAAATCCTTTTTTGGTGTTTCTTTATATTAGGATAAAGGACAAGTGCTTCTTGGTGAGAGTAACTGACTGTTTTCTTCTCTCTTCTTCTCTCAAGTCTCGAACACCTGCTCTGGTTTTTGAACATGTTAACAACACAGACTTCAAGGTAACTTCCTGCAGTACATACGTATTACATTAGGACAAAAATAGCACCGTTTTAAAGTATTTTGAACTTATCTTGTCGTATTTTTCTCCCAGCAATTGTATCAAACACTATCGGATTACGACATTCGGTTCTACATGTATGAGATCTTAAAGGTAAGATATTAAAATGAACATGTGAACATTGTTGTCCAAAAAGCAAGTATCTCCAAAAGAGTAACTTTTCAGATGAAGTCCAAAACGATCTTAACCGCTTTGTATCAGTATAAAATTGCTCTTGTAACAAATTCTATTGCAAGAGGCTCTGAAGCATTTCTATTTGTCTATTCGTCATTACACAAAATTTAATTTTCTGATGATGTAGAAAAGTAAAACTTAGAAAAAAAAATGTGGGTAGGTGTTTCATTGGACGAGGACGATATGCAGAGCGAAGTGTAAGATGAGATTATTGAGTACAGTGGCTTTAAGGAGGATGTCTGCATACCCTGGTTTGTGTTCTTTTTTAGACTGACAGAAGTGTTTTATTTAGTCTTTGCTCTAGTGCTGCATTCAATCACATTCTGAGTTGTCTGAAAAAGCCCTAAAGTGCTAATTATGTGGTTGTGAGCAGTGAAAACTTTACATTTGGTGATGTTATTATTGATTTGGGTTATCATTTAGGCAGTTTGAGCGTTATTTCATTATAGTGAATTATGTTTTAATATTTACACAGATTACCACAGATCCAGGAAAATGTCCAGTATAGTGTTTTAGTGTTTTTATAGTGACTTTATTTGGACACAAGTCCTACAGCAAGACTTTACTTTCCACGAAAAAAAATCCTTTTACACCATCTTTGCAAATAGAAGGCATTTTCACAAGCATCTGCAAAAGGATGCAGCACAGTAGCTTGTATTACTGTAGGTGCTCAGTGAAAAAGTGAGTTACATTTCAGTGTCACTTTATTACTCTGGGAATAATAAAATTTGCATTTACAACTGGGCCAGGCTGAACATACTTTCCAAAGCATTGTAGAATATTGATTATCTGGACACCGAAAGCTGTTTTAAAAAAAAAATCATGGTTAAAAAAACCAAACAAGCAAGCTTTTCCACTGGTCAGAAACCACTTCTCCGCTTTTGCTTAAAGTCAGATGTTGGGAGGGCTGGAACTAGCTATGGGCAAGGTTTATTTGTGTGCACAATAGTGGCAACATACTAGTAATGTTCCTGTATATTACAGTTCAGATTGCAGAATATTATAAAAGCAGTGATGAATCAATACTGTGACATTATTGGCTTGCATTATTTTGACCAGATATTATTTTGTGGACTCTGCGGGCCTGAAGAGGCTAGTGGCAAGACAGGATTAAGCTGCATGGCGACAAGCATGGCCCATATGGAGCCGACATGTGTTTAAGCCTGGAGGATTTATGTGAGCGGACAGCAGGGAGCACAGTTCACCCGCTCTCTCCATCACTCCAACTCCCTCAGCCACAGCTGCTGAAAACAACCCTACCACCCCATATCATTTACTCTGCACACAGACCAATGTGGACAAAGAAATTAATTGTTAGCTGGGGGGCACAGATTTCTGTTTTGTTTGCTCTGTTTTAAAGTCCTACTTATTTGTCCTTTTGCTCTGATTTGTTTTGGATTAGTAATGATATTCGGTGCGTTTGTTACTGGATTACTGAGAGTAACTCATAACTTTTGGTGAGATTTTTTTTTATGTTTGCCCTCCCTGTGTGGATTAGGTCAGTTATAAATGGTTTCTATAAATTTCTTCAGTTGTGATTTGTTAGATGGTGTTTAGGTATGTGACCTAACTGGCCTGTTTGCAAGCTTGCCTCTTGTTAGCTTCAGGAACGTTAAGCTGCATCAGTCAAAGCAGCATCTCACTCACGCAAAAAGACTTCTCTACTTGGTCCTGTGTATAATATCTTTCTGTTCCTTTCTCAACCCTGCTCTGATCTCCTCAGGGAAGGTTATTGAATGCTGGAATCCCCCCCCCCCCACCAAGTTAAAGACAATTCCATGACTTGCCCTTTTTATCATATCATATACTTTTTTTACTGACTTATTTGCTCTGTCATTTCAGTTACTCTTACTCTTGAGTTTGATCATAATTTTATGGTTAATATAACAACAGTTAATTAAAATAAAATTCCCCTCTTTTTAGGCTTTGGACTACTGCCACAGTATGGGAATCATGCACAGAGACGTCAAGCCACACAACGTCATGATTGACCACGAGCACAGAAAGGTATTGACTTTCGCTGTTAATCCTCTCTGGTTGATGGTGCAGTTAACGTCATAAACGGGGCTCCTCCATCTTAACAAGAGTACCCATTCTTTTCTTCCTACCCACAGTGCTTGAAATAGAGGTGGGAGGCAGCCGAGTGATGTTTATAAACCATAAAGCATTTCTTGCACATGCGTTTTTCAAGTGGGATTTCTACAGTAATAGACCTGGAAGGGTGTGACTGTGAACGTAGTCACAGAGTACAAATTCCAGCAAAACTGCTGTGGCAATCGACGAGACCTAGTACAATTGTTGGACGTTATCAGTCGCGCAAGCCAATTTATTATTAGGGTAGTTTCTTTCAGTTCATTAAATTCTGCATTATGCATATTACATTTTTTTAAATTGTTTTTAAAACTAAAAAAATGGAACTAGAAATTAGTTGCCTGTTTGAGCCTGGAAACAAAGGCGTTGGGAGGATGGGTGTGCACCCTAGTCTGAAGATTTAATAATTAAGATTGAGCTCTTGACTCAGGACTTTTATGGCAAAGATGAATGTGTGCATAATGGCAGAATACTTTATAAGGGCTGCAAGTAAAATGCAATAGAAATTGATCCAGTATTGAATAAATTGCATTCTGGATTCTTAGTAACAAATCCCTCTAAAAATATTTTATTTCTCTGAGGGTTGAAAGATTACTGAAGCAAATTTGTACTTTTCACTGCATGCCATCGTAGTCAGTTATACGGTGCATGTATTATATATAGAGATGCATATATTGCATTTGTGTGCTCTGTTCTACCAGCAGGCTGCGGGCGGCAGTGGAAATCGAAACATGTACACTACAGGCTTTAGAAAATGTTTTAACTTCTAATCATAGTAGAAGCTGTATTAACAAGCTTAATTTTCGAGACTAGTGTAATTGACAGTTAGCTTCTTCACTGCAATTTTTATGTATTTGCTTATCAATGTTTATTCAGTCTGAGAGCAGTTATCCACAGACCTTAGTTTTCATGCACAGTTAAAGGTGTTTGTTGCAATAAAATAAAATGTGATATTTCTTCCCTGTCCTTTTGGAATGAGGCAAATATGTCTAATACAATAAAAGAACATCTAACAGGCAATAATACATTGTATGATAACAGTGCCTTAAGAGAAGCCTTTCTTCTTTGGAAAAGCATAAATATGCAAAATGGTTCTATCATTTGGTGTAACAACTATGTTTTGACAAAAGACAAAAACGCTATTTGCAAATGTGAAAGGCGAATTTGCATGTCCATGTCTAGTCAAAACAGTCAAAAAAATTGTGTTGTCTGCAGTAGCCTCTTATTCTGTGTTCTTTGGTTTCTTAGCTTCGTTTGATAGACTGGGGCTTGGCAGAGTTCTACCACCCGAGCCAGGAGTACAATGTCAGGGTGGCCTCCCGATACTTCAAAGGACCTGAGCTGCTGGTGGACTACCAGGTTTGTGAGAGTGTTTATTTGTACAATTTATCAGACATTAATATCTAAAAGTACAATATGGTACAGTGACAGTGAATACAGTGTAGTTAAAATCTACTTCGTTCTGTGTATTAATGTTAATGGCTTTCCTTTATATATGTGCAGAAACAGTTTTTTTTGCTGTGTGGGACAAACAGCTGCAGTACTCACTAAGGTGGTGGGCAAGGGACACTGAGATGTGTCAAACAATATATGACCAATGGCTATCAATAGCAGGGCATTTGTACAACATAAAGACATACCAACTGTATTAGGTGGCCTGTAGCAGTAAAGATCTGTATAGTTACATTTCCTTTCATTGCTATTGATACATGCCCTATAGCTAAGCTTCAAGTAAATAAGTTTGTGTACTAATTTCTGGGATAGAATACGGGTATGACGAGGAGTGTTGCAGATCTCATTCTCTAGAGTATTTGTGGCCTCTCTAAGAGGGACAGTTCTGGTGATCTACCAACCTGGAGAGTTAAGATTTAACCCTAATCACTTAATGAAGGCGTTCAGTAGCATCTAAGTAGTAGGCTGCTTACACATCAGACAAAGTAAGAATAAACTGTTGGATGCAAATGCTGGTGGTGTACAAGGCTGGACCAGGGATGGAGTTTGTATGATTTGAAATTATGCAAGCAAATCATGCAGAACTCTCTTTTATCTTTTGGGCACTTTAACAGTTGATGGGCATTGACGTTAGAATCTATTGCAGCAAACGCTGAAATGGTTTGAGCTTTTTAGATGCTCAGGAGAGCATAATTCATCTGTACATAGACAAATTCTAACTGAAATACATCAATAAGCTGCATTATAAAACCTGTGCTACACTGATGTCAGATGTTGGTTGGATCTCAGATGTTGGATACCACACTTGGGGATGTCCCAATGCATTACATAATTGTCTGAACTTAATTATATGAACTGCTCATAGTTATTTAGCCTGGGTACATTTATTTTCCACATTGGTTTTACCTGTTGACCGTATGCTCAGCTGGGATTGTCTGTTAATACGGGCTCTGCCCCTTTTCTTTCTTGCAGATGTATGATTACAGTTTAGACATGTGGAGTTTAGGCTGCATGCTGGCCAGTATGATCTTCAGGAAAGAGCCCTTCTTCCATGGACATGACAACTATGATCAGGTTTGTAAACCATAATGTTAAATTTTTCTTTGTCTTATCTATTTTAATAACAGCTTATTTGGCTATAAGGATTTTATTCTTTCAGTAATCAAACAGTGTGATAATCTGTAAAGTTCTGCTGTACTGACCAACTTTTTCATTAAGAATCAAAGCAAAACACCCAAATTACTGAGCAGGACTACCCTAACAACTTTGGCAAATGGCAGCCTGATTTTGTCCTCAGGGTGGCACTGTATCCTAACATTTTACATCTTGTACTACTGAACACTGAGCCTTTGTTTTTGTGGGTAAAATATATATCATGGAGTTCATTTATTTTAAACACAACACTTTTATTTGTGTAACTTTAAAACAAACCCAGAACTACAGTGTGACATGCCACATAAGAGCAATGGGAGATATCCTGTTTAGCATATAATCATAGGCTGCACTAATGTGATTTGATCATCTTAATAATAATTGGGGTGAAAAGGCATATAGTCTTTATGAAATAAATGATGGGTTCAAGCTGACAATTCTCACTAATAGTATTTGTTCTCCTCAGTAATTTGGAATCTATTGATGAATCACTGCAGCTCTTTTACTTTTAGATTGTGTAGACTGTGTTTCTAAGGGGCAACAACACTGCATCAATTAATGTTTACCATGCTGTAATGCATCGTGTTATTCAAGAATGTTGTTCTCCTCTGTACAATTGTAACACTAGTTCTACCCCTGTTTTATAGCAAATTTAGCAGTGTAACTGTAGGCATTTTTCTATAATTAGTCACTCCTTTTTAATACACTGCCAATGTTTGGTTGCCATTGTCCCCTAGTGCTTCAATTAAGTACTGTTTTTACAGCTTGTACGGATTGCAAAAGTACTGGGCACAGAAGACTTGTATGACTACATTGACAAGTACAACATAGAGCTTGATCCACGGTTCAATGACATCTTGGGCAGGTACGTGTAATTGTTTTAAAAGAATTTATTTTTTAAATTATTTTATGAGCCTGGAGAAACTAATTCGGTCTGCTGCTGAAACTTAGCAGTTGGAAAGGGAAATAAGTTATGAGGGTTGTGTCATCGACTGAGCATCGTTTCTTTGAATAGGACCAAATTAAAGGTCGGAAGGACACCAAGAACCCCCCTTTTACCAGTGAAATCTGATTTTAAACACAGTAATGCTACAAATGTTGATAAAATGATAAAATGCCTTTATCATTACTGTGTGTGCTGTCATTAGCAGCAGTGTGTTTTGTGAGGTGAAGGATACACTTTTCTACTGCTTTTTGAATTTTGATGGACTCTGTGCACTGTTTTTATGGTTTGTGCTGGGTTGTCTTCATTTTACCTTTCTGCAACATTAAATTGTCATGACTGGCTTGCAACTGAGGAAAGAAAAGGGCCAGTTAGGGCCAATCAGAATTTTTCTGATTGTGGCGCTAAGTTTATTTACATTTAAGCATATCGGATAGTTCTGATGAGTTTGTTTTTTTCTATCTTTCCTATCCTTCCTATACCTCACCTCACTTTTCCAGGCATTCTCGGAAGAGGTGGGAGAGGTTTGTACACAGTGAGAACCAGCACTTGGTCAGTACTGAGGCCCTGGACTTTCTGGACAAACTCCTTCGCTATGATCACCAAGCCCGCCTCACGGCCCGGGAGGCCATGGAACACCCATACTTCTGTGAGTTACACTTGTTGTGATGTTCTAAATTGCTGGTAAATTGATCAGCATGTTCAGTTAGATATTGCTGTGTACCTCAGCAGGCAGTATGTGATATAAAATTAATCTTTAGACTACCGCGTTCTTTAAGTAAACATTTGTTCTGGTTATGATATATAAATTTAACACAGCTAACTGATTGAGTTGGCAGTAAAACGTGACAGTATGATGTGGATAACTTCAGTTGTCGGTCATCAAACTCCAGCTTTATCATCACCAAGGTTTAAAACTGCTATGCACTGAACTGTTTAAGGGGTATTGTAGAATTATTAACACAAGTTTGATTGATTGTCACTTCTTAGATCCCATAGTAAAAGATCAGGCCAGGATGGGCTCTACATCAGGACTTTCCACTGGTTCCACTCCCGTCAGCACCTCCAGCATGATGACTGGTAAAGCTCTCTATTTTTTTCAGTTGAATCAGAATTTAATTAAAATAAGCAAAACATACTGTTCAGTATGCTTGTAAATGACTTGCTGTAACTTACTGATTGAGTTTCTTAAATTTTAAATGGCACAAAGTTTGATTCCGGTGGAAGTCTGTTCCCATCAGGTAGAAGGAAAAATATGCCTTAATATGTTTTTTCAGTCTGTTGTAGGAAGCAGTATATAAAAATTAAATTTATCTTAAAATAAATACCTGTTTTCTTGGAATTTTGACTTGGAAAAACCTGTATTCTTACTGCTACAACTATGTCGAAGTAACACATTTTCATTATAATTTCACTATATTTTAATTAAATAAATTTTGTATTAAATATTTGTCATCGGCATCTTAAATCCTATTCGAGCTGGATTAGTTTTACTTGGGAAGGTGCTGTAATTTAAGTGGTTGCTGATGCGATTGGTGATTTTAATCCAGTATGACTACTGGATTACTGACTTACTATTTTTATTTAGTAATAGTAATCATTTATTTAGTATTTATTTATCCTGCATTTTTCTGGATGTGCGTTAGTTCACTGTACAGTAGGGCAAACAAAAGGCCTACCTAAAAATCTGTTGATGACGTTTTGTGAATCTTTCTAGAGAGAAACGCAGTGCACGCAAGAGTCCCACCCTTACTTGGTATGTGGAAAAAAATTCATTAATTTCATGAAAGTAAGTAATTTTGGCAGGGTTACGGGTCACGGTTTTAGGAAAATATGTTGTTTGCTGTAGTATGTAATAATTTTCACTTCCTTGTGTTGAATCACTAAAAATTAGAATTTTGATAAAATCTGTCCCTTTTTTTTTTTTCTTTGTACCTGGCAGAAACAGGCTTCCAAAGATTCACTGTTGTAGCGTGATTAGAGGAAAGATGAACCTGGCTAATATTTTACTTGGCTAATAAAAGTACATGTCCTAACTTAGACTGTCCTGTCATGAATATGCCATATTGAAGCTTTGCTGGTGTCTGACAGTTTTCTCTTTTCTAGGAGGTATCACGTCCATGTCGTCATCGCAGCCCATGGCCAACATGGCTGCTCCTCCAGTCATCTCCTCCCAGAATGCTCTGGCCACACAGGTCCCAGCTGCCGCAGGCGCACAGCCCTAATCGTGACACGCTCGCTCCTCTGTCTCCTGGCCTCAGTTTTATGTTGAGTGTAAAGAACTGAGGAGAGAACTGAGAAATTTAGGATCCTTTTTCTTTTTTCTTCTTTTTTTGTTTCTGTTTTGTTTTCATTGAATAATTATATATTGAGATTCGGGCACATATCAGATGGACGTTTACGTTGCCTCTGTGTCCGGCTAAATGTAGCTGCGTTCTTTCATGATGGTGTCTAGAGAAGCAACTACACTGTAGAAATTAACAAAAAATGGATAATAAAATTTATTTTATATGTCCCTAAAATTGTCTTGTGGTTTGTGTTTAATTATTTTGAAAAGATTATTTTTGTACTTTTACAACTTGGCAAAATGTTTGCGTGATAATGCATGACAAAGACTACAACCCCACAAAGGTCGTAATTTCAACTTGGGTTTCTGCACATGTCTATACCCTGTACTAAAAACTGGGCATGTCCAGGATTCGGACCCAGGA
>CM067475.1:16425791-16498198 GCA_034552555.1 Semaprochilodus insignis
AGGGAACCAGTGAAGCACTACTTGAGGACCTTCTCCAACTGTGGCACAGCTGTGCAGTTACACCAGCCCATTCATGGCAAAAGCAGGGCTCGTCCGGGATTTGAACCCGGGACCTCTCGCACCCAAAGCGAGAATCATACCCCTAGACCAACGAGCCACCACACAGGGACTGCCAAACTCTGGGACAAACCACAGCATCACTTTTTCATTTCATGTCATGTTAATGCAGTGCGCCGTCACCACAACATCTCTGGGTCTTACCTGATCACCCCATGGCAATGGCTTTAGATGCTCGCCAGCCTGGAGATCCACTGTGTTGCACAGTTTCACCTTTACCTGCTTGTCCTGCTTCATAGGCCTGATCTTTTCTGCCATATCTGTAACACTGAACCTCGATTAAGTATGTTAAATGACACAACTTTAGTAATGCACTGACTAGGGAAAGAAAAATTAGTTTGTAATAACACATTAATAAAACTATTTTATAAGGTAACAAACTAGTACATTTGTGCAGCCTAGCAGTAAATATATAGTCCTTAATCAATCCATTACCATGACCATGGTCTTTGTCCTCCGCACAAGATCCCAAGGTCTTTTGCGTGTTGTAGGTCGACATCATCCTTGGTACATACAATCAAATAGATAATGTTAGTTATAATCAGTGTCCAGTGTTTCCCATAGATTTGAAATACTTGGTACTGTGATGTGCATTTGAGTGTTTTATTAAATGACAGACTAGAAAACGTATGTCAAAAACTCATCTGTAGTGATCGTAGTCCATCTGATTCTCTGTATACTTTGTTATTCCCGTTTAACCCTGTTCTTCTATGGTCAGAACCCCCTCAGGACCACCACAGAGAAGGTATTATGTGGGTGCTGAATCATTCCCAGCACTGCAATGACATATGGTGGTGGTGTCCACTCTATTAGACACTCCTACCTTGCTGGTCCACCTTGTAGATGTACAGTCAGAGATGATAGTTTATCTGTTGCTGCACAATTTCTGTTGGTCACCGTCTATCAGTGGCCTCAGGATGCTGGTGGCTGGATAGTTTTACTTGGTGGACGATTCTCAATCCAGCAGTGACACTGTGTCCAGCAGCACTGCTACGTCTGATCCAGTCATACTACACACACTAACACACCACCACCACGTCAGCGTCACTGCAGTGCTGCAGTGCTGCACCACCCACATAATACCTGTTCTGTGATGGTCCTGTGGGGATCCTGACCATTGAAGAACAAAGTATACATAGAAACAGATGCACTACAGTCTGTAAACTGTAGAACTACGAAGTGCTCCTATAAAGTCAACGGAGCTGATAAAATGGGCAGTGAGCGTAGATACAAGGAGGCAGACCAAATTTTCTTATACGGCTGTGTATTAGATTAGTGTTAGCATATCAATGATTATGCATTTGTTCGAAAAAAAAGAAAGCAATTTCAATCAGGCTAGCTAACGTATTGTCGCCTCCTTTACTGGATAACTCAGCCCCTCCATCCAAGCTGCGTTTACTTAGCGGTCCAATTCAAAGCATATACCCGGGGGGACCACCTCCAAACTATAATTCATGTGTAGGATACACAGGGGTAAATGGCATCATAATAAGTAGGGCTGTACCCGACTCAGAATTTTGTCAGTCGAATCGGATTCGCCCGTCCTGGCCGACGAGATTTGACTATTCGTTCATGTTTTTTTCTCCATATACATTATCTAGTAATCAGTAAATCAATCTGCATACGTTTCAGATCTGATGTCCTCATTTAGAAAGTCAGCAGAGTCACAGGAACATATTTTTGAACTAAAAGAGACGTGGCATATGATGAACGATCTGGAGCCTGATTTAATTACAGAATCTAGCTTAGGGCAGCAAGCACATATTTATGCTAAAAATTAGCGCTTATAGCCTGTCTTTTTAATTTCACTTTTAACAGCTTCTTCAGTAGGATGACCCTTCATCTTTCGTCTCTCATAAATAATAAAATCCTATTTATTATATTACCCGCACTGAAATAATTATTTCTCGTTTCTAGGCAGGCATATTAAGTGACTGTACTTATCTTTAAATAAAAATAATATTAGCTGTAAACGAATAAATAAAAATATCTGTAATTTAGGTTCTAAAATAATGGAATTATAATAAAACAAACGTCTTCGGTCCGTTTTTCCTTCTCCGCAAACAGCCATTATGTCTAAAATGAAAGTCAACTCACTCGTTCGAAGCAGTGCTGGATGTCTGACTAAATGATGAGCAGAATTAGCTTTAATTTGTTCAGATTCTCTTCTTCAAAAGCTCCTCCAGACTTTCTGAGACATCGTTCCACCCGTGTTTCTCAGCTTCACAGCTTTAGCTTCCTTCAGCGGTGAACAGCAAGCGCACGTTGTCACGTGGATTTAATTTTTTAGCAAGCATGCCTCATAGCCCAGTTAACTTAAATATATATTTATTATTCCCCTTTTAATAATTATTAAAATGTCTTTTTACATTCTTAAAGTTCTTGTGCATTTTGTAAGCTTTTGTCTGTTTTATGACAAAATAAATAAATAAATAAAAAACCTTGTCACTGTTGTCAGTCGACTTGAAGGTTCTCAGTCGACTCAAAGGGTCTCCGACTGACGATTCGACTCATCGACTTCTAGAGGGCAGCCCTAATAATAAGTATTCAATATATCACAGTAACGTTTACCTGCCCTTCTGATTACCTATCCACAACGTAAACTAGAAAATATTAGCTAGAAGTAAGCTAGAAATAGATGCTATCTGGCCAGTTAGCTAGCTAGTGTAGCATGGCTAACACTCACCGACACACTCAGTTTTCTAGTTAGTCATTTTACCCTCTTCTATAGACTCACCAATACTTGTACTGCGCTGACAAATCAACATTCGTTTTGTAGAATATATACAATGAGATATTTTTCATTATCTTCCCTTACAGTTAGTCTTCCAACAAAAACTCTCCAAAATTGGCGATGCCCAATGACACAGACTGAACTTTTTTTTCTCTCCCAGGTCACTTGGTGCCTGATGGGCATTGCGTTGTGATCAGCTATTGGTTGATGGTAACAGTCGTTGGTGTTTTGGTGCTGTAGTGAGAAAGGCTTCTGAACTGTGTAATTTTAACAGACATACTCTACCAACAAAGAAAGTTGGTCAGCCAACTGATCAAGAGGGTGAACGTCAAGGACCCAAAAAGGTCATGTTTCAGCTTTATTTAGTGGTTGCAAAAGAAAGAACTGTCGAAGATGAAATGTAGAGGATGCAGAAAGTTTATGAAGATGGTGAACCTCCAGTGTAAAGACAGTTATTTAATGAAATGATTAATATAGATTGAAATGATTGTAATATTTTTGCCAAACAGTGTCAACACAGAACAATTAAGGCAATGCACTGTAAAATTTATTCAGTTTGAATGTAAAACGCAGCTTATTGTTAACATTTTGAGGAAAACAGAGCGTTAAAAAACTAAAATAGAACTTTTAGACAATAAGGGGAAAAACCAATTCCGTGCACTGCATGATTTTTAGGCATGTCAACATTAATATTGTTGTTATTTTTAACACATTTCATGTTTTTTTTATTCCCGTGCAAAAAGGATGCAGAAGAAGACAAAGCAACAGGTCTGGATTCATTTTTTCCTGTTCCCATACATGCCTGTTCAGTTGGATGAAATACATTCACAAGTACACTATTTTTCCAACTCCGTTTTCTTTCTTCTTAATTTTTTTTTGTTCTGTGCTTAAGAGAGGAACAGAACGCAAAACATTTTGTTAAGAAATATATTTCACCATTAATTTTGTTTTCAACTCTGTATGTAAATGGTAATATAGTCTATTGGAAGCTGGGGTTTTAGCTACAATCATTGCTAACAGTGGTTTAAAATCGTTATACTGACCAGCTCAATGACTTTAAATGTGTCACTGTTGTGAAATGGAAGTGTAATGGAAGTGTCTGGGAGCAACACAAAGTGGTAGACCTGACACACTTACAGATCGGGGCTGCTGAGTGCTGAAGTGCATAGTGGCTATAATCTGTTGCATCACTCACCACAAACTGACTCAGGAAGCAACATCAGCACATGAACTGTGCATTGGAAGCTGAAATTAAACGGGTCATGGCTGAGCAGCTGCACACAAACCTAAATTTACTATGTGTAATGCCGAGTGTCGGCTGGAGTAGTGTAAAGCTCCATCACTGGACTTTGGAGCAGTGGAAACATGTTCTCTGGAGTGATACATCACGCTTCACTGTCTGAGAGTCTAATAGATGAATCCAGGTTTGGTGAATGCCAGTGGGGATAGTGGTTTGGGCAGGGTTTCAGGGTTTGGGCTTCTCAGATTCAGTGAGGGGTCATATTATTGCTATTATTGTTACATACAAAGATATTTTAGACAATTATATGGCTCCAACTTTGTGGCAGTAGCTTGGGAAAAGATTCTTTCTTTTTCAAGTATGACTCAGCCGCAGTGCACAAAGCTAGCTTCATAAAGACGTGTTGTAGAGGAAATCCAGTGGCCTGACCTTAAACTTACTGATCAATTTTGGGATGAATTGATTTGACGGAATGGGCACCCGTTCCTACAAACACACTCCAAAATGCTGTAGTCTTCCCAAAGGAGTAGAGTCTAATATAGGTGCAAAGGGGGACAAACTACCCATGGGGGGGGATAAACTCGCTTTGGAAAGAGTTGTTCACCTTAGATGGTTGTGATGTATAGGTGTCCATGTACATTTGGCCATATACTCTATTTGTGCCTGTAACAAATACTCAATGGCCAATAAAAATGGTTTCAGCCTCCTGAATAATAATCATATGACGTATATTATTAATTATTGTTATTTTAGATTTTCCCAGGGTCTGCAGTGGAGGCGTGTTGATAAGCTTCAAGACAGCATTTAACACAGCAACACCACCCTTTCTAAGATGTCAAGATGTAAAAAGTGTACAGTACACCAGAAAAAACGGGCAAAAAGGGAGTCAATGTTTATGTGCACATCAATGACAACAACAAAAATTAAAGAACAGAAATAATTTTGTACCATTTAAGCCCATGTATTTTTCAAACAAACCCACTTTATTTCTGAAAAAAATATTTCATGATTTATTATTCATTCAGAAATTAATTAACTTGGAGCCTTTTCTCTTTAACCTAGTACCCAGCGTCTGATGTGTTTTTTTAAGAGTTACTTTATTTTCTAGAAACAGAAGACATTTTGATGTCTGGCTTGATCAGTTGGAGTCACCAAGGCACAAGAATACTGACAGATGGAGAGTTTCTACAGACATTCTACTGATAGTCTGTTGATGGTCAATAACACATCTATAGAAATAATACTGACTGCTTGATGATACTCTGGTAATTACACATGCAGGCCTCAGTAAATCAGGATCACATGTATGCACTCATACATCTACCAGGGGACCACAAACTATAGTATTTGTACTCTTGGGCCAGCAGCATGTCTAATAACATGGAATGTGTATCAAGCAAATTTACACTTCATTTCATTTCATTCTACTTCTCAACAGTGCAATCGACACAGATATGCAAATGATTTGTAATCTGATAGCAACATTTAATGGCAGTTGGTTTGTACTACAAGAACTAGTGAAGCCTCACATACAGTAGCTTAGCTTCTAAAATGAGCCAAACCAAGGCTTACCATAGAATGTATTAGCTAAGGCTGAAAACCAGTATCATACATTTAAAGTGAGTTATTAAAATATACAACACACCACATACAGATTTCTTCTGCAATGCTTATGTAACCCAGGTTATAAACGCCTGAATAAAGTACGTTTTATTGATAGGAGCCATGGAGGACTAAAGTGTAAGGTACAGAAGATTAAAACTAAGAATAACAAAAATGTAATGGTAGAGATTTAAGTATGGTGACAATGAACAGATCAGTTCATGAGCAATACTGAAACTAGAGTCAAGCTATAAATAAACAGGAAGCTGAGGAAATAATGTAAATAAATATAGACACAAATATTTGAGAAGAAGAAGCTTTATTTAGTTCAGAAATAATTAATTTACTGTTGTTTGAGGATATTTCACATTTTTTTTGCATCATGTGACACATTTCGGCCAATAAGGTGGGTTTTGTGTCTACGTGCGCGGGAAAATTGCACCCAGAAGCCTTTTCGGTTGAGCAGCCGCCATGAGCAGTGAGGTCTCTGGAGGAAAATAAGCAAAAAGTTAGATAAAAGTTGGATTTATGTGATAAAAACTGCAGAAATATCAAGCAAAGCCCTTGTGTACTTAACCGCTAAGCTGTGGGAGCTGAGAGGCACTTTGTTGGCTGATGAGGAGCGTTATTAGCCGTGATGCACTTGAATTTCTGCATTGGTGAGTTCGTTGGATAGCTTTAGCCACCTATGCTAAGCTAACTACGTATTTTCTATTGATTTACTGCTGGTGATGTTTGTGTTTGAATGTCTCCTTCTGACTTTTTGAAATGATTCCCGACATGAGTAACTGAGTAAGCTTAATGGTGAGACCTGTCGGGGTTTTATTTTCATGCTTATTTGAGTTTTCACTGCGTGTGTAGCCGCTGGCTAGGCAGCGTGTAGCCAGTATAGACGCAGTGCAGCCGTTATAGACACAGCGCGGCCGGTAGAGACGCGCGCTGCAGGGAGAATTAAACCTTTTAGCGCCAAACGGTGCATTTTACTTTATTTTTCTGTATAAAACCTGGAAAATGTTGTAAATAAGTTGTTAAAGAAACTGTAAATACTGAGTGCAAGTTCAGATAATTGTGAGTTATTGTGGTTAGAGCTGCTATTGTGTTCATAATGAGTTGAAACTTGAATTTAACTGAGATTTATGACCTATTATAGGTCAGGTCTTTTTGCTTGGTGTTCAAATTGGACCGTTCTACGTTGGATGGCGAGCCTCCCTGAACTCGGACCCGGAAAGCTGTTCATAAGCAGTGTGGACATCACGGATAATGTGAACCCTTCTTTTCACTCTCTCGTGTTGAACTTTTAGCTTTGAGAACCCTCATCTCCATTGCGGTAAGAGTGAACACTTACTTTTCACAGACTGGAACTTGTGTGTGTTCACACATCCTGATTGAAACCTGTAAAACAAAAAGGACATTGATTAAGCTGAGAGTACTTTTGAATTAAATGTATTTTATTTGGTAACTTTGGAAAAAAAGGGTAATTGTGTATTACTACAGATTGGAACATATACATATTGATATAGCTGTCTCTCTACCCGGGTAGTAGCCTTACAGTATATGTTGGTAATATCATTACGGTCATTATTATTCATATTGACTTGCTGTTACTGCCTTGTATTTTATTTTCTATTTTTAAATAATATTTCTACTTACCTGGTGCTTTATTAAAAAGAGGTGTTCCCAATCCTCAAAATCAGAGAAGTCGTACAGTGTTGTCTCTTGAGTGATGTTCGGCCCGGCTCTGTAGGCGATCCTGGGGTTTTCTGATTGGCCCACTGTGACATCCCCTTGTGTGACATCCCCTACTAATAACCAGTTAGCACACTACTGTGCCCTAGGGGGCGCTACACTTAGGTCAGCTGCTTAGGCCTACAATGTAAACTTAAGAGTAGAGATTCAAAACAAAGAGTTGGTTCAAAAGGTTTAAAGCATGGTCTCCTATCCATTCAGCGCTCAGGTATAGCCCTGTTTAGCTTCATATACGATGCAAACCTATAGGCGGAGCCACAGGGCCTTTGTCTCAGGCTGGCTTCAGTTGCAGGTCCTTTCAAGTATCTATGGCCTCTATTATGACACAATAGATGCCATTCCTTTGTCAAATGTTTAATTCTTAGTTTTACTTCCCTAAAGTAAGCTTTAAATCCTGTAAGCTAAAGTAAGCTTTAAAACCATTTTATCAGAGCATTTTTATCAGAAAGTCTTCCCACCATTGTATTTGCCGGTAACGGGACAAGAGCATGGCATGAGCATGTGAGAACTCTAGCCCCGAAATACCAATTCTTGGACAACCATGAGCCATGATAAAATCATAGTGACCAAGGAAATTTCATGGTCTCATTCAAATCTTGTTTATTCTCTCTTAGTGAGTTTCCGCGGTGGGCGCTCTGCATGGCCGCGCCTCCCGTGCCGACTGAGAGGCGTGGCGGGGAAGCAACAGCGAAGCCACGGAACAATCTAGGAAGAGAACTTATGAAGTGGGGGAGCTACCCTAAAACCAGAGAATATGTCGGCACATACATTCAAACCTTATTTATTTCTCTTTTACACTGAAAAAAGTAAAACACTGGATCAATGTAATAAAATTGAAGTAATCGATCACACAAAATATTTGTCTTTGACTCATCATAAATAATTCGTTTGTCAACCTGATTTTTTTAATCAGTGCAAGCTATTTTATTGGGGCAATCCAATTATTTTGAATTGTCCTAAATTAAAAAAGTGTTGTCTTTGTTGCCTTAATGTGAATAATCAATTCAGTTTAATGTAAAATATATACCTAAATGCAACCAATCTTGAATGTTAAAGCAAGTAATTATTTTACACTGACTCAAATAGCAGCTGTCGTAACTTGAAATGTATAGCAAATATAATTTTAAAAAATGCTTTACATGTACTTTTATGCAGATAGATGATACCAGGAGCCAATGGGAAAGATGAGTTGTCCTTTCCCATTGTATCATTATGGTAAAGATAATGCTGCCAGAAACTTACCGTTTTAATGCACTTTTTTACAGCGCAGCCATCACATCCAAATAAGTCATATTTGAAAATTAACTAAATACATGGGTCTTTTGATTCACTGTAGAAAATCTGGATTTGCCGCTGACATCAGTGGTCATTGTTATAAATGTAAATCATATGTGTGTTTTTAAAGCTATGTTTACTGAATGGTCATTGGTCAAAGTACATGTTAAGCATTTTTTAAAATTACATTTGCTAATTACATTTCAAGTTATGACATCTGTTATTTTTTATTTGAGTCAATGTAAAATAATTGCTTGCTTCAGCATTCAAGATGGATTACACTGAAGTATATATTTTACATCAAACTGTATTGATTATTCACACTAGTTCAATAAAGACACAGCTTTTTTTATTCAGGACAATTCAAAATAATTGGGTTGCCACAATCTAAAAAAATAGCTTGCACTGAGCAAAAAAAAAATCAGGTTGAATCAAATTAATTATTTATACAGAATGTGATTGATTATTTCAATTTTATTATGCTGATGCAGTGTTTTACTTTTTTCAGTGTATTACCTAAGATCGATATCCAGTGTCATTCATTTAAAGGAAGTTATTAGAATATACAACCACTACATACAGACTTCTTTTTTTAGTGCTGTAGGTCAACTGCTTTGTCTCACAATGGTCTGTAGTTTATACAGAGTAGAGGTTCGAAACAATAGGGTTGGTTCAAAAGGTATGAAGTGTCTCCCATCCACGCATTGCCCATGGACAGCCCTGCATAGTGCCATATACCAGTCAAGCCTATAGGCATACAGAGCAAGAGGGCCATTGCCTGGGACTGGCTTCCATTGGCCCTTTAAAGTATCTAAGGCCTCTATTATGACACAATAGATGCCAATTCCTTTGTCAAATTCTTAATTCTTAGTCTAACTTGCCTAAAGTTAGCTTAAAATCCTGGTAGCACCATCTAATGGCAGTTGCTTTGTACTACAAGGACTGGCTAATGAGCCAGACCAAGGCTTCCTATAGAATCTTATGTATTAGTTAAGGCTAATTTCAAGTATCATTCATTTAAAGTAAGTTCTTAGAATATACAAGACAGTACATGCAGACTTCTTCTTCAGTGCTGTAGGTCAACTGTTTAGTCTTACAACCTAAAGTACAACGTAGAGATTCAAAACAAAGGGGTGGCTCAAGAGCTTTAAAGTACAGTCTACCGTCTGTGCAGTGGCCAGGGACAGGCCTGCTTAGCTCCATATTCCAGTCTTAAAGTATCTAAGCACTCTATTATGACACAATAGATGCCAATCCCTCCATTCCTTATCAAATTCTTAATTCTTAGTCCTGTAAGCAGTTGACCGTTTTTGGTTGATAAAAATAAATATAGATTTTTCGTATGGCTATGAAGACACCAGTTAGAAGAGGATCCGGTAGCATCAGTTTTTTCTCCTATCAGGTGGGACTGGCCCCCTCCCTCTAAGGTCAGGCTAATGGCCCCCGAGATAAGACACAATTTACGACTTGGAAATCCCTTTCAAGTCTGGGACCCCTAATAAAGTCATAAAACCTTCCAGAAACTCAGCTGTGTCAACACAGACCTTCCTGCCTAAGGGTTGTGCCACAGAGACCCCCTGTGACTAGCAACCAGACGAGTCCCCTTCCATAATCAAATGACGTTAGAATTGTTCTGTAAATGTTGTTAATGTTTGTTAAGGTGTCAGCTTACAATTCAATCCCAGTCAGGATCCATTTTAGAACTGTCACTTGAATGTGTTCTTCTCCTATCTATCTCTTTATATGTTAGGATTCCTAAACTGTGATGTAGTTTCTTTAATCCACATCCACAAACTTTTCTTATGCTTTTACCCTCTTGCATGTAGTTTAGAATATCACATGTGTAGTTGTAGGTATTGGACCTGTGTTGACCGAGTCATGATTTAAAACACAATCATCATGAATTATGTTTTAAATCATGGATTTTAATTTACTTTATCCTCTGTTTGTTTTACTAAATGCTTTGCTTTATTCCAGTGTAACCTCTTAGGATTGTTAAAGGTTGAAACCCTAATACAAAGTGGGTATACATAATCTCAGGCCTGTACTTAAACTCAGGTCACACACAGAGAATTCGGCTCAGTTCCAGCTCAGTTTGGGCTCAGTTGGAGCTCAGTTTGAGCTCAGTTCTGTTCAGTTCTGTTTTGAGTCCAACTCTTCAGTTCGGCTCTCCAGCCCTTTGGGGCTCTCTCTCAGCACTCTCCCGCGCGCCGGCGTTCCAAGAGGACGACCAGTGGAAGATGAGTCCTCTAGAAGCAGACTCAGCCAGAAACAGGGTCTCGTCAAAGGAGCCCTCCAAAGAAATCAAGATGTAGCCAGTGCAAGGTCCGCTTACCTGACCACAAAGTCGCGGACCAGATAAGCCAGCATCAACTGCCTGACGCCAGGACACGTGACCAGAGACGGGTCCAACCCAAAACAGAGAAAGACTGCACACCGGCCCTCTCCACGGGAAGACGGCCAGCAGCCCAGCCAGCGGCCCAACCAGCGGAGCATGAGGTGACACGACCAACATGCTCTTCTATGGTCCAGTCCTTGGTGCTGTGCTTAGTGATGCTGTGTCTTTGATAATATGATCTTAGAGTAATTGTTGCATTCAGATTTATGCTCAGCTGCTCATTCTACATGAAATAGCTTACTCTGAGTTCAGTAAACTCATGTAGTCTCTCAGTGAATGTAACGTATCCGGACTCTCTATTATGCATATCTCAACCCCACTCATCTTTTAATGTGTTATTTTACTTTGTTTTTAAATGTGCTGTAAATAAACTGCTTTTATAAAACTAGTCTGGATAAATGACTCAATATTGTGACAAGCGTGCAGATCACTAGATGTCTCGGAAATGAACTCTCACCCTGAGATTGGATCAGATGGCGATTATGGTTTGGGCTTAAATTAAGCTAAACCACGCCCTCTAATATCCTAGTAATTAATTAATTAATTGATTAATTAATTATACCCACGTATACCTTTATCCCCCCTTTTCACTCTACAGTCCCCTAAAATTAGCTTCAAATCCTGATAGCACCATCTTACTTTGCATTTTCTTTCTGTGCATAGCCTACATAGCAAGCTAAACACAATTCCAGCAAGTACTCACAACAACATCCAGGTCCAAAGTGTTTTTACTGAAACCATTTTGGTAAAACTACAACATACCAAAGTAGACATGAATGAGTCTAAAACAAAACGCATTACAGCGTATTTAGGTTACTAGGCATGATAAGCTTGATGTAAGAAATAAACTTGTCACAATTATATAAAAAATATATAAAAAAAAAAACAACAAATAATCACCACACTTACAGACTATGCTTTTCCGAAGAATGTAAACATGAGGATGGAAGTGGATGCTCTTCCTTGCCTGTTCACTGTAAAAGCTTTCGGCAAAATGGCTGCTCTACCACGTGACTCTTAATTTTTAATTGCTAGTCTTACTTACGGTGGCTAAGAAGTGCAAAACAAATTAACATTTCAGAAAACAAAATTACAAAAATAAAAACAAATTTACAAATGAATAAAAAAAGAAATAAAGAAAACAGAATTACAAAAGCCAAAACAATTTTACAAGGGCAAAAAAATATTACACTTCAGAAAACAAAATTGCAAAAGTAAAAACTAATTTAAAAGAAGTCAAACACTTTTACAAGTACTGAAACAATATTACAAACTGCAAATTCTCACAGAAAGGGTAGGTCTAACACAGAGTAAGTGCTTGTTGCAGACCTTGCAATCAGTGTCTTGGTTTTGTTTTTCCATTACCTTTTCCTCCATCTGCTCTTTTAAAAACTCTAAAGACCTTCCACAGGAAAAACAAAAGCATGCCAGCTGGCTAAAATGCATGCCACAAAATGGACAAAACATGCTTTGGCGTTGTCACCATCCCAAACTCCACTCACTCTACCACTGTGAAACAGTTTCATTGACAAAGTCCGCAACAAGCACTTCCTCTGTGTTAGACCTGCCCTTTCCGTCATATTTCCCAGTTTGTAAAACTGTTGCTTTTGTAATTTTGTTATCTTGAATATATATTTTTTTCCGTTTGTAAATTTGTTTATATTTTTGTGATTTTGTTTTCTGAAATGTTAATTTGATTTGCACTTCTCAGCCACAGTACTTAATCTACAAAAGTTAGCTTAAAATCCTGATAGCACCATCTAATGGCAGTTGCTTTGTACTACAAGGGCTGGATAAGCCTCACATTTCTATGGATTAGCTATAGCTGATATCCTTTATCTTTCATTGAAAGTAAATTAGTAGAATATACAACACAGTACAAGCAGACTTCTTCAGTGCTGTCATGATGCACTAAGAATTTTTAGTTTTTTCAAAAACTGCATTGGTAATTATTCTTACTACAATTTATTCATTTAGCCAACTTAGATTTGGTTGTTCAAACAATTCTATTTCCTGTTCAGGCTTTCTCATATCCTTCAGGCTTTTGTTTCATGAACAAAAAAGGTTCTACTTTCAGAATAGGAGAACTTCTTTACTGAAACAATTAAATTGTTGAGGTAGGTTAAAATTTTAAAGCAACATGATGCATTCGGGTTTTTTCGTTAACCCTACTAAACTTACTTTGTTTAGCCACATTAAATTGTTTGCTCAACCACTTATTTGCTAATTCCAATCTTAGTATGTTAAGAACGCTATGATAAATACTACACTATAACAACCAGTAATAAGAAAATGTCAAATTTAATTACAATACTTTATTCCAACAGGTAAGTACAAATGGCAGACTCGAGATAGAATACCTGCACATCACTTTAACAGGCATAAAGTGACCTCTTGTAGTGCATTTTACAGTAGCTCAATGCAAATGTCAACATACCTTCATAAACACGCTCCCATAACAATGCAACAATTCAATGCAAAAAATTCAGTCTGATCCAAAAACAAAACTTTACCATGCTGTATGCTCAACGAAATTACAGTGCTCAGGGGAATGGCAGCTGGTGAATATGTATTGGTTGAGAAAAAGGTCCTGGCCATTTGGTGATGCGTTATACCAAGAGTGAGAAGTACTTTCATGTCATGAGTATCAAGCATTTCTTCTTAGAGAAACTATGCTATGATTGAAATCTAAAACTGCCCAAGTTCACTAATGGCCCAAAAGACATATCGGGTGTGGATAAATGTACAATAATAAGGTGTTTTGGCCTTAAATCAAAGTCAGAAATAGTAGCAGTAAGTAATAAGCGGTGGTCAGATAATTTGAAAAATAAGCAACAGTATTTCCTCTGTGAATTCCTTTGAGAAAATCTCAACCTTCTTGTCATTAAAACCTCACAGCATGATAAGTCCAGAAGGTAACAAGACAATAAAAAATGGACTGATTATTGTGAAGCATTCAGACAGACTATGTTATCTCACAGTCGAAGGTGGTTTTGAACAGTGTACACGCTGTGTGGATTCTGATCCAAGCTCCAAGAACACATTGTAAATGGCAGTGAAAGTGTAGCTAACATATCTTGGACAAGCTTTAGGTTACAGACAAGGCCAAATATATATGCAAAGCCATTAGAGTTTGTTGCAAACAATGGTCTCCTCCAAAACGATGGTCATGTGTAACGCTTCCACTAGAGCAGTCACCCTCCAAAACTAGCAAGAACAGCCACATATATTTAAACAAACACTAAACAACTAGACAACAGGTCAACATTTGAAACTGTGAGTCTATAATTCAAAACTGTAAGCCAGAGTCTTATTAACAGGTTTCCCTTAATTCTGTCTCAGAGATACAACAAGCACCTGCCTGCATTTTGTGGATCTGGTTTTGTTCAGAAATGCTAGAAACATGGGTTTCAAGACCATGCTCACTACCTCACATAGTAAAAGGTTTGTTCAAAGGGTGCACACGTTGTGTGCATACAGATCCAAGCTCCATGAAAACATTCTGAATGGCAAAAGTGTACTTAAGATCTTTTGGATAAGGAAGTTTTAGTGCATAGAGAAGGCCAAAAAGGCATGCAAAGCCAGTAGAGATAACAAGAGAGAGAACAATAGTCTCCTCCAAAACAATGGCCATGTTCTGTATGTTTGCTGAAAAGCTTGCATCAGAGACATTATCTTCCAAAACTACAAGTACTCCAACAGATACCCCTTTGGTCTGCTCATCTTCTGCTCAGTACTTATATCCTATGGGACCCACAGAATAAACATAAAAATATGTAAAATCAACAGTATCTTATCTCACATGCAGATTTAATAATGTCTATACTTACCAGACATTTCTTAAATAATTTGTGAGATATTCTCTGGAAAACAAAGGCAGACCTTCCAGCGCAGCACAGTCTTGAAATAAACAGAACTGACTGCATATTTATTATGACAGATAGAGCAAAAATATGTTGTTCAACAAATTGCAGCTACACTTCCAACAAACATCCTAAAATAACACTGAATTTTATCCTACCTTTTCATCAAGGTTCCGTAGCAGCTCTTTCATGTCCTGCCCAAAAGCCAGGATGGTACAGTCTCAGCAGTTTAGGGATGTACTTGTCAATTGCTGCTCTGAAAGTTCCTAGCAGGTCTTTGTTGGTAACATGGAAAAACATGGAAAGTACAAACAATGCCGTTTTGTGTCAACACCTAATTTTCAATTTTAATGAAATACCTTTCGTTCAACTTAACATACTCAAACGAATCTATCAGTTCAGCTAAAAATCGCTCTTATTAACATAAACATCATCTCCAGCATGTGATATGTTTTATTGTTCGTGCTTTTCTCTCCTAACATCATCTAAACTAGTACAGTAACCTCAACTCCATCTCATCCATTTGGCTTTTCACTTATTGCCTTCCACCTGGATTTCGTGTGTTGTCGAAATCACATGACTGAAAACAACCTATTGGATATGGCTGCACGTAACAACAGACAGTGCACATCTGCACTTTGCCGTTTTATAATAATAATAATAATAATAATAATAATAATAAATGTTTTATAGCATTTATAGAGCACCTTTCATACCATTGGCAGCTCAAAGTGCATTACAGACAGTGTACATCGGCACTAAACCTAAGGTCATTGACAACACAATCTAATGCTGTCTCAGTACTATGGTTTGAATAAAAACCTGACTGAAACTTCTCATATAACTTCTTGGATATTAGATAAGCATTTAATTGCTTGAATACAACTTTTTCTAAGACTTTACTGAAGAACAGAAGGTTTGAAATTTGTCTAAAATTATTTAGAACAGTTGAATCCATGTTACTCTTCTTTAGTGGAGGCTTCACCAAGGCAGTCTAAAAAGCGTCTGGAAAAACACCTGTAGACAGAGAAGAGTTGACAATGGTTAAGACATCATTTTGAACATAGTCAGACACCATCTTAAAAAATGAAGTAGGAACAGGATGAAGATCACATGTGGATGAACTTAATGTGTTTATAACAGCTGCAAGATCCTGATAACTGATAATGGAGAAAGATGTCATTACTGACGTAGGTGGCTTGTCAGGAAGGTTATTGGAACTTGCTCCAGCTTGCTGAGGTATGCTCTGTCTTATCAGTGCTATTTTAATTTTAAATGAATTGCAAACTCTTTGCACATTTGAAAAAACAAAACCCAATTGTCCCATTAGCAGAAACATTAGGATTAATTAGCTGGTCTATGGTGGAGAAAAGGACTTCGGTATTTTCTTTGTGTTTGTTAATTACACCAGAGAGATATGATTGTCTGGATATTTTCACAGCATTATTGTAGGTGGAGATCTGCTCTTTGAGAATATCATAGTGTGCCTGCAGTTTTGTTTTCCTTTATGACCCAGTCAAGTGAAAAAGTTTCATTTGATCATCAGGTTTGACCCCCAGATTACTAGATGACGTATGTAAAGTTTCTCATAATTCATTAAAAAGAGTCTTTTCAATTTTAGTCTGAATGTAACTTGGATGAATTTGCCGTAAAAGAGAACATGCTATGCACGCTGTTGTCACGCCTACGGGTTTCCCTGAAACCTCTGATCTCCCAAACTCCATTTCCCAGAGTTCATTACCTGATGACGTCACTGCCACTTGTTCCAGTCTGTCCAATCACACCTCATTCTCATCGCCTGAATACTAATTACATACACCTGCTTCTCAGCTCATCACTGGCATTTTAACCCTTCAGTCACACATTCACACTGCGAAGTATTGCTAAATTTCGTTTGCGCACTGAGCAGTTGCTCTTGCCTTCTCTGTTTGTGTTCACTGGTTTTGACTTTCCTTTGGTTTCTCTCTCTTGGTGCTCCCCTCTGATCTGGTTGCTGATTTGTTTTGCCCTTCTGGTTTTTGACTTGCTATTTGCTTGCTGGTTTATGCTTTTGTCTTACTCCTTTGGATTTGTTTGCCTGCCTGTCTGGTTCTTGACCCCTGACTGCCTCTCTGGTTATTCTCTCTGCCTTGTCCCCTCGGTATTGTTTGCCAGGTTTATACTACCAATCTGTTTAATAGATCTCAGTTGACTTTTAGCTCAGCATGCATCGGACTAAGTTTGTTATTCCTGACAGCTATTCACTTAAATTTAAATTTGAATAAGAATTAACCACTGCTGAAACACAGGTACATGCGCTTAGCTTGCCCCTTTTAATTAGATATTTGAGAGTGAAACAGAAAAGAGTATCACCAGCTTTGGCAAATCTTACATTTAAGGTAATAAACTGATGCAGTGATGGCATAAGAATTGCTCGAATGCTGGTCTCTAGACCTGGGCTTAATCCAGCGTGATGTGGTAAAACGTCATATTTCTTGAAAGTTGACCTTTACTTTTTCTAAACAAAATTTAATGTCAAATATTTATCAAGCAGTCAGGAGAAATGACTTGGAGCAAAGGGGAAATCACTGTATCAAAATTTTTCGGTAGCCAAGGTTTCAGTGGTTGCAGGACTGGAAAGTAGTTAGTCTGGCTTAGTAGCTAACCAACCAATATTGCAACGTTAACCATACAGCATAGCATATCGAGTTCCTAAATGTTCACTATACTTTAGAATTTGCTCAACCAACAGAACTAAGCTTGAAAATGATATTGAGCAAGCTAGCATGCTAGCTAAGATGCCACATTTGTTAAGTAGAAAACGTTAAGCTGCCAATAAAGTCTTAAACTCAGACCTTCTCACATCCAAAGTGAGAATCATACCCCTTGACCAACGAGCCGACAGGCAAGCAAAACCACAGACAGAGTTCCTCAGGTTCCGTGCCACACATTGACCTGTTATCAGTCATGCTGTTCTTATTATTTAAGCTCCATTTGTCGGTGACTATTAGAAGGTGGAATTTTTTTTTTTATGATATTGAACAATTGAAATTAAACTATTGTCCTTAATGCTTAAATGGTTCTTTGCATGGTGAAATTGCTCTTCAGATTGATGGAGAATGTGTTCTAGCTTCTAAATCTCCTTTAGATCTCACTACTAGCCCCTTGTGATAGGAGTATTGTTCAGATCTTGAGCAATTTACATCGAAGTGCTCATGGTGATTCTAGAGCTCTCTTTTTGACTGTCAACAAGTTACCACGTCCCGTGAAATGTTTTCCTCTAGCCACATCACCTGAACTTTGCTCTCAGTTTATGGTCTTTTTTAACTAAAAGATAGACAGCATTTATTCTCACTTTCAATGTACTTTATAAAACTGTTTTTATAAAATCTTGGTTTAGTTTTGTAATTTAGTCCTTATAACTGTGTGCTGTGAACACGTTTTCATACTTCTATTCAGCTGACCAGAGGATCACAAACAGTGGTACTCAGGCCAGAGGTACACCTAATAATGTTGGATGTGCATCAAGAAAATGTATACTTCGTTTAATTATATGTACACAAAAGACAAAAAGTCTGCTAAATGTTTGCAAAACAATTAGTTTATGCTCAGTGCAGATGTGCATGTCTGACAACAGACAGTATATGTCTGACAACTGACAAAATATGTAAAAATAAAAATTGATTCTGGGAGGTCCATTGGGTGCGAGGTCTTAAAAGCCATGACGGCTTGGGGTGGAAACTGTTACCAGTTAATGTTTCTGTAGATGCCTATTTTGTCCTCTTTTGATGTAAGTTTGCTGCCTCTGCTTGGCATACAAGATTGTACAATGACATAACAACATACTCCAGTTCAGTGGTATGGGGACAAGTGTTGGTGAGGGTGAAGACTTATTAGGGCAGACTTATTTAACTGTACATCTGTATGTCTTGTAAAGCGGTGGCTTTGCTGGAGCACTTGACAGTTAGTGTTACAGGGGGCCTTGAAGACATTGTATATTAAATAATTCCATAAAGGATAGCCAGGCTGTTGTGGGGGGAAAAGGAGGGCTTGTCCGGGATTTGAACCCGGGACCTCTCGCACCCTAAGCGAGAATCATACCCCTAGACCAACAAGCCACACGTGAAAGCTCTTGTAGTTATTTCTCAGAATTGCCACGTTTGACCCCTTTCTAAACTTCTTTCCATGGATTCTTGATACTTGGGCGCCATCTATCTATGACTAAAGCTCTGTAGTACAAGGCTCTTTAATCCAATAATAGTCTCATTGTAGTTCATTGTCTCAGTCATGCAGACTCAAAGCACTCTAATGCTATATATTCTGGAATGTTTTTCTCATAAAACACTGTACTGCACAATTTCAGCTTTTATCTGCTAATATAATCCATTTTATTGAGTACCAAGACAAGGAAAATGCACTCAGGAGTGTTTGACAGTTGTCATTACAGCCTTACAGACCTGTATATTACTTTGTAAGTCTGTTAAAGGTTATACCTTCATAGATTAAATGTGGGCTCATCTGAGATCTGACCCCAGGACCTTGTACACCCAAAGGAAGAACAATAGCCCTAGACCAGTGAACCAGTCACAGGGCTTCGAGGGAGTGGACGGGAGGCAAACCTCAATACTGTAACGGATTGTTAACTGCTCTATCACACCAAAGCAGATGGTGAAAAGATTACAGATATACAAATCATACAAGCACACCAAATTATTACAAGCATGCATTTACTTCATTAAGTTTATATCTATTAAAACTAGAAAATTGAATTTCCTGGAGAAAATTCTTGGAGAACGGTTGCTATGGTGTTGGTAGGTTGTTACTATATATATATAGAGAGAGAGAGAGAGAGAAGTGCAGGTCAGTGGGACTGTAGCTAAGACACAGGAGTGCGGGTCAGTACGATTGTGGATCTATATGGCTGTGGATTAGATACGTAGAGGAGTGAGGGTCAGTATGGGTGTGGATTAGATATGTAGAGGAGTGCGGGTCAGTATGGTTTTGGATTAGTCCTCGTGGCTTTGTGCTTGTCACACGTCCGTTTGAAGCTCCACATTTGCTGTTCCCGTCGCACGCTTGTATACTGCTCGAAGGTTTCTATGTGGTGAAGGAGCGTCTGCTCGTCCACGTCGCTGACTTCGCTTGGTCCCGCTCCCCTGGCTTCGGCTTGTGCTTCCTGTGTGCCACCGTGATTGCAAACCGGTCTCTTTATCTGGAAGAGAGGGAGCTAGCCCTGCCCCCTAGCAGTCGCTATTGGCTGCCAGGTCCACACCAGCGTTCAGGATAGGTTGGCTTCACCCGTCCATCAAACCTCCTCGGAGAGAGATTCAGTCACCAGACATGGGTAGTTGAGAAAAAAACACTGCAACCACATCAAAACAGCAAAACAAATCCACACAACACAATAATAAAAAATATGCAATTATCACCTTTCTGGCACAGGTCAGTATGACTGTGGATTAAACAAATAGAGGAGCGTGGGTCGGTTTGGCTGTGGATTAGTCACATTGAGGAGTGTAGGGCTGTGGATTAGTCACATAGAGGAGTGTGGGTCTGTATGCCTGTGGATTCGACAAAGAGGATTGTAGGTCAATTTGTCTGTAGATTAGACATAGAGTAGTGCTGGTCAGTATGACAATGGATTAGACACATAGAGGAGTGTAGGTCAGTTTGGTAGCAGCTAGGCAAAGGAAATAAAAGGGCTTGTGTGAGGGGCAACAATCAATGGGACTTAAGGGAGAAAAAAGGATAATAATATAAATTCTGTATTGTGTTATTGAGATAGTGAAGGAAATGAGGCTTCTTTTTATGAAATCTTGATTTAGTTTTGTCTCGTTTGTCTCGTTCAGCTATGCACTCCTGCTGTAAAGTCTGAATGACAATAAAGTTCACTTTGACTTTGTAACATTTAGTCCTTGTAACTGTATGCTGTAAGCACATGTTCATACTTCTACTCATCTGACTAGGGGTTCACAAACAGGTACTTGTACCCTCAGGCCAGAGGTACACCTAATAATGTTGGGTGTGCATCTAGAAAATGTATACTTCATTTAATTATATTTACTCAAAAGACAAACAATAAGTGTATACTAGCTGGAACTGGCTTTACGAGATGCTCAGTGCAGATGTGCACGTCTGACAACTGTCAAAATGTGTAAAATAAAAATTGATTCTGGGAGGGGCCTTGAAGACATTGTATAGTAATTATTCCCATAAAGGATGGCCAGGCTATTATAGACGAAAGTTGGGCTCGTTCGGGATTTGAACCCAGGACCTCTCGCACCCTAAGCGAGAATCATAACCCTAGACCAACGAGCCCCATACAGTCACATCGTCATAGTTGTTTCTCAGAATTGCCACGTTTGACCCCTTTCTGAATTTCTTTTTATGGATTCCTGATACTTCGGGCCATCTATCTGCGACTAAAGCTCTGTAGTACAAGGCTCTTTAATCCAACAGTAGTCGTTCATAATCTCAGTCATGCAAACCTCAAAGCATTCTAATGCTATACACTCTGGAATGTTAATCTCATAACTGGCTTCTTATTATAACAAAACAATAACAGTAAATTAAAATTCTGAGGTATTAAGTCAGAATTATATCACCGTATTTGGTTAAGCAATTACATTTTTTAGTTTATTAACAACATTTTGAGAACATTTCTCAGTAATAAGTAATAGCTATATAAGTTATAATCATGAGGTGATACTAAGGTGGAAACAGGTTCCCATAAATAACTGCAACCTGACAGCAACCAGTGGAACCCTAAAACAGTCACTGCAGTGGTTTGCAGTTCAGTCACAAAAATATTAGTATTGTATTTTTTTTTATGTTTATGGAATTTCCCTAATGAACTTTATATCAATTGATATGATGAAAGCGTTGCTGTAATAACTGGTTTATTCTAAGTCGATGTGTGTTCTTAGGTATTGCTTTTGAATCTTGTGTTTTGAATTTGTGTGTATGCTTTTTTTCTGCTATTTGTTTTTTATTGTTTGTTTGTGCAACCAGGTGAAGCTGAAGACACATTTCCAGAAATGATCAATTAAGTCTATTAATGTTACCCCATGTCCAGTTGAAAGAATGCAGGAAAGTGGAGCACATGACTTTTGAAGAACTTAAGCGTTGATGTTACAGCAAACCCTGAAGTCACTGCGTTTTCTGTTCCTCTAAGTGTTCCCTTGCTGTACAGTTATTGTAATTGTAGTGTGTGAAAAATGCTTTTGGAGCTAAAACCTGGGCTCGTCCGGGATTTGAACCCGGGACCTCTCGCACCCAAAGCGAGAATCATACCCCTAGACCAACGAGCCAAGCTGTATGACTTACACTCCAGTAAAAGTTTTTTTAAGCTGCCACGTTCTACAGTGCGTTGTTGTGGCTACATGGCGCCATCTATCGGTGGCTAAACGTTCTGTGGCGCCGGAATCATTTATCCAACAGGAGTCGTTCACCGTCTCAGTCCTGCGGACTCTCTGCAGTCAAACCCCCACTTAATAATCAGGCTCCGCACGTGCTGATCTATTTATTAGCTGATTTTCTGAATGAAAACAAAAATAAGAATTTGATGGTAGACCAGAAACTTGTGATGTTAGAACTGTGGTGGATGTTAATAATTACCTTTACATGCTCTGTGATGTCCTTTTCTGTTCTGTGGTTTGCTTTATAAGCTGTGTTTCTTTAAGCAGTTTACAGTGTTCTTGTTCGGTGTTTGTTTACACATGATATTGCACCTCCCATCAACACGTCAGTCACACTGTACTGCTGTGTACTAGTACTAATAGTACTACTGTGTACTATTGCTTTCACTGAGGGTCAGACGTTTGAGCAGAAAACCAGGCTCAACCGGGGTTTGAATCCGGGACCTCTCGCACTTAAAAATGTTTTCCAAACTGCCACGTCCTGCGTTGACCTGTTTCAGGGTCTTGAGATCTGCACGCCATCTATCGGCGACTAAAGTTCTGTAAGACGAGGTTCCTTTATCTTACAGCAGTAACACCTGAAAAATCAAACCACCTGTTTCTTATTAGCTGATACGTAATAATCTGTCGGTTGATCTGTTATTATCCCAGCATGTTGACTCTTGTTCCCATTGTTAAGCCAAAAGATCTGAATAAAAAAAGCCTCCTGTAATCGAGGCTCCTTTATTCTACATGTCTGAATTATTTTGCAGTTTGAATTATAGTATTGCATTATATATTATGTTCAGTTTGAATTTATTACACATTATAAACCAATTTACTTAATGTAATTATATACAGCCTTACAAAGGTTTGGAATTTTAGAATGTAATGTCCCTATATGCACAGGTGTTGCTGTAACTGTAACAGTGAAGTTTGCAAGATTTTTTACTTTAAGACATTCCAAAATGAACTAAAATGTAATAAACGTTTTGACGGTAAGTCAAAGATGTCTATGCATCGTGTTGTAGAGATACACTATGCGGACAAAAGGGCTGGAACACATACACATCACACTCCACTCTTCTGGGAAGGTTTTCTAAAAGATTTTGGAGGGTGTTTGTGGGACTTTTTGCACATTTATCTAGAAGAGCATTTGCGAGGTCAGATGCTAAGGTTGGACAAGAGGGCCTGACCCACAATCCATTCTGGATGATCCCAAAGGTGTTGGATGGTGTTGAAGTCAGGGCTTTATGTGAGCCATTGAAGTTCTTCTACACCAAACTCACCCAGCCATGCCTTTACGAACCTTGCTTTGCGCACTTTCCGCAGATGAATCAAATCATAGGCATGCTGAAAGAACATAGATAGTAGAGGCAGCACCAGCTTACTGTTAATACTGTTTGTGAATCAGAGTAATTCATACCTCCAGCTCAGTCTAAATATGTATAGGCTTTCTTAGCATGATCTTAGCATGATAAACTGTTTTTTGTCTCTTTTACCAAAACAGAATTAGCTATAGATTTTTCTATGTATGTTTTTCCACATTTGCTATCCATCATTAGGCACCTTAGTGAAGCTTAAATTAAGTTTTGATGAAGCTGAATGAGTGAAGGTTGGAGATTAATTTCTGATTTAAAAAAAGAAGCATATTAGTCCCCTTTCTAACCACAAACAAAGTAGTTTGAAATGTAACTTCTGTTCATGTGATGCTTGAGTGATGCGCTGTTGTGCAGACTTTACATGAACCTATCTATTCATTAGCTAATATTTTGAGAGGAAATCTGAAACAAAAATCTGGTAAAGGTATGTAAGAATGCAGCGAAGGAGGGAGTACTGCCAGCCCATTTACAAGTATGTATATGACATATAGCCCAAATGACAAAATTCACGTTATCTGATAGGTGTCACTATAGTAGATTATACCACTGCAAGTGAATGGAGGAATGTAATTTATTTTTAATGACAACCAAGTATGAACATGCCAGCCAAGTATGAACACTGGACCAAAACATGAGCATTTAAAAATATATGGTCAATATTTTCAGCCTCTAAAAAAATAAATGTGTGGGGAATGTGTTGGTAGTTTGAGCCAGTCCAGAGGTTTGCAATGAGGACAGATGTTGTGGCTCAAGTTCCCAGTGCTCCCATTTATTAACACCACTCACAATACAAAATATTTACATCATGAAAGAACTAGTTACAAGTAACTCCAACCGACAGTTACTTAAATATAAACTCAGGCAGTTTAAGGCACTGTAGCTGCGAGGCGGCACAAGCCCTTTTCTTACTCAAGAACTTACTTCTAATTCTCCCACCCTTCTCTCTTCCTCCTGTTTTATGTAGGAGGCCCCTCCCCTCTACTAAATCACATGGCCATATAGACATACAGTGTACACATTCAAAATGTTTACATATTGCATATGCAGACTGTTATCTAGTTTATGAAACTAGTTCTAGTTTATCTATCTATCTATTTACCTGTCTATTTTGTTTACAGGTACCCTTTACTGATATCCCCAGGAGACATCAGGATCTTCTCCACCACCCAGGTAAGTACATATTTTATTCTCAATCTTCTATCTAGCTTATGTCCCCCAGGAACTCCTAATACAACTTCTAGACCAATAAAACAGCAATTGTGATATGTAAAGGACTCCTACATCACAACGCATGTAACTATATTCTACTTCCTGTACTGTATTTCAGTGCTGTTATATGTTCACTTAGGGGCCAGATTTTGGTCAGAAACTTGGACATATTTTTGTGTTTTCTCTTCATAGAGCCACTACTCTACAATTAGGAGTGATGTATTTAGAATAAAAAAAACGGACAATCTGTTTTCTCGGTCCATAATATGCATCTAAATATTACATATGTAATGTCTTACATATTAATACAATTCTTTGTTTTTTATTTGTTTTCAAATGACTGAATAAATTCGCAAATGGTTTCATCACAAATTTGCACGCTGATTGGTAAGACTGTATGCAAAGTGGGAACATGTAGGTGATGAGCCCTTTTTTATGCAGTAAAAATCTTTGCAAATTCGTGACAGTGTTTAACCCTACACTTTAGAAAGTGTTGAAAAGATTTACTGATTATTCATCTATAANTGCTTTGCTGCCCAAACACACCTGATACAGCTCATATATAACAAGGGAGCTTTAGCATTTATTGATGTGATAGAAAATGTAACTAGTATTCTACTTCCTGTTTACTCATTATAAGCACTGTATTCTGGTGCTGTTATACGTTCGCTAAGGGGCCAGATTTTGGTCAGAAAACCTGCGCTCATTTTTGTGTTTTCTTTTCATCAAACCGCTACTCTACAATTAGGAGTGATGTATTTAGAATCTATAAAACGGACAATCTGATTTCTCTGTCCGTAACACACATCCAAATATTTTGCAACTCTTTGTTTTTGATTTGTTTGCAAATGGCTGTGAATAAATTCGCAAATGGTTTCATCACAGATTTGCATGCTGATTGGTAAGATTCTATGCAAATTGGTGACATGTAGCTGAACCATTTTTTACACAGTAAAAACCTGTGCAAATCTGTGACAGTGTTTAAGCCTACACTTTAGGAAATGTTGAAAAGGTTTACTGATTATTCATCTATAAACTCTAAAATATAGGAGTTTGAAGTAATATGTAAACAGTGGTAAACTTTTACAATATACCATCCCCTACCAAGTCCGTACAGTCTGCATATGGAAATGAAACTGTCTGTTTTAAAATGATGCCACAGGAAACAACTCTTTCACATACCCACCCCATTTGCTTATATCCACCTTCATTTACATATGTCCAGCCCATGAGTCCAGACTCCTTTGTCAAGTATGACTTTTGGCTGTTAACTGGCTAATGACTAGGATCAGGTTTGTTAGGAGCTGGGAAAACAGTAAAATTTGCAGGGATGTGAGGGCTCTTGCTGGAATCTACTGGTGTAAGTTGGGAACAGCTCATTAACTTTTGCTGTATTATCATTTTCCTTCATCTTTTCTGATTCGTCTAATTAAAACCTTGGACTACCATGTTACCCAGGTCAGCCTAATAAGATGCCAAGTAATGCATGCACATGCAGTTCAAAAGAAGTGAAGACAAGAGGCAACATTTTAAACATTGACTATCTATCGGCCACAGAAATGTTAACTTTTCCCTGACTAGACACACATAATCCAGCTCATATAGAATGAAATAATCAGCTTGATGAGCTGGATCAGGTGCGTTTGAGCAGGGAATAGTTGACCCCTGTTTGCCATTCTTGCCAAATGGTGACATCTATCGACCACTAAAAACTTTTCAAAGGTGAGAATCTTGTATCCTACAGCAGTGAAAAAGTCGTATCCTTCATCTAACACAGCGATTTAAAAATAATCTAATTGTGAGGGTTGTGAAAGATAAATTGTTGTTAAAATGCAAAGATATTGAACATCTACTAATTTAATAAATTTTGATGTAAAATAAATAAATTCAGCAGTGCTTTATAGATGCACCTGATACATGTCATGTCTTGTATGACCCCTTGTGAGTTACCTCTGTGCACTAATATTGTAGTAACTTTGTTTTAGAAGTATTAGGAATCATACCAGTGATTTAAATTGATTTGATTTGATGAATCATTAATTGCAGGGGTACTTTAATTTGATTTAATTGGGTTTCGTAGACAAACCTAATCCTAAATAAAAAAAACCTAAATAAAAAAATGGCTTTACAATCAGCCTATACTGCAATGAAATCTTAAAACAGATGTCTTGAACTGGAAGCTTTATATGCATTGACGAGTTCAGTTAAAGGTGCAATGTTTAATATTTTAATAGTTTTAATAGTTTGAAAATTCCAAAATTAACTCAAATGAACAGAATGTGCAAAAATATCACTTTTGATGGTGTTTTAAAGAAATCTGCACATAGTGCTGCTGAGATACCTACTTAAGTTAGCATGCTAACCAGCTAGCCCGGCCAATTCTGTCTTATAATCCTACTTTGTACCTCAAGAGGTGACAGTGAGTCATGGTCAAGTCTAACATGAGAGGATGAAGAAGCAGCACTGCCCTGATGGCATATTCTAACTTCTTGTCAATCACATTAAAGGTTTTTCTCCCAGTTAGACCATTTAAGGACAGGTGACCAATGAAAGGAAGAGAAAATACAATGGTTGAATCAGCTGCCTGCTAACAAAAGCAAAAAAAGAGTTAACTTTGGCACTGCTTTCCACCTAAGGAGACATTCTTGGTCAGTTAATGGATGAAGTTTGATTCTGACTTCATAACATTTCTTCTAGACTGGTAACAAACAGCTGTTAATGCTAAGAGGGGTGACTATGTGTTTCCTTGTTTCTTATAATAGGGGCAGACAGCTTTCTTGTGATGTTGCCCCCTGTTTGTTTGGAGCATGAATTTGACAAGGTGCATCGTCTTACAAACTGTGTGTTACACGTTTTGTGTTTCTTTTGTTAAATGTGTTAAAATGATTTAAAACAGAAATCAATAAAACATAAACTGTGTTAAAAAAGTAGCACAGGTAGATGTGCTGTTATTTAACACATCACTTTCTTCAGTATTAGGATACAAACTCCAATCCAACATAATAAAGAAGCTAACAGGTAAATGTTATGGAGCTGTGAAAAGTTTTAATTATCTAACTCTTGGGGGCACCATGTGCTTGTGTTATCAAAAGACTGTGACTTGTGCCCATCCAAAATACCACAGCACCAAATGAGATGAATCAGTTCATAGACATGCTTAAAGGACATATATATTAGAGGCAGCACTAGAATAACTAGAATAATTAGACTGTCGGGTTTCTTATCTTAACATATTTGACCGGATTTCTGTCTCTGTGTAATCAGCTGTTCTTCTCTTGCGTTTAATAGCTATTTAATTGTTTCTCCATCACAAAACCAATCTGTATTTCCCATTTAAAATATACAGATTATTATAGAGCTATGGCTAGTTATTCTTTAGTGATTTGAGGTTTAAAGCTATGATTGATTTCAACATCAAAGGTTGCTTCATTTTTGAAGCTTTTAAAAACATATTAGTACCCATTCAAACCATATGATTTGTTGGGCAAGACTCCATCATGGACCATTCACTCATTCAGTCAAAGTAATAAGTAACTTTTGTTCTGGTCATAATGTGAAACTTGAGTTTGTGCTGTTGTGCCTCAGGGACAATGACTGTCTCCCTCATCCTCCTTTCTTTACCCTAGCTTCACAGGGAACAAACACAGAGGTCAAAGCCGTTAACCTTTCTACTGAAAAACACACCAGTGGTGTGGGCCAACATGGGATTAGCTACACCACCAACAACCTCCATCGCCCTGCAGAGATATTCTTTCAAGGCCATGCAAACAGCCAGCACCTATAACTCCAGTCACTTTTACATTGAATTACCTTAAAATCAATTTTATTTCTTTTTTCCCCTCTTAAAAACTAGCTGACCAAAAGAGATTGCACAAAGGCACCCCTGGTTAAATGATATGTTTTGTTGATAGTTACACATCTTCTAAAGACAATTCTACTCTGCCAGGGATGGATTACTGGCCAGGAGCCTATGTTCATGGGCCTCTGACTCAAAGGGGCCTCTGGGGGCCTTAGACTACAAGGAGATGGCTCAGATACATAAACTAGAAAACAAGCAGCTCTTAAATATGTGAGGACTTAATAAATTAAATATGTCAACTCTATATTTATAGGCCCTGTATCATAACTCATTCTTGCATTTTATTTTCCCCCTGAGGTACCCTTACAATGTCAATGTCAATGTCTATGTGGTTTTATATACCAAAATATCATAAATTATTTACACATTACCATTTTCATGCTTTTTGTTACAGTACCTTTAGGTTTAGAGTAAATGCCATCTGTTCTGATTAGTTGTCACTTAATGTGCCTCATTCAGAAAGAAATCCATGCTGAAACACTCTTTAGAACTTCGTGGTGAATGGGCAGAGCCAATCTGCCATAGGATAAATGGGAGGAGCTATAGGTGATACTGTATATCTGTATAGGTGTATATCCACCTATAGAACTGCTATAGTTGGATATACTGTACGTAAATATATTGGTTTTCATAAAGTCACAAAAACAATTAATTCTAAGTGTTTTTCCAGCTTAGTTTCCATATATGGACTGTATTGTCCGGAGATAACATTTTTTTGAAACTGCAGTGATGCTTATCTGCAACATCAAACTCTTAATTCAAAAAAGTGAGGAAAGTTCAGATTTAAAAACTCTCAACACAAAAATGTGCAGAAATATAACTGTGCAGAAAATTACGTGGCATAAATTCAGAATGAATAAGTTATCCTTTTCCAGTGTTGTTCCAAGTACATAAACAAACACATGCTGTTTACTAACAATATTTTTAGGTCTATATCTTTTCTGCTATTAACATTATTGTTTGAGTGTGAGACCATAATTTGTCCCTGATATATTAATGCACAATACTTGCTGAATTTAACAAATTGGAAAAATATGGCCTGTACAAAACTGATGGCACATTTTGTGTATACTGAATGTGGGGCGTTCAAGCTTTTACATACAACTGTATATCAAACTCAATAGTGTAATTTATCCTCTTTTACATTTTTACTTTTACATTTACTGGGAAGTGAATGTAGTGGCTCTGAAATGTTCAGTAATTGATCATTAGCCATCTTCAAAAAGCTTTCTCACCATCTTAATCCTGTAATGGCTGAGAGAGAGACAGCAGCATGTTTGTTTTGAGTGTGTCAGAGCTTTAGGCCTTTCCGAAGAAAGTATGGAGTGATCATCAGACAATTTGTTTGTTGCTAGAGCTCAGCCAGCAGGGTTAACCTCCAACCTTTCACCCTGACCCCCAGCTATAGCACCTCTGTCCACACGTTAAGGAGAGTGACTGTCACATGGAAGTTCCGGAAAAGGCTAGTAATTCCAGTCTGAATGCAAGAGGGGAGCGTTGGTGGTTTAGGTTGTTAAAGCAACGTAGTCAATTAGATGAGTGTGGAATGAGAAACAAAGCAGCGGAAAGGGCTTGCGGGATTCAGCTTCTTGATAAGGAATGTGGAGCGAAATAGAGATCTTATGAGCGTACGTGGGTCAGGGCTGTTTTTCATATCAGATCTATTCAGTCTGATATTTTACTTGGGGGTCCCAAGTCCACTTGGCCATATTATTTTGTATGCAAGAATGAAAAGCATGCACTCTTTATTACTTTTAATCATGTAAAAATGTAATGCTTATACTAAAATAAATGCTACAAACTATATTAATTAATTATTAATTAACTATAGATTTATATTTTTTAGATTGAATGAACAAAGCCCTTTTTACAGTACTGCAATAACTTAATCGTCTACTTAGCCTAAATAAAATAATAACAAAGAAATCAATATGTAGAAAATTACAGTATGTCTTCATGCTTTCTTCATTTTGGGAAGCCAAACTATCAACTATGTCTTCACACTGTAAATGATGTATAAAATTACATACCCAAAGGGACCCTTGTGGCTTGGGGGTCTGCCACTTATAGTAAGAAATAACTGTGGTGAGGAATTAGTCTGAAGTAGTGGGTAGCATACTAGCTCATATCATTCCAATAGTACCAACGTCTGAGGTACCCAGTATTTAAAAGTTGAAAAAGGTATCAGTTCCTTATGGCAGTGTCAACCAGACGCCACACTTTCATCTCAAAATCCATCCAGGTGACTTGACACATCATTTCAGCAAGTACCCACAGACACTAGAACATTCATTCTGAAGTCGATACCCATTAGACATACACCACTTCTTACTGTATTTCAACACGTCAATCAGGGGATCAGATGCTGGCACAAAGAAATACAAACAAAACCTGCATTCTCTGCACGAGCACAATGATAATGCCCACAGTTAGCATATGTACGGTTTGTACATGATTTGTCTTGCAAGCCAGACCTGTCTATCGTCAGAGAGTTTGGTGCATTTCATTGTTTGCCATGACCAAGAAAACTAAAAACGTTGTTGAATTTATACAGTTCAAAAGTGTTCTACAGAAATCAAAAACGCACACTGTATTAAGTTAAAAAAGTACTTACATGTAGTAATGTAATTATGTTTATTTAACATATTTCATTCAACTTTAGAGCCAATGGAAACATTTAATTGATGTAAATATGATAAAGCAACTTTTTTCCAGCACATTTTGACACAAAAGCAGTTTGACTGAAATGGAAAATAGTTCACTACATACTGTTTTTTTTCATGTGATGTGTAGCCTGCTTTCAAAGGACAACAGCAAAAAAACAAAACACAAATTGGTATATGTGTTAAGGAACATGCAAGGGTATCTTGTTAAGAGCTTCAAAGTCTCTTAAATAACCTTTTGAAAACGCAGTGCTGTGAAGTTCTCTCAATTCAGTGGTTACATCTATACAATATCTCTCAAATGTTCATGTTATCAAGTGTTTTCTATCAATCTGATAAAAACTTGTTGCATGGAAGTACATCCACATGAACTGAGAAATGTCCCATAGTTGTGCCCAACTTAATTTACTATAGATATTAGATCTTCCATCTGAGACTGAGACTAGTATATGACTGACTAAGGTTTCTGGCTCATTACATTGCCTATCAAAAAAACTTGCCTTATTGTGCAACTGGAAATTTAAATTGAATGAATGTATGTTACAATCTATTAATTACAGGAAATCAAGTTCAATTACCTTGATTAACAATAATCATCAAAGTCCTGCTTGGTATGAACATTTGATTTTGCCTAAATAATGATGTATCTGTTTTCTTCTCCAAATTATAGTATAAAGCACATATTCAAAACTCTTTTTAAAGAGACAGTTTAAAAAACAGATGGGTTTGAGTGCTGACAAGTGTTGATATCCCAATAAAGGGATAAAGGTTCCTAATGGTTTAATATGTTATCGTAAATTTGGTTTTCTAATAGTATCAGAAAATGTTCTACAGGAACTGTCTCTAATCATAACCATTAGGTGTAACTGCCATTACATAGCAAAGCCACCAGGTTTTTATGCCTAATACTTTTATTAGGTCTTTTTTTCAGCACTGCTGCTTAAGATGCCAAAAAGAGTTCTTCGGAGCAGTTCCACAGAAGTTAAGTTGTTGGTTCTCCAAAAAACGTTTTTGTTAAATAAGATATTGTGAGATTATGAGGAACCTTGTTGATGTTTAAAGAACCTCTATAATGTAAAGGTTCTGTATCAATTAAAGGTCAAATTAAAGAACTGCACATCCCAGCCTAGACCATTTTAGAACTTTTTATATCTAAGAGCAAACTATGCAGTCTGGAATGTGCTACAGTCTGTCAGATGGGACAGTGCAGAGCAGGGGGAGGTGGGGTCAGTGGTCGCGAGTAGCCATGACAGGCCAGTGGCACAAATGCATCAAACAGCGACACATTATCTTCAAAGACCCGGCCCTCATGCGCGGCTTGCGGCGTGGCCGGGCTCTCGCTGAGCAGCAGACAAGCCGCATTCTTCAGGCCATTCCACAGAGTACAATAACTTCCTGGAATTCTTCGAAGCCTGGCCGTCGGAGCCAGGGCACTTCCTGTTGTCCTTGCAGTACTTCCCGCATGGCCGGTGCAATCAGGTTTCTGTTGCCATGGCGAGGAGGCAAACACCTTCTGCATGTATACACGTGATGCTCACTGAACAGCACTGGACCGCACATATGTCCTATTATTTTCATATATGTTAAATATGCATTCCCTTTGGCTTTACATTTTGGCTTTAGTTACTTTTGTTCAGGTACATTTTTTATTCATCAAGGTACAGTGGCACCTGAATGTGAATCCTTTAGAATTGTCTATATTTCTGCATAATCACATAAGTCCTAAAGGTAGATAAAGAGAACCCAATTAAACAAGTCTAAAAATCATGTCAAAAATAATACACCTGGTCATTTATTTATTGAGGAAAATGATCTAACATCACTTGTCTGTGAATGCCAAACACAGGTGAATTTTTGCTTTGAGTATCTAGTGTGACTCCCTTGTGCAGCAATAATTGTTTTCAACAATCACTGTTGATCAGTCTTGCACATCAGCTTGGAGGAATTTTAGCCCATTCCTCTGTTCAGGACACTTCACATCCTTCTGGGATGTTTCTATTGAATCAAGACCAGGACTTTTACTTGGCTGTTCCTAAAAATTAATTTGATTCTTCTTTAACCTTTCTTGGGTAGAATGACTTGTCATGACCTTGCTGCATGACCCCTGTGCTCTCGAGATTTAGTTCACTGACAGATGTCCTAACATTTTCCTTTAGAATTCCTTGATACAAATTAGAATTGTTCCATGAATGATGGTGATTCTGGTCCAGATGTAGCAAATCATTCCCAAACCATAATACTACCACCACCATGTTTCACAGATAGGATAAGGTTCTTATGCTGCAATGCAGTGTTTTTCTTTCTCCAGACTTAATGCTTCTCATTTAAACCAAAAAGTTTTAAATTGGCCTGATCCATCCTCAAAACATTTTTCCAGTTGTGGACAGGGTGCTGCAGCTGGCGATCTAAGAGGGGTTTTTAGATGCTTAGAGGTTTCCTTGAATTTCTTGGTGATGTTGCAGACTATTACAGCTCTTGCCTTTGGAGTGATCATTGGTTGACCACTCCTGGGGAGAGTAAGAATATTTCTATGGACTGATTGAGTCCAAAACTCTTAATAACTCTTAGTCCTAATAACCATCTTCAGAAATGCCATGCCATGATACACTTCCACAAACATGTGCTGTGAAGATCAGCTTTTAATATCACTGTTTTTTAAATAAAATCACTCATCACTCACTTCATCAATCATTCGGCCACTCACTTATGATTAACATCCCATTGGCTGAAAACACCTGACTCTAATTTCACCTTCAAATTAACTCCTAATCCCAGAGGTTCATATACTTTTGTCACTCAAAGATATGTATTATTGTATCCTTTTCTCAATAAACACATGATCAATTGTAATATTTTTCTCTCATTTATTTAATTGGGTTCTCTGTATCTACGTTTGAGACCTGGAATAAAAATTGGATTGTTTTAGGTCTTACCTATGCAGAAATATAAAAAAATCTAAAAGGGAACTCTGACTATTACTACATATAGGCAAATGGTGTACATGTCTAATATCATTAATGTACCATTCAGTACATACTGTATAGACTACATACAGACCACCTCCTATTCTATTTCACCACAAATATATTGATGCAAAATACAAACCCAGTTACATTAAAAAGTTGGAACAGTGAGGAAAATGCAAATAAAAGACAGAGAAATAAAGCATTAAATTTTGTTTGAAAATTCTGTATTACATTGAAAACTGTACAAAAACACAATTATGTTTTATCTTATGGGCTTTTATATAGTAGAACATAATATAATATATAATACAGCATAATATATAACATAGTGTAAATGTACACTCATTCTGAATTTGATGTCTGCAACACATTCCAATAAAGTCAAAACCAAAGAATGTTTATCACTGTGTTACATCCCCAATCTGTTTAACAGCAATAATTTGGGGACTAAAAACACAAATTATCCAAATTTGAAAGTGGAATAAATAAATAAATTAATTAATAAAAAAATAGCAATTACAAATACAATAATTTATGGTCTGATCTGGTCTGCTTTCATGTATTGCTTGGGAGACACTGATGTAAGACCCGGAATCATCATTTAATATATGTAAATTATTTAAGAAGTATTAATAATGATTTACTTTTTTTTTTTTTATCATACGTGTGTGTGATAAAGTTTGCACTTCTGTTTTCTCGCAATATTACAAACATTACAAACATTACAAATCATTATTACGAGAAAATAATTTTCATTAATAATTTTCATATTTTTCAACAGAGGGGTTTTGGTGTTTATACAATAGGTTGACACAGATAAAAAAGCTGTTGTTTTAATTCATTAGTGCACGTACACAGCACCTGCAGATGAACTGAGCAAAAAACAACACTCACTCCTCACAACCGCATAAGACTGAAGAACAGCTTTTTGTTCCTCTTTTTATTTTCCCGTTTCACCTTGTATGGAGCAGCAGATGCCAGAATGTAATTCCCGCACCATTTAAGGTTAAATGGGAAAACTGACAAACAAAAAGCTGCTCTACAGTGTTGTATGGTTGTAAGGAGTGAGTGCTGAATTTTGTATTTTGCACAGTTGATTTGTGGGTGTGCATTGGTGGTAAACCTAAAACCTGATGTTACATTAAGCAAACAGCCATAAAGCTAACGTGTAAGAGTGTGGCAGAGTTGAATGTTTGTTGCTGGTTAATCCACAGGACAATAAAAGAATACCAAACCACAGTAACTGTGGAGCGCCAAGGTCAACATCTAACAAACAAGTTGTATGCCTCAGTATTTTCGGATGTTTTCATTTATTTTCTTTAATAGAAGGACATCTGGAGGAGAAGGTAGGTCTTATATTTGCTGCCTCAATAACAACTAATCTTTCAGCTCAGTTCAAAATCGCTCCACTTTATACCTAAGGATCACGTCCTTGTGATTTCTGTTTGCATTTTTCTTTGATAATATCATCTAAACTAACACAATATGGGCTCCTTGCCTCCAGCTCATCCATTACGTTTTTCACTTCCTGACATCTATCTGGATTTCACATGTCGCTGGCATCACTGAAAACAACCTATAAACCAGAAGTCAGGCCATGCTGCAAAATGGAATAAGCCATAGGAATAATAGCTTATCAGAAACAGAAAAATGTTGGTATGATAGTAATGGTAATTCTACTTAAATATTCTGTGCTGAAGACAGATTTCCTGTCAGACTTAGAACTATGTTGCCTAAAAGAGCATCCAGTAAAGACTAGTCTTTTGTGAGGGATGGGTAGAGACCTGCCACACTGCCAAAAATGCATTCAAATACTCCAGTGCAGTTCAAAAATAATGTTCTTCAATGAGCCTTTGCAAGGAGGTATATCACCCTGAACAGTGCATACTATCATCAAAAGACAGTGAGAAGGCAATGCAGAGTGTAAAGGGCAAGGCCAAAAAACACAGCTGAATGACTTTTGTTCCTTCAGGGAGCGCAGCATTAAAAAGCTGAATACTTTGAAAAAACATTTTTAAAAACACTGCTTTTGACAGCATCCACAAATCCATGAGGCCAGTTGTCATCAACATCAAACAACAGCATCTTCTCAGGGCTCAGGCTCATCTGAAAGGCACCATCTAGATGTTTGCCACCATAACGTTTAAAAGAGTATGCCATGCTATTAGGGTGTATTAGTGGGCATGGCATGGGTAATTTACACATCTGTGGTAATATACACATGTATATGTGTGTTTTATAATGTACACATTTTAAAGCAACATGTGCTGCCTTCCAGATGACTTTTTTCAGGGATGTCCATGTTTATTTCTACATGTCAACAGCAAACCACGTTCTCCATGTGATACACCAGCATGGCTGCATAATCAGACATGTGTGGTAAACTGACCTCCCTATGATGCAGACCTGTCACCAATTAAGATAACATAAGATGCCTTTATTGTCATTGCACAGTGTACAACGAAATTGAGCAGCAATCCAATGGCACTTTACACACAAAATAATTAAACATAGGGCTAAAATTTATAAAGTGCTTAAATATAAGAAATGACTATAAAACTATATATTCTAAACAGACAATAGACAGGTGAGGTAGCAGTTAGTTATTGTACATTCCTTGGATAGCTTATAGAGATTATTGCACATCTCAAGAATTATTGCACAGAATATATATTGCACACTTGAGAACAAATAGTGCAGTGGATAATAAATAGAACAGAGGTGGAATTGAACACTGGAACAGTGCATAGTGCTCTATTGGAGTCGGGCCCAGTGAAGTGCTGAAGCGGTGTTCAGTTCACTTCTACTGAGCACAGTGTTCTATAAGAGTCCTTGTCAGTGTGTGTGTGTTTGGAAGTGTTCAGTTCCCTTACGGCTCTGGGGTAAAAACTGTTTTTAAGTCTGTTTGTCAGGGATGTGATGAACCTAAAGCATTTACCAGAGGGCAGCAGGTCGAACAGATGATGCCACCAGCAGCTTCTCCTGAAGGTTGTTTTTCCTGAGAATTCTCAGGAAGTAGAGCCTCTGCTGTGCCTTCTTGACCACTGCCATGGTGTTGGTGGTCCGGGAGAGATCTTCAGAGATGCGTGTGCCCAGAAATCTGAAGGAAGGGACTTTCAATTGAAAATGTGTGGTGGATTATGATGCACAAAATATGACTATGAAGGCTCTGTACAATTGCACAGCTGAAGACTTAACAGAAATATGGTTAACAAAATCTGGATCAGTTGCTGTCTCTAATTCTCAAACAATTATCAAGTGTTGTTATCAAATGAATTATCAAATGAAAGGTCATGTAGCCCAGTGGTAAGCATGCTCCAACTCTTTTGAAACCTGTTGCAAGCATCAGTTTTGGAATGATCTCGTGTTTACAAAACTGCCAAAACGTTCATAGGGTAAAACAGTAGATGTCAGTCAGAATTTACTCATCTATGCTTTCTGTTTTCTGTTCCTGCCTGAATTTTTTTTGCATGTATATCATATATGAAGGGTGGCATGACCGACTGTCTGAACATCGCATCATGCTTGGGTACCTGGAGCAAGAGGCGGCGGCCGAATTGCGTAATGCCCCTGCAAGTTCCTTTGCTGAGCGAAGGCGTGTGGAGACAATACAGACTGTAAAAACAGCCCTGGCATGCTGAACGTGCACACAGCTGGGGGACCAGACCAGATAGGCTCCTCACTCAAGTAGAGGGTATTGCACACTCCAAAGATAACATATCAGACCAGCAGTAACACACACATACAGGATGGAGCATATCTTCCCATCATCCTGGCACAGTGTTCTCACTTTCTAATGCTGGGATGACGCAAAACATTTCACTGTCCAAATGCTTGATGATGTGAATTAGACAAGTTCTGCCAGATTTGCATAAAGGCCCATGAAGATGTTAGGACTTGAATAAAAATTCCTGAATTCCTGAAGGCTTTTAGCCTTGTTTGTAGGAAACACAATTAAATTATGCTTGTTTGTAATGACTCATAAAAACAATTACATTTGAAATCATACAATGATCTTAAGCACTGTTCATTCTTGGTACGACAAAAGTGTCAACCCTATCAAATAGGGTGTTTTGGAAGTATACGGCTGCATAAGGCTAAGATGTGGGGAATCTAGCCTGATATGCTTTCCGCATAAACTCATGCTCAGATTTGTTTCTTGATTTGTGGTTTATTAGACATGCTAGGCTTAAAGGTAATGTGATTAGACTGTGGGTGGTGAAGTGGGAGCGTAGGTACACTGATTTATTTGAAATACTTTTGCTGGGCGCAAACTGTACACAGACAAAACAGATATCACTCCCACGTGAAAATCTTGCCAAGTCATTAGAGCGTAACCCAGCAGAATTGGATAAAGAGTGGTGCTGTAATACTCTGATCTTTGTTAGATGGATTTATGTGTAGTTTGTGTCCTCATAAAATAAATTTGTCTCTGGAGTTTATTGATAGTAAATTAAGTGCTTTTACGTTTAATGAATTTATACAGTGCAGAGGCCAAGAACATAGGGGTTACTATGTTACTTAGAGCAACTGGTGACAAAGACAAAGAAAGTCACTATGCACCGTCTGTCATCTATGCTGTGATGACACAGATAAAAAAGGTGGTTGTGCACTGCTGCCAGGAATACATTAACACCTGGTGGGTCACTGAGCACCTTCAAAAGTGGTGTAAGTGATTGGACGCCAATGCATTGCAATGGACCTGATTCACACCTGTACTTAATGCAGTCCACTTACGACTGGATCACCCAAGATGTCAATGCCACATGTGAATGGGGACTGTATTGCTGCTGATGATCTGGCCTATGTGTCTTTTCAGAAAGGCAAGCGCAACAGACAATGGCCAAGACAGTATAATGTAATGCAGTGGCTAATGGCTGCAGAGCACATAGAAAAATCTAATCTAAACACAAAGAGTATTCTATTTATCAGTAACAGAAGTTTGCATACAAAAAAACAAAAGCTTTGTCGTGTTGCCAACTTCACATTGACAATGTTTGCCTCCTGTCACCGGAAATCACTAGCTGTCATTGGAAATGAATGACCTCTTGCTATTTCGTAGTGGAGTGACGATGCTGATGTGAACCCAGGGTTATGTTACTGACGTTTCTCTCCTCCTGTTTGAGCCTCTCTCAAACAGCTGATCACAGATACCACTTCATCATGTTCAGTCAGCCAAAAAAGCTCCAATAAGGACTTACTACAGCCAAACATGCTGTATATACACACCACAGTAGCACTTTATATATAGATTTGACTAACTAACATGAAGTGGTGGATTAGATAAATTTAACTAATCTTAACTAACTAATCCTCAGTAAACATATAACAACTGTTTAATGTTTACGTCAGTTAACCTAATGCATTACTTCATGTTAGTTAATCAATGTTTAATGTAAAGTGTTACCCACTACACTGGCTACTGCAAATGTTTGACCACAGATGCTCATCAATGGCCTGATGCAACCGAGAGTCGGCTTGGAGTATCCTGGCCTTTACACTGGTTCTAGTGTGATCTGATTTCTCTCACTGTAATGCTCTATTTCCCTGTGTTCTCAGAATCAACTGTGGAAAAAAAAATGCATCTCTGAGCCACTGATTAAGAATTTACTTGATATAAAAATAAGAACCTGCTACTCATTCCTCTAAGGCCCTTGCACATCTTTGAGATGCCTACGAGATTCCCCTTTAGATCGATGCCAAACCGTTGCGTCTGTGCTTATCCGGGCCTTTGCACCCACTGATGACACAGCAGCACAAGCATGCAGTTTTGCATTTTTTTCACAGACAGTTAAAGATTAAGGTTCATGGATTAGGCCCATGAACATAAATATTTTGCAGAGCCATGTCTGGTAACATAGGGGATTTAAGTAGGGTGCGTCTTTGCGTGCTTCAGTCCTGGCCCACTCACATGTGATTTCAACGCATCCGGTTCGGCGTGCGGTGTAGTGTGAACAGTGATGGCGTGAAAATGTGTGTGCGAAACCTGGGGCTGCCATGCGGGAGAGGTTTCAGAGTGTACAGTCACGAAAACCCTCATGAGACTGTATGATGCTAGCTGTCTACCTTGTTAAACGATATTTGGGCAAAGGGCCAAAATGAGTCACGGGCCCACCCTGCAAATAGTGCAGATATTAAATGTGTCTTTAATCCAGGGAGCTTTGAAGAAGTACAATAAGAAGCTGGTGGACAGATAAATAAGATGATGGATAAATAAGACAAAGACAGTTGGATACCAATCAATTACTATTAGGTAGGAAAAAAGAACAGGAGAAGAGAATGAAGATTTGAAGATTTCTTGTGGTGCAAGCCAAGCAAAAAAAACCAAATAAACATTCTATGCTCTGGCATTAGAAGATTTCCAAGGCACCATTAAAGGCCTGAGTCTACCGGCATGTTTACTTTAAGACTGTAGAGACACGTTCCTCTTAACCTGCCATGCATACGGGATCGGCTTAAGCAAAGACGGGATGTTTTCCCAACCTGGTATTGTGAACCTGAACTCCATCTCCATAAGTCAGTGTGAAATCAGAGTGTTTTCCCCTGTCAGTGCCATGTGGGCTTGAAACATTTCGCCTCCTTTTACGACAATGGTGTATGTCTCGTTTTAAGGTTCCAATCAATAGTATAAGCATCAAAAATGGTGCAGCGTGCCTCCATTGTGTTGTACTGAGGACAATAAAAGGCAAAAGTGTGTTGAGGTCCTTTTGCAACACTCATTGTTGTGACCATTCACTTTTCCTTTACTGGCACTGTTTGGTTCTCTTTATTTCTCCACTCTATGACTCTTGGGAAGACGCGCTGGAGCAGGAAAGTGGATTGAATGCCTCACCGTGGGGAACAACAAAGGAACTGATGGGAAAGGAGCTTGCATTCTTTCTCTCTCTCTCTCTCACTCTGTCTGCTAGTAGTGCCAGGCCTGGCAGGGTATAGAATTCCAGACTGGCATCAGGAATGTGATTATGAAACAGGAGGCTGTCTTCAACATTTCAGGCCTAAGGAGAGGTGATATAGACATAGAGCCCACCTTTATTCTCTACAAACTACATTAATCTTGCTCACACACAAACACACACATACACATACTCAGTGTACAGTGGCATTCTGTAATTATTGCATAAGACAATAGAAATTCTAACATTGTGTACTTGGACCAGCCACATCCGATCCACAAACTGAAGACAAAAGAGGTCTGCAAACTCTCGCTCTCTCTCTCTCTCACACACACACACACCAGCAAATATGTTGTACCACAGTTCAGTACAGCAGCAGTGAACAAAGCCCATCACACAGCCTGTAGATAAATCATTTTCACAAAAACTTCATGACAGGAAATCTATGGCCAAGATGAGAATTTACTAGGTTACTAAAATTGTAGCTTAATTTGATTTTTAAATGATCTGGCTTTAGCCTGACAAAATTACACAGCATGACTGCTACGTACAGGTTTTGGTTGGTGTTGGTTGGTGCTCCTCTCTTCAGTGTCAATTCCTGTATCAAAACTGCTCAGTATAATCCAACATTTGAGGAACTGTCCAGAGTGAAATGTGCAGAACAAACAACTTTGAATTAAAGTTGTCCAGGATCTTGTTAAAGGTGTGGGAGATGAAGTCTGCTTCCTGTTTGCCAGTTTGCCAGCTTGTTTCACAGATTTTCTTAAATAGTGCCGCAGTTACATTCTGGTGCTGTAGCATTTAAGGTGGAATGAAACATTCAATTAAGGTAGATCATGGCGTACAAGAAGACTCATTTAAAGATGAGCATCCGTTTGGGAATGTTGAGCAAGGCTTGAACGATACATTTCAGCACCTAATCTACCTGTTGCTGTGCTGTCATTGTGAGACAAGACTGTTACACAAACAGTCTAGGATTTTGGAATTGGCTATTTTTACTGTTCTTTGTATTTGAAAGAGGAGACAACAGTGTTTGATGTTCACTATATGTAGGTTCTATCTTCATTCTTCATGATATGTATGTTCTATCTTTATTCTTTTATTCTCTCCTTATTCAATTATGCCACTATAAAAACATTTTTCCATTATATTCCTTTAGCCCAGGCATGTACCTCTCGAACAGCCTACAGTTATGGTAAAACTCATTTATACAAACCATACCATGATAGTAGAATTTCCACATAAAAACTGAACTTTTAAGCATCTTAAGTGATGTGATATCCTACATTCACACCACATTTATTGGCCCTGACTTAGATGAGACTGTTCCTCAAATGTGGTTGTTGTAATGCACTGCCGACAGATACCATGCCAGTACAAAACAATACATTTATTACATTTTAGGACATTCTCAGACCACAGGGTCAGCTGTGATGTTTGATTTAAGAATGGATTTCCAATGTGCTAGGTAACTCCAAAATTATGTCCTGAGTGTCTATGGGCTAGTTTATACGCAAAATGTAGACAGGCAAATAAATCCACCAATCACACATAGTGAGAAGCAGATGATGTGTATTTTACACGTGTATCTATCATTGGCTCATACAGAGACGTTTTCGCCCCAAGAGGCAATCCAGGCTAAAAGTGTAACAGGGCGCGAGCAGGGAGACTAGAGGCTCTGAATGAGTGAGCAGGAGGTAAATGGAGGAAAGCCTGAGCACCCTGAACAAATAGCTGTTTTGTGTATCAAAATATAACAAATTACCTGTCCTGCCATCCATCTTCATTATTTTTACTTTCAAATGTCCTGTTTAATGTGTCTAGTATGAAAAAAAACTGAGCCAGTCTGGCCAACGAAAGATTAAATACTGGGAAAAGAGTTCAGAAGGCTTGCAAGCTTCTGGTGGTGGTTACCATTTCGCATTCACATTAAATACTGGCAAAATTAGTACCTTAAACTCACTACTATAACTATGACAGCTTTTTCATGCTTTGGTCACATTTAACTCAGTCACAGAGCAGAGTGGCCCCATGGCTCAAGCGATCACAGTGTATATATGGACCTGTGGCCCAAGTGATCAGGGTGCATGGACCTGTGGCCCAAACGATCACAATGCCTGTATGGACCTGTGGCCCGAGTAATCATGGTGCATGGACCTGTGGCCCAAAAGCGATTATAGTTCATGTATGGACCTATGGGCTAAGTAATCATGGTGCATGTATGGACCCGTGGCCAAGTGATCATAGTGTATGTATGGACCTGTGGCCCAATGATCATAGTGCATGTATGGACCCATGGTTCAAGCAATCATAGTGCATGTATGGACCTGTGGCCCAAGTGATCATAGTGCATGTATGGAGCCGTGGCTTAAATAATCATATTGCATGTATAGACCCGTGGCCCAAGTGAACATTGTGCATGTATGGACCTTTGGCCCAAGTGATCATAGTGCATGTATGGCACAAGTGGTCATGGTGCATGTATGAATTTGTGACCCAAATGATTATTACTCATGTATGGGCCACTGAGTAAACAGTAAACGGGACAAAAGACTAATAATTGATAATACAATAAATAATTGTATAATTCAAACTGTAGAATCATATCAGGATTCAAAATGATCTTCATTCACTTTCTTCCCCTAAGTCTTTGTGGTAGAACTTCACTTCTATACTCTGTACCAAATTAGCACTCCATGCTGGCATATAATTTAGCTTGCTTCAAAAAGAGCAATGGTTTTCTTCTTGCAGTTCTCTTATATGTGCTATGTTTACCCATTGTCTTTCTAATGGTGCACAACATAGACATTGTCTGAAATGAGTGAAGCCTTCCTTAGTGATTTGCCTGGGTCCTTCTGAGACTCCCTGGATGCATCACTTCTGTGCTCAACAAACATACCATACGTTTTCATTACATGTGAATTACCCACACAATCACATGCATATACAAGCTCAAGCACATACACACTCTGTTACAAAGCTATGATATTTTCTGTTTCCCTCAGCCATGCTTTTGAATTTCTCCAGACTCGTACAGGAATTATAAAATGGCATAAGACCAGTTATGGAGGTATTCATGTCCCCAGGTACAATCAGTCTTCATGCATGTGTGTGTGTTTTTCTGATATACAGACTGAAGCCTAGAGCCCAGAGGGTAAGTTGGAGATATTGGCCACCTGCTGGAATGTCTTGTCTCAGATGAACCCTCCACTCATTCATCATGTGCTCACTTATTCACTCATCGCACCATTTAGACTTAATGTGAGAGCCTAGCGATGCATTTGGAAGACATAACAAGAGTTGCAATAACTGAAGTCAAAAAATAATCATTCAAATTCCACTTACCACATTGGAACCACTTTTTACAGGTACTCTTATTGTAATTCTGCCAGCAGAATGGAAATCAGCTTGATTTTTTATTAATATAATTAAATACATTTTGTAACTCAATTATTTGTTTGTAACTCAGTTTATGTTTGTTTTCAGTTCATGTAGGACACAGTAGTGTTGGCTCTCCATGTGTTAAATATTGTGATTCTGTGTTGAGCTGCTAGGAAGCAATGATTGGTTGAGAAGAGAGGGGCAATATCCTCCTTCTGTGAAAACAGTTCACTCCAGAAATCACATTTTATAACTACTGTGAACAGAGGTTAAAGTTACTTGAGTGATTGGGCAACATTACTTCTGCAATTAGTTGTTCTTTTGTTCTCACATGTGTTGAAAATTTCATTCAATCAGGGCTCTGAAAATTTCTTTGTTAACATGAAGTAATACATTGTCAATGGCTAACTAATGTTGAGTAAACATGTAACAACTGTTTACTCAACATGTAAACATGTAGTTGATTTACTAAACTACATGTAGGTGATTTCACTAAAATGCACTTGTAATGTCTTCTTGTGCCACCATGTAGAAAACATGGACACAAGGCCTAAAGCTCACACATTCAAAGGACTGTATGTACAGGAGGGTAACAGACATGCGTCGCCAACTGTTCAGTGTTGAAGAACAGAAAGTAAAATGTATATTTTTCAGGATTTGAAAGACTGATAGCAAGTGCAAAGCATGCAATAACCTGTTTGAAGAATCTGCAGATCCTTCTGGGCTGAAAGATGCTCACTTCTAATCTACCTCCCTTATCACTGCACAGCTTTCGCTTTCCCACAACAACACACCTGTCAAAACTTCCCATAAATGTCAGGCTGGAAGCATGTTCTAAGAAAAACATAAACCCTTTATCAGACCCCTGTAGCATAACTTCCATGCACATCTGAGATGGAGAGATTTCACAGGAGCAGTGGTAACATCAACTACAAGACAAATTTAGAGCTTGTAAACCGAGTCTGTCAGACAGAGAAGCATGGGCTTTGGCTGGCCTCATTGTTTTACGTGTGTATGAAACAATGTGTTAACTGGTAATCAGGCTACTTGGGTTTGCCAGGAAAGTCACTGATGTACAATTTCTTCTTTTTCTTGAGTATGCACTGTTTGTACCATGGCTGTAATGGGGTAGTTCCTATTTTGTAAAACAAGTGCTGGTTGGACACACCTAATGTACCACAGATGTTCAGATTCCTCCCAGTTATTTACATACAGCAATTAGGCCAAAGGTACAGAGGGGAGGAGTTATACCTTGGCACACACAGGGTCTGGAAAAGTCTGGATATGCTTGAATAGGGGTTTGGAGAGGTAAGAGAAAGGGCAATCATTTGCTGGTACATAGTCTCAGTACCACAGAGGTTGACAGATTTGGTTGCTGGCATTGACTTGAGTGAACTGCTAAAAATACTTAGAGGGGTTAGATAGAGTACACTCATTTTTTTGGCGCTCATTCACAGAAACATGTATCATGTATCATGAAGGTGTGATCAGATGACCGTTGGTTATTGGATTTCATGCCCTGGGAAACATTAAATATTTCCTCCCCCAAATTTTACATATATAAATATATAGATTTGGTGGATGCCTTTCCCGGCACAATTCTGAGGACAGTTTCCTGTAGACTGGGATTTTTGCCACTGCTGGTAGACCTATATGACTGTATGCTTCCATACACCTGCAAATTCAGCTACTTCCTTCACACTATGGCCTTTGGCACACACAAATGCAATCTCTCCTTTTTGCTGCTCACTAACATTTTACACATGGAACAAGACATTCACTGCACTGTACCACCTCTTCTCAATCTATGAATCGTCTGACACACCCCGCAGAAATGTATAGCCTGATCATCCTCATCTGCAGACTGCCTGAAGTTGCTACCATCGGAAAAAAATATGTATCTGCATTTTTGTTTATTTGTACTTTTATGCATCATTTAAACACAGCAGCTGCTGCTTATATTGTGCAAAAATTTCATGTTAAATTGACCAAAAATGTCTGGTTCCATTGACATCAAAATTAAATGTACTCATACTGCCTGGACTAGAACACCCGAATGCTCACAAATAAAATGTGAATATCTGCACAGCTACTTAGCCATCTAATGCAGGAGCTACCTTTCTCGCCAAGGCAACTGCTTGCAAATCTTGCCTGCTATTAATTAGCATCATTACTTGTGCTGAGTTGCTTCATGAATATCTTGGTGCTTGTATACTTTGTATATGTTATATGTATAAATATTGTAATGGCTGTATATGGTTCTTATGTATGTTTATCTGTGTGCTCTACTATATGTGCATCCCTGCTACTGTGCAAGTTAAGCTGTTTTAGGAAACCTTGTAACATCTTCCAGGGCCTGGAAAAATTAGCCTTTTGGCTAACTCTGGCTTGTTTTGTTGAAGTTCTTTGTTATGGGCACTATCCTGTAGTAAATAAAAAAAATAGGAATATAAAAAAATCCCTGGATCAGGTATGACAGACAGACAACAGGAGGTGACTTTTTGGATGGATTTTGGTGGTTAACATATATATATTTTTTTCATTTTTGTCCTGACTGACAGCTACCGACATGTGAGTAAAATATTACAAAACATATTCTTGTTTACAATCATTGACCACAAAGAACTCTATGACTATATGATTTTCACCCTTCATCTCTGCATGCCTACTTTACAGTAACCTCAAATTCTCATCATCTTGAAGTCCTTTTGGCACAAAGCCAGCGCCAGGAGAAAAGTGCATGTGATTGCTTGTGTGTCTATATTTATAATAATTAATCTAAATTTGTGATGATTGCTAGGCCATGCACCCTGAAAGGCAAGCCTCAGCATATTGCTGTGTTCTTCACGCCAAGAACCTCTTAAAGCATCTGATTAGCCTTGATCATGCAAACGCTAGTGGTAACCATGGTGTTTACAGTTCTTCCAGAAGGCAGACAGGGCTGAAATGTTTTGCGTAATCTCTTTTTCCCTTGTTTAAAATAAATTGAAGGTAAAACACTGTTCATCATTCTTACAGAAGATTTGTTTTGCTGGCACGTTTCCTCTTGACCCCTCTTCCCACAACGAAGATAATAACCAGTAACGACTTTGGCTTTTTGTCAAATATGTGTTACTAATTTCAGAATATTTTGCTCCGGCCAGGTGACAGGCAAGTACATGCAGTTATTTCAGACTCAAATCAGGAAATGCATTTAAACATGTTGTTGATAATACTGTAACTATATGTTAATGGTAGGTACAGTATGCTAAACACAGTAGCAGCTGTCAAGTTAAAACAAGCTAGCATAAGGCTGGCTATATGTTTACAGATTTTTTTAATGTAAATTACTCAGCGCAGTGTCCCAGAAATGTTTTGCACATATTAGACACAAAGGGAGTTTAAAAGTATGTCAGCTAGCTAATGTTACATTCATCATCAAAAAAAAGTTGTACCCAGAAGGAATCAACCGACAGGAATGAAACTTGGTGGATAGGTCTGACATTGTGAGACATAAGAATGAGTCAAGTTTCCCATTTGGCCCTGCATGCGATGTAAGCAAGGACGGGCCTTATCGCTGTACCTATATGAGGTTGTTCTGTTGTGCATGCTTTCCATTCTGACTCAGGCCGTTGTGTTGGTGGATCCTTTGCAAGTGATGTATGCCTTGGAGAACAGTTCGAAAGCAATTCGAGCACTTAGAAGAAGAGGGGTCGCATTTTAAGGCTCCGGGAAGCGGGATGGTCTAATCGACATATCGCGTGCCATACCAGTCATACGGATACTACCATAGCACGCTGTTGGCGGCAGTGGACAGAAGAAGGCACGCACTAGTGACATGAAGGATCTGGGAGACCTACATGAACCATGGCGAGAGAGAACTGACGAATTGTCGGACATGCGTAGGGTGACCCAAAACCCATGGCTGTGGACATTCAGCGAGCAGTGATGCCCTCCATGAGTCATCCTGTTAGCATTAGCATTTTTTTGATGAAGAGTGTAATTAACAGTGGCCTAGTAGTTAGACTTACTGATAAATATTGAATATTTATTGACAAAGGTCTTTCATCATCAGTTTTGTTGACAGAGTCCACCATGATGGTGTTTTGTGTTGCCTTGATGTAGTGAAATAAAGTGGTGACTTCAACCATAGTCATCACTAAGTGGCCTCTGAGTACGCAACATAGTAAGATTTAGCTCTATTGTCAGGATCACAAGTTTGAACATTGGTGTTTGCACAGGCAAAAAATTGTACTGGTACCTTGTCAATTAGTTTTGTGTTGATATTGCTAAATCTGTGTGTCATTAATAATGCCTGATATTATCAGTCAAGTGATATATTGGTTGGGTTCTAGTGGAAGATACAGACAGGCTTTCTCCTTTGAGCTGAAAGAAACATGCCTGAGCTTTTTCAAGTAAAACTGTACAACTATAGATCCATCTGTACATGATGCGAATAAACCATGAACTTTTACCAGCTGAAACATATTAATACTATATGTATATGTTAATTCTTGCCAGTGTATTGTAATTTTTTTACAGCGTGTAATTTCATGATGATTGAGACATGTGTAAAAAAACAAACTCTCGACATCAGACAATGCCCAAGATTTACCTCACAAACTTAAATTCTCATTATATTCTTTAACATGTAAACTACCAATGGCTTTGCAGTATAGTCAGCTAGAACTGGAGAAAGTGGAAATAGTTTTTAAAATGTTATTACATGTTGTTTTGAGGTTATTTAGTATAAATGACTGATTTTTCTCTACACTATTTAAAACTATTTTCATCGCCACCCTTTTATCATGACCAAAAAAGTCAGCTTCTACAGCCCACTACTCCCATGACCGCGCCTGTCAAAAATTCTTCTGAAGATACATCGGTCTGCTAGAACAGGTATGCCTGCTGAAGTGCATAATGGCCTTCTTCCGTGGCAGGACGATGAAATGCCAAGCCAGTGTGTTTGTACAACTTCTCAAAAGCCACTAAAATTAGACTTTCTGACCTTTCTCAGCAGTAACAATTAGTCTAATGTTTGATCACCAGACAGTCATTCAAAATGCCGGAACTGCCAATGTTTTTATGAATATAGAGCATTGTGTCTGGAGGATTTACATTGTTGAATGGCTGTAACTGCTTTCTTTAGGGGGAAAAAAGCAAATGTGCTGTAATCTACAGCATTACTAATAGACCTAGACTGGAAGTAACCTTCCCTTTTGTGGTTACATGGCATGTCATGAAAAACACATTTTGTCTGACACATTCTAACAGTTAATGGCATTCCATAGATCATATAAAGATTAGCCTCATTCTAACTGAAGCAATAGGCGACCAGTTTGTTACTGATTGTGCTGACTCACTGCTGAATCTCCAATCTTACTTGTTTTTTCTGGTATCTTTTATGAGAGCAACTTTGTTTATTTTCATACCGGTATTATTAGCAGTCCTGTCCTGGGTTTTGTAATATTATTATTATTGGGTTGTTACAGTAAAGGAGAGTTGAGTCTTGTATTCAGCATGGCTCTTATCTGCTTGGCTGCAGGAGCTGTTTAGTGGTTCCTGTTATTGCAGTCTCATGTCACAGTGGCCGAGCCATGCGCCTGGCCCAGTTCGCTCACAACCTGAAGCTTTTTTCACCATCTAACAATTCAGATTGTATAAAGCGCTGTGGCAGAAAATATAAACTGTTTGTTATTACAATGCCAGCCCACAGTAGGCCCAGTATGAGTTGTTTTGACTTTGAGAACAATCAGTGTTTGCAGTAAAAGAAGAACCTCCACCTTTTTTTTGCTCTGCCACTCCTCTCACATGTCTTCCCAAATTTTTGGAAAGCCCGACCTCATTTTAAGCTTAACTCAAAAACGCTAGCCAGCACATGATTAGCAAAACTGTTTTTGTTTTGTTGTACATATATAAAATCTTAATATCTTTACTGAAATGCAAACAGGTTTACTTAATTGCAGAAAATATATTTCAATAATGACAATTATTAGTGTTACACCTCAATTTTCTTACTTTGGGACACATTTACTTCAAAACAATTGGATCGTACTGTTCACGATGTGGCCATGAGGGATCCCAGTTCGAAGTAATTTGATAGAGTAGTCCAAATAGATCAAGAGGTCTGTATGTGTGTGGGTGTATGGGGGGGGGGGGGGGGGGTTCTACAAGGCTGTGGAAACAACAGGAAGTCCAAGCTTTTTGTTTTGGCTTGGGGGCAAGAGGAGGGGGGCACAAGTGTTTGGAATTTGGCCGTGCTGAATTCACATGTTATGTTCATGCCTGCGCTCAGGTCACACTCTGCACACAGGACTGAATATCTGGCATTCCTCGATAAGCAGAGACATGATGAATGTAACCCCCCCTATAGGTGTTGGTTCTGACAGAGCGCTGAACAGACTAAATAAGGGTCCCTTGCCCTGGCCTTCCATCTTCTCTAATGTCCCCCATATCATTCGGAGCAAGGAAATGTCAGGGTTTGCTCGCGGGTCAGAGTGGCAAAGAAAACCGCATGCCCTCATTCCCTGTGAAGTTTATGAGAAGATTTTTGGATTGGTGGCTTTTGTTTTTTGGCTCTGAGGCCGAGAGCATTCTTGAGACGAAGGATGCATCTTATCATCTGAAGCAGATACAACTGAGTGATAGAATAAAGCTTGCTGGTACTTGTGGGAAAAAAGTGTTTATTTTCCACGTAGCAAGGCCAGCTTTGTTGCTGTACTATTTTCTGTCTTAAGTGCTCTCCCGCCCAGCTCCTGAATGCATCCCTAAATGCTTTCTGCGAGCTCATGAACCCCTCCTGCACTTCCTCACCCGGCCCAAAACGTGTCTTGCAAGTTTGTGACACCTTTTCTATACGCCCACCCCTCTAAAACATTTTTTATGGTTGCACTCCATGCACTGCCATTTAAAACAGTATCCCGTCTCCAGCCACTTATCAGTTCTTATTGTTGCAAGAGATGGCCGGCGTGATATTAAAGTATTTTAATGCTTCCTATCATTGTGAAAGAGAACTCCATTTTATTAAAGCCATTGCGGTATTTTTAAGGACACCAGGCAGGAAATGCGAGTCATTTTGGTGTGTAACTGATGTGGAATTGTTTGAAAAACATGCCCAGTCAACTCTTTCACTTTCTTCAGAGCTTTCTTCTGAACTACATACAACGAAAACATAAGACCATACAATTTGCTATATGTCTAATTCTTGAGATTACACCTTATAGATAATCTTAAGAGCTATCTTTTTTGTTTGTTTGCTTGTTTTTATTGGACTGTAAAATTTTACTGTACCAAGGAATGTCTTTATTAATGTACTAAATCAGGGGTTCTTTTCCAACTGAAGGCTCATCTATTTATTACTAGAAAGTTTAAGGCCCACAGGACAGCAATACATTTTATTTTCTGAAGTGCCAACAAGGAAAGCAGGAGACGTTTGGCCTGAAGAATAGCTTAAATATCATTTTTTTTTCCATTTGTGTCCAGTTAGAAAGCAAGATTTGTAGCAATCTTAAGAATAGAAAATTGAAAAAAGAAATTTACTTTGTATTTAGAGCTAAAATCTGACTCTGCAGTGTTGAGTTAGACACAGACCAGAAGTAGGCCAAACACAATCTGGACCGAGATCAAGAGTTTTACAGAATATATAAAAAGGGAAAATGGCTTAAATTAGGTGTAGCTCATTTTATTTGATAGATAAAATAATAATAATATTGATAATTAATTAGTATTGTTAATAAAGTGCTGCTAATAATAAAAATGCCATAGTGTAACTAGTTTAAATTCACTTGACATCAGGAGTGTCTCCAGCGGTGGAAAGCAACACTAACGTTAACACGTTTTACATTTATATCACTTGTTTTGTTTGTTGCTGAATGTGGATTCTTGACACGAGTGGTGGTTATTATTACTGTTGCTTGCCAAGGGTTTCAGACATTATTGCGTATACTCTTCATTTCATTGGCTACCTGTCCTTAAATTATCTGACTGACAATAGTTTAGAAAGCGCCTTTGGGGCAGTGCTACTTCTTCATCCTCCAATGTTGGACTGATGGTAAACCTGATACCACAGTGACTCACTGTTGCTTCTTGAGGTACAAAGTGGTATTATGAGACAGGATGTGCTGGGGCTAACTGGTCAACATACTAAATAGTAGATAGTAGATATTTCAGCAACACAATACATAGACATCTTTGGCAATAAATGTCAAAACAGTTAACATTTCTTCGCATTCTGTTGATAATTGTAGTTAACTGTAGTTAATTTGTAATGTATAATTGTAAATATATTACATTTTACAATATAATAAGTAAATATATAGCCAAATAAGCTCAATGGGTTAAGAAATTGTCACCTGTGACTGAAACGGACCTAATAGCATGTCATACATCAACAAGCAAAAATAACAGCTGTGATTCAATTTGGCATGTACTAGACAAGTTTCTGGATGTAGGTCACATCTATGTGCACCCACTCTTGCATCAGATTTATATGGTCAGATTTGTGGATGTCTTCCCTGGCACAATTCTGCCAAGAGTTTCCTGTATATTTGGATTTTTGCCACTGCTGGTAGACTCGTATGACTGTACACTTCCATACACCTACAAATAACACTATTAACACTATTTCTCGATTACTAATAAGCTGATTATTTTTTCACCTTTTTATGACATAAAACGCCATGGACACTTTGGACCACTGGCTCTCCATTGAGTATAGGCCTGAGGACCACCAGAAGATGCCCAGTGGTTGAGACAACATGTCCTAAGTCAATATGTTTTTAATGGTAGGCTTATTAAAGAGAAGCAATTGCTTAAGTTTTTGCCATTGAAAAGGTCAGGCAGTGAGATAGAGGACATAACAAAGGCAACAAATCCCAGCCTTTCTCACTTTCCTGGTGGATTGATGTCGGAATGTTTATGAATGGATGTTGTCACTCATGTTCAATAGATCTGACCTCTGACCTTGGAGAAGTGCTTCCAGGTGGCGGCACTCCAGCATCGGCCTTCATGTCATGGCGCAGCAACCTCCTGCAGTCAGCCAGCACATCACTAATTACAAATATCGCGTTACCTGCTCACCCAAATTTCCTTTCTGATCCCAAACGTGTCCCAAATTCCTCATGGAAGTATACACAAACACAGATCCTCAGCAGCCTCAAATTTGAGCCATAATATGTGGTTCTTTACACTTTTCCATATATGGAACACTGGAATTTTGACCAGAGGAGTTGTTTTCAATAGTACAGACAAGTGAGCATAAAACATTTTTTGGAGTATTTTGTATTTGTATACATGTAGGAGAATCAGCCTTAAAAATAATCATACAGACCTGTGTAAATAATTCTCAGGAGAATGGCAATATTCTGAATTATAGATAATCACTACCATAAGGCTTGGGAGTGTTAGCAGGCACGAATAACGTTCATTGAGTTCCACTCAGTCAACACAAATCTTGGAATAAGTTTATTTACAGAGTGTATACAAATACTACAGGTTACCATTAAAGAATACATTTCTGCCTCACTGTCGTCCACTGTTTATGTCTGTGAATGAGTATGTAACGATAGACAGCTCACACCTTTAATGGAAGGACATGAAAATGAGAATGAAAAATATGAAGGAATTTTCTAACAAGTTGGGTGGAATTGTCAAAAAAATAATCACAATAGAAAAAAGCCTCTTTGTACTGATAATTCTATCAAATATAGCAGATCTACAATCTGATTCCTGAAAAGGCAGACTTCCCCTGTGTACCAGGTTGACCATATTGTGGTTTTGAAAAAAAAGAGGACAGTGGGGAAGGAGGGCAGCACAGGACAGACTGTAGAAAGCAAATATCAACATGAAAGTTCTCTAATTCTCAAAAGGTAAGAGGTAGGTTTCTGCCAGCAGCCTCTCCTACCCTCGACTCAAAGGAAGAGACTGTAGACAGTGCCAAGGCTGATTTAGGGAAGAGAGCGAATAAAGAGAACTTGGAGTGGAGTTCTGCCTGGAATTAGAAGGTCGGACCCCTCTGGTTGGACGTACACATAGGACTGACATCTACAGACTGGAAGGATGAGGGGTTTTCAGACATGGTCAGCCTCACAAATTCCAGTTATTCCATAACTCTATTTAGTCATGGGTGGTCGTTTTCTCTTCGTCTGTCTATGCAGAGTGCAAACGATTCCAGTAAATCTGCACAAACTAAGGTAACTTATGCTAGCTTAGCTCACAAAGTGCTGGGACAACAATACAAAATGTTTTCTTCTTCAGCTCTACGCTTTTGTACATATTTGAATCAGATACAGAGATTGTGAGGATTCAGGGGAAGTTAACAAGAAAGAGAAACATACAAAGTAACAAGATATGTTATCTCTGTGTTGTCTCTCTGATCCCTGATGCTAACTGCAGACAAAGCCTTCTACTTTCTACTCTACCTCGTTCGTATGTCTACACAAACACAGTAGAAAATTAATGCATGAATATGGTTTTGTTATGTTCCCTAATTATTAAAACAGGTTCTGGTGATGATCACTAATAACAGTTTTCTTCATCACATCTGCTGTTTTTTAAAAGGAAGTATTGACTGTGTTAGAAATTTAGGTCTTCAAGAAAATTTAGGAGTCAGGAGACCATATAGCTTCAACGTTGTCTTAAGTTTATTTGCACATGGGTACAGCTCGGTCGATCAGCAGTCTAGTCTAATCCAGTGTAGTCTAGTCTGCAACAGTCTTATTCACACGCATGCAGAATCATGCACGGCCACCAGGCTATCAGTCCTGTCCAGTCTGGTCCAGTCTCGTTCAGTCTTATTTAGTCTTATTCATGTGCATGCAGTATCTTACTCGGGCAACTGTCTTAGGTCGTCAGTCCCATTTAGTCTGGTCTATATAAGCAGCTGGCTTAGGTCGTCAGTCCCATTTAGTCTATACAGTAGGAGAAGGTGCGGAAGAGGTGTCCAAGGAGGGGTAAGGGAGGATGAAAATGAGAACCTAAAAAAAAAAAAGACCTCGAAAGATGTAGACAAAAGGGGGGGTGGTTGTATCACTTTAAGGGGAGAGACAAGGGGTCATTTCCATATAAATGGAGGGGTGGCATGGCTACTACTCTCTGCAAAGGTGAAAATAAACATAGTTAAGACACCATTTGTAAAAACTTGGTTAAACATGGTTAAAACCATGTGAATATACCTTGAGGTGATAGCATTAGAAAGGAAAATAACAGGATGAGGCTATTTTCTTTCAGTTGGACATCTATCACACAGTCCCAAGTAAGATTAATTATGTAGATTCTGCTTTCCCCATTTTAAGGAACCTTAATAATACAGATCACCATAAAAATGCCTTGCATCTTTAATTAACTCAAGTGTTAACATGCCCTCAAATCCAACCTCATGAACCTGGAGTTTTTGTAGAGGACAGCAAGTGGCCAGACACTCAAACCCCTTACATGTACCATTGGAGTGTTTGAGAAGGTGATGGACTGGTATCTTTAATCTGAGGAGACACTGTTCTGTACCCCAGTGCTTCGGGAATGTTCTTGCATGGACAGGAAGGTCACTGCAGCAGACAGAAAAGTTAATGCATGGAATGTTTCTTGCGTGAAAATCTCTGGCAGGTGACCTTCAACATGCACACTGCATGTGTAATCTCCCCTGGGGAGACTGCAGTACATGCCTTGTGCTAAATTCCTGATCAACATCAGAACCTTTCAGTGCCTTTCTTTCTTTCTTTCTTTCTTTCTTTCTTTCTATATGTTTGTCCTTTTCTCCTTTCATTTATTATTTTGTCCTTTCTTCTTTTTGTATTTTTGCCCTTTCTTTCATCCTTTCTTGTTCCTTCTGTGCCATCAACCCTCCTCATTTATTACTGTTCTGTTGAACACAATGGTTTTCAAGAAATGTATATATATAGTTTTTAATATTGTCACAAATCCCTGAAAGATAGTTCTTAAATATTAGGACATCAACAAAACTACTGTTATTGTAGCTGTCTACCACAGTAAACTGGAATTAAACAATGTATAGGAGCAGAGAGACTAGCAACTGTCAGCTTTAATTTACAATCGTTGAAAGATATAAGAATTACAATAATTTTCATACAATGTTCACCATTTTTATAATCATAAATGAAACTGTCGTTTTTAATACTTGGTTGCAATCCTTTACAGTCAGTGGAAGCCTAGACATTAAAAGACTTTACTGTATGTACAAAACTTTAATTTGTTCTTTCATTTATTATTTTGGGTCATTTCTATTGGTTTATCTGTTAACAATGTAAACATAAGCTCGTCTTTTTTTTTTCAAATGATCCAAAAATCCAAAGATTTTGACATGACACTGACGTTATGTCTTCCAGACTCCAGTACATACCACCTCTGAATTGAGCATTCCTGACTCAAAGAAAGTAATCCTTCAATCTATCTAACATATTGCCTTCTGCACAATATTTCCAGACTAAAGATGTATGGAATTCTAGCACATGATCGAGACTGTCAGTCATCAAGTGCTTTTAATTGCCCTTCAAATGAAGTCAGGTGTAAAATGCCTAGAGGGCTCCTGTCTAAAGAACGAGACACATTCAAAACGAGTAAATCAAGATGTTCCGCCTCATGACCAATATGGTTAATAAAACAGAGGCTGGTGTCTGTATTTAGAGATGAATAACATTAATGAATCACACTAATCCCACATGTAGCATGTAAAGATCTGAATGTCTACGTAATGGTTTTGGCTTGAGATCTGAACCATTCCTCTAGTAAAAATGTGCCAAAAAAGGGTTCTTTGGAATGATGCCGAAAGAAAACTTCTTTGAGTTATTTGAAAGACCTTTCAGTGGATGGATATTTTATGAACAGCAAGTGAGATGAAAGAGTGTGAGGAACTTTGTACAAATTTAAAGAACCCCCACATATTTTAAAAATGCAACATCAATCTAAGTTTGTTTTGGAACTATATGTCCAAACCAATAACCTTTAAGGAACCTTATAGTGAACAGTGATTCTATTTGCCCACTTCTTCCATTGGCATTGACCTTCATAGATTGATCACACTTAGGAAAAGGTTGGAATGTGTTTGGCTTTGCATGAGAACTGTTGAGGCAAGGCTGTCCAAAAGAGTATGGACACCTACCTAGTTTCAGATAACTCCACCCCAACTTGGTGGAGGAATATGCTTAACAGGGACATAATAGGAGATAAAATAGATTTATATGCATCAGTTTTCCATAAACACAATATTTTTCTCATATTGTACATCTGTATTAATGCTCTGTAGGAGCTCCTGTGCCTTTAAGACGTGCTTCCCGCTGAACCCAGTGTGCTTTGATGATTGGCTCATCCACTCATCTATTGTTCAACCACCAGAGCAGTTCAAAGTAGTGCCGGCATCCTGCCATAAGTCCCGGCCCTACTGGCAAGCAATAAGTATTGTGTTACGAGATGATGTCACCTTGTAACAGAAAAGAGTGCATGAATTAAAAACAAGCTTTCGGGGAAGCTGAGAAAAGTGGTTTGTGTGGCAGAGAGACCGTTCACATGCACAACAAAGCTACATAACACACTAACGGAAAGAGAAAACCCAGAAAAGCATCATAGGCCCCCTTAAAAATGGGAGGGACATGTTGGACTGTTAAGGAGGGAAAGAGGATGAACATAATGAGTCTTAGAATCTGAGCTATCACCATTGCTAGTTTGCTTCATATACTGGCTAGCAGAAGTTGTCATTATTGCAACAGTGGTATTTCTGAAACACATTGCATTTTGTAATGTAGATTTGTACTTAAGTACTGGTCAACTGTTATGGATGCCAGTAGCACAGGGGATGCTGAAAAGGCTGATTCATAATAATGTTGTTATTATGACAGTTTGAAAAGAAGTATTAAAACTTCAAGAAGACTGATGCCATTTATTGTTATGAAGCAAAATATTTTGTAAATGGGAAAAAGTGCTTTAGGGTGTAATTGCTCTTTACTGTTGAGCTCCAGGTCCAAGCATGCTTCCGCAGTGTTAATGGATATGTGTTTGAGGGTCAGTCTGGCTGAGTGACATCAGTTCACCCCACACCCGCACCTAGTCACAGACATCTTGTGTGTCTTTCACTCATTCACCTGTCACTCTGCGGATTATCCTGCTAAAAGAGCCATCTATCAGCGGGCATGTGCGAGTCTGTGTGTGTACAGCTATATATGTTTGGAGTAGTGAAAATACGTCTCCCTATCAGATGTTACCATGTTCTTTAGGTTTGTGGAATGGATGCTGCTTTAGATTAGGATGAAGTGGCCCCTTAGCTGTATAAGTGAAAAATGAGCCCATACTTCTTACATTACCATATACACACACACCAAACAATTCATTAGGAACATCTCTTTTGTCATTGTCCATTGAATCAGCTCCCTTCACCATATAGGTGCACGGTGTAGTTCTACAATTAGACTGTAGTTCACCTGTTCCTCTGTATACTTTGTTAGCCCCCTTTTACCCTGTTCTTCAGTGGTCAAGACCCCCAGATGGCCACCACAGAGCAGGTATTATTAGGATGGTGGCTCATTCTCAGCACTGTTGTATCTGGCTCAGTGTCACTGTAGTGCTGAATGATCCAACATCCAAATAATGTGTCCACACACTGTCTAGTCAACACTGTGTCCACTCACTGTACACTACTGCCTTGTTGGTCCACCTCCAACTGATGGGATGTTGAACTTCAACTTTTATGAAGGCATTGTGGACCCAAACCTGTAGAAGTCTGTAATTAATAATATTGGTCATTATAAAAATAAACAAGTATAGAAGTGGATCTTTGAGTAGACCCGCCACCTTTGAAATGTGTTGTGATGGTCTGTTTAAAATAAATGCCACTTGACATTTTGTTTCCTAATAAAATGAAATAGTCCAAATATCTTTGGGACAGGCACTTATGTTACTACATCACGAATACAGATATTAAAATTGCATCATTATAGGTCCATAGTTATTGACAGCATTGAGAAAGATGAGTAAAAATGTTGTGAGAATCACGTGTCATGATTATTGGCACCTTTGCACATTCTGCAACAAAGAATCACTCTTCTTTTTGGACACTCTTCTTCACCTCCTTTTGGGCTCCTCAAAGAGGTTTAGGTCAAGGGATCGGAATGGCTATATCAAAAGTTTGAACGATATTTGTGTGTATTTGCCTGTATGTTTTAGGTCACTGTCATGCTGGAAGATCCAACCACGATCCAGTTGTGGCCAGACTTTCACTGAAAATCTCCTGCTTTTTGCTGCATGATGTCATGTATCCTATGCCAGTACCTCTACAGAATTAACTTCAAAGTGGGGACCATTGCCCCAGCAGTGGATAGGGCCATATTCTGGAATGTAGCTATTTTTATAGCCATTGCTTGATTTATGAAGGCCAAAACATTGTATCTCATTACAACTTTCTCCCTTCTCTAAATGGGATTCATTACTGTCATGAAGTCATCTTCCCTTAAAAATCATATTTAGATAGTCAACACTAGATTTGATATGACCTTAGCTGGCTAATCTTGTATATACATGTTGTCTGGTGCACTTCTCCTAGGTTATGTGTAGATGAATAGCTCAAGACTTTAATAACTTTTAAACTAAGGGGTTTCTGAGACATTCCTGTGACATGGCTGGACAAACTTTGCAGATAGAGCATCACATTAAACACTCTCTCTACCCGTTAAGGTGATCCTAATTCTACAAGGCTTTTGGGAATTTGGGGCCTGAGCCACATAACATCAAAGGAAAATGACTTCATTCTGTGCTAGCTACATACTCAGTAATGATATGTGGGTTGCGTGCAAGCAGTATGCATGACACACTGTTTAGGGGATTGGGAGTGACTTTCAGTAGTACTTCTGGTATTCTTAATGAGGTCCGACAATACATTTTGACCATACTTTAGGGGTTTCCCTAATTAGTCTTTAATTTTTCACATTTTTGCCATGGCACATTTAAAAGAGGCCTTTTCTCCCATATCCAAAACATCTGGTTGTAAATCAGCATATATTTATGCTACATTTTTATATTTATATTTTATACATTTACTGTTAATGGAATGCTTTATTTATGGTTTTATTACAATTATTTGAAGTACAATGAAAATAGGAACTATAGGTCTGCATGGGACAGACCCACACCCACAAGAAATCGTTCCGGCAGCATTTGTCCCACTCCCATTCGCAATCTAGATATTTCAGCCCAGGTAAATGACATCCTATATTTGAAAAAGGGCTAAAGAGCCTGTATTTTTGTAATATTATGAATTCCAGTGCATTTACATGTATTGACCTTTTCACCATATTCCGGTTTAGCACTGCCCATTCAAGTTGCATTCAGTGTCCATTCAGTGTTTCAGCTGTTTTCTGAGTGAGGCACAATTTGGGGCAGCCATTAAGAACAGAGATCATTTACATATATTAGTCTTAAAGGCACAGTGACAAAAAACTGTTTTAAATCTGTTAAATTGCAAGTGATATGGGTAAATAGGAAAATGTATATATACATGTATAAAATATATGTTTATATGGTTTATAAACAACATGAAAGTCCTAAAAATTAAAATGCAAGGCCGTTACATAGGCCTTTAAAATATTTACAAAGGAAAATCATATATTGAAAGGTTCTTCAGGGACAACAGAAGTCGTTTGCCTAGGGCGCTGTTCTGAAGAATGCTTTATGCCACCTTTATTTTTAAGAGTAAGAGCAAAGAAAGATTAGTACCTCAAATCAGAAGAATGGCGGTTTGAGAAAGAGAGAGTGTTTGTGTATGCGTGTGGGGGTGAGAGAGGGAGAAAGAGAGAGAGAGACATACACTAGATGAAGAATGTGGATAAGGAGGTGTTTTTGAACCTGTAGGCATAAAGGAATAACACATGTCTGAATAGACTTATCTCGTGTGACGGTCTATTCAACAAGCATCAATGGATGGAGATTAGAATGTTGTACAGGGGGTTGCAATTGCATTATTCAACTGAGTAAACAAATAGTTCTGGATAAAGAATGTCAGATGGTCTTTGGTAAACACACTTGAAGTGCATAATGAAATAATAAGATGGTTCATTTACTACAAGTATTTCTCTGTAAGTGAGTGTGGCAGTAGGAGAAGGATTACCAGCATGCAGCTGGGCACGTCTCATGCGGTAGCTAAAAACAAAAAATGTCAACAGTGTGGTTGGTAACAGCATGTGCTCTGGAGTTTTATGGCACCTTCATTCTTCAGGCCACACCTTTTAAAACAAAACACTGTTGAAGCATCAGAGTAGCAGACTAACTTCAGTGATCAAACTGTAAATGGCTGGATTATCGAAAAATGTATTAACTATTAGAAGCTGGAGTAACTGTACATTAAGTGACACATTAACATGTATTGAAACAGATGGGAATAATTGGTAACCCAAAGGACCTATGAATACAGTAATTAGCTGTAATTGTAAATGTTCATAAAAATAAGTCACATGCATCTGTTTTAATAATTATATTGTTTTGCATGCCTATGCATTAATAACAGTGCCAATCCTGGAAGGATTACTCCAGTCTCTTGGAAGTAATGCCTATTTTGGCTTTTCTCTCCAAAATAAAAATTGGGATTGAGGTCTGGTCATTCAGACTGTCTCAGTGTTCCATCATGTCTGTTGAACCTATCACATACAGACACCCAACAGATGTCATCCTGGAACAGGGGAATACCAATGTTGTGTTCTGGTGGAGTAGTACAGCAAAATTATATTTGTTGTTATAGCAAATTTGTAACTTTGCACTGAAGTCCTTGCACTAAAAGGTCATTTTAAACACATTAAAGCATGTGCTCTTAAAACTCTCAGTATGATTTGAGAGTTGTAGCATTTTACTAGCGGTCTCAGAGTTTCGGACGTTGCTGTATCTCAAGAGCTTGGTGTATTCCTTACTTGACAGAACTGATGCTGTATTTAAGGCAAAGGGGAAGCTTAATCAGGTATAAAGGGTATGTGCATGACATCACAGCTGGTAAGAGACATTGCGGTTTTGCTCATTTGAGTGGCAGAACGATTAACTAAGTGGCAGTGTTGGCATTCAGTGATATGAGCAAGAACACAAAAACATCTAAAATGGGAAGGAACTGTTTGATTAGTGTGATTGTAAAAACAGATTCTGCGAGATCTGCGCTGGATTGACGGCCTGTCCTGGGTGTTTCCTCTCTTCAACCTAGTAGGCGCTGGGACAGGCTCCAGCCCAGTCCGTGACCCAGAAGAATAAAATAGATTATATAGAGATGATGAGGAAGTACATTTTGTAGTATTGGGTGTACTTAGGACACCTTCCTTGAGTGGATGAATAATGACTGTGAGTGTGTCAAGTGAAGGGCATATCTTCTAATATTATGACTGAATTATCTACTATTGTCATCATATTTTCATCAGTATAATGTTGATTCTGCATTGAAAACCTAAATAGGGGGACGGACTTTCCTTCTGAACTTGCGTGTACTGACAGTAATACAAAAAAAAAAAATACATATACTGTGACTGTCCAATTAGACTGTGAATGTCCAATTGGCACATTGATACAAACAGCATAGTTGCACCACTTATGTATGTTTAATGGATGAGGCATAAAATCTAAGATCTTAATAATTAAAACATCTTTTAGCAGTTAAAAGTTGAAAATTAACTTTGAATCCATACTGAAAGGGTGGAGGTTTTTTTTTTTATCTTGGCTTGAATGGCTTTTGATGGGAGAAAGATTTTAACATTTAAAGGATCCCACACTCCCATGAAAAACTTAATGTATTATAAGTTTTCTCTGCCATAAACACCATAAACACCATAAACGTGTATTTAAAAACCTGCACATTTGACTTGCTCAAAAATGACCATCTCTTTTAAGTACAGGTGTAACTCTACACTGAGCAGAGTCAGAAAGAGCACAATAGGACACTACACTCTATTCACAAAGTCCAGTGACCAGAGGCCCACCACCGGATTCTTCTTAAGCCATAAAGCACAGTCACCTCCTGGATGTCACTTATCGTTCTGACCCCATCACCGAAAAGACGTAACCCCTGTCTTCGCTCTCTCTCACATGCTCTTTTGTCTACGGTGTCCGCTCTCCTTTTTTTCACAGCTCCAAAACGTACAGGTTTCTGGTTCACTGCCTCATAGGGAAAGAATGAGAAAAAAGAAAGCGTCTGGCAGAGGCGGAGCTGACACACACAACTGTTCATTAAGCGCCCATTTTTGTCATTCCTTGTCATTGTGGTGACCCTAAGACAGAGGAAGACTTTTCAAAGTGTAAATACTTTTTTATTCCTGTCTTGTTTTCACTGATGTAGCATCCCTAAGTCAAATTCAGTTCAAGCAAAAGCACTAAAATGGATTTAGATCTTTAGATTAGAGATAACTGGCCTGTTTTTGCACCATCTGCAAATAGGATTATCTTTGTAGATACTGTTAAAAGGTTAGATGAAAACTTAACAGAACTTTACAAGAACTGTGCCTAACTTTAGAATTCTGTGGCAAAAATGCTAGAAATACCGAATGTGAAATGGCAAAAATATCTGAATGAGTGCATTCATAATTTGCAGTGATATTATTATTATACATATTGTGACTGTCCAAACGTACCTCCATTTTTTATTTTTATTTTTATACATCATTTAAACCCAGGAGCTGCTTTACTTTATGTTAAAATTTCTTGATGAGCAGACCAAAAGAAATGCTTTAATATCACTTTCAATAAAACCTCATTAACTTAAACGTAAATTTATAGGTAAAATTGTATTTTATGGCAAAATGTAAACAAAGCAAATTTACTTTTTATTTAATTTAAAACAGTTTCTGAAATTCTGAAATCCAGTATACTAATGGGTTTGTTTACATATTGGGCAAAAAATCTTATGTTTTAACTTTTTTAGGTTGGCAAAAAACACTAACTCTTGTTCTGATAACTATTAGATGTTGTTTAAAAATGTTTTAAAAAATGAAATATAACGAAATATAATGTAATAAGTAAACAGCACTATTGTTCTACAGTTTAGAGGAGACTTAGAGAAGATCTGACTAAACCTTAAACTACAGAATTTTAAACTAAACAACGGTGACTTCAATAGAAATGTTTTAATACACTTTTAAGCATTGTGACAACACTTCATACACCTACAGCTGTATTCAAAGGTTTAGACACCCCTGTTCAAACCTTGTGTTGTGTTAATTTTCTGTGCAAAATAGGTTAACAAATTCTCTACAACAAACAAACTATGGCATTTCTCTACATATATTAGTGCACAATTCACTGAGTTCAATATATCGGAAAAAGAAATATAGAAAATAATAAAGTATAAAATGTGCCATAACTTTTGCACAGGTTACAATGTATTTTTGTTTCCCATATACTAAATTCAGCAGATAAACTGTGAATGTACAGTAAAGGTACAGAACTGCATTTAACCTAAAACTGACCTGAGCTTTTGAATACTACGTTTTTGTTTTAAACAGGCCTACATCATATTAGAAGCTATACAAATTTAAATTCTACCTACTTAGATTTACTTTCAGTTTTCAGCTACACCCACTTGACAAATATTATACAGATTTGTGTCAACAGATCTCTTTTGTGATTTCAAATTGATTGAGTTATTTATTTATTTATTTATTTATTTATAAGAGTCTGTGGCTACTAGCACTGGCAGCACCTTTAATTTGTTGTTTGCCTGACTCTGTATGGTTGAGGGATCATGCTGTATGAGTTTGTGTGCTAGGTTAACTGGTGTGGAGAGGTGAACGTGTCCTGCACTCGTGCTGCATCCCACCAGCTTCCCTATTCTGGACTAATGAGCCCCATCAAATGACCCACAACCCCTCCCCCTAATCATTCATGTGCACTGATCACTGCCAGCATCATTGTTCACAGGCTGACTGTGAAAGGGAACGCTGAAAGATTGTTTGTTTGGATTCTGGTAGAACTGTTCCTCTCTACAAAAGGATACAAGAACTTTGACATGGGACTGCACGGGTACATAAACAAACAGACTGCCAATATGAGCAGCCAGAGTGTGTTATGTCCCTGTTACTTCTTCATTCAATGGAGACCTTTTTCCCCCTTTGCTTCTTTCTGGTAAGTGCCAATGCAATGAGCTGGGACGAGAAGATAGAACTGATAAACTCAAACCAAAACAAGCAAACAAACAAAAAACACATAATGGCATACCAGACATTTTAACACTAAGCATTCAAGCTTTCACAAACCCTGTCACCATAACCCCTTAGTGAACCTGACTTTTAACCTGGTAGTAACTACATGCATTAGGAATTTTTTTTAGCCTTTTTTTGTATGACTTTTTAGCCTATTTAGTATTTATTTATTTATTTTTCCTATTTTTCCTCCTATTTTTCATTCAAAGGTAATTGTAATAAAGCCTACTGACTACAAGACTTACCCATCACCAACCCAGTAAGCTTTAAAATGTTTGAAACAACAAATGTTTCATTGTGTTTCAAAGGTGCAGTACACAGTTCTGGAAAACAATTGTTGATATTTGAACTCAACAGCAAAACAAATACACTCTCCCTTCAGTGCCCCCTGAGAAGCTCTGCCCCCTCAAATTAACTGACATGCATTGTGTGAACTACACTGTAAAACATGCAACCTACAAAATATACTCTAATTTTTACAAGCAATTGAATGAGTTTACTGAACTCAAATAATTACTTTGATTGAAAGAATCGTTCAAAATACTTTTTTAGCTTGAATAAACTAAAATAAAGCTTGTATTTTTTTAGGTTGGACCAATAAAACACATTTTACAGTGATCTTTTTAGATCTTTGTGGCAATTAAACCCTTTGTCTGTTGTACAGACAAATAATATTACATAACAGGACAAAATCATTCTGATCTACTGTTTATGTAAAACAGCAAAAATAAGTGCTCCCATCCTAGAAACGGGGTACACTCCTGTGCTCCTGTGTTTTAGCTTTCGATACAGCTGAAGGTAAGTTTTTTGGTTCACCATCTTCTTCTTCAAACTTTCATGTTCCACCTTCAGTGGTACAGCAGTTACACACGGGTGCCTCGGGCACTGGAATGGAACTGCTACACTATTTCCGGTGGAAAGGGGAAAATGGGAAATGGGAGCCAACTTCAGCCTCATCAACTCTCAGAGGTCTCTTGCCTGATAAAAAACACCTCACTGTCAACATTAGAGACCTCTCCACTGTGAGACACCCTTTTTTTTTTTAACTCCTTTCTCAGTCTTATTCTTTCGATGTTCCCATCTTTGGCTGTTTCTTGGCCATCTCTTCTTCTTGATAAGTGGAGTTCAGCACATATACCCTTCCATCTGTATTGTGTTTAAGCACAAACACCTCCTGTTATCGACTGGCTGGAAGAATGTTGAGTTGCTCGACCCAAGCCACTTTGTTTATTTCCATTTTACAGGGTCAGGGCTGTGTTCAGGGCTGTGTACCTGACACCCGTACACCTGACTTTTTCCAGCACATATACAGAACGGACAGTTAGCTAGCCATGAGGAGATCTTCACTGAATTTGACTAAAATCATACTGTGGCTTTAGGTCAGCTAACAGTTATGAGTCCACCAGATAGCGTAAAAGACTTTAGCTGGCTAGATAAACATCGTCACTGGACAAAACTTTGCAGGGATATTTGAATTCTACAAAAAGCTAAGAAAAGCCACAAATTAAAACAAGTAGCAATCTCAGTGGATCTTCTTCATTGGGACAAGGAAAGGCAAAATGCTGCTGATACCAAAGGTCATCACATAAATAGGATGAAAGCTAGCTCATTTGTTTGATATCTCTCAGTGACTGTCCAATAAAAATAAACATTAATGTTTACAATGACAATGGAATTCTTGGGATTTATTTGTTGTGTAAGATGTCTATAATCACCCTTATTGTAATCAGTCTTACATCCTTATTGTTGCTCAGGGGCAGGGTCACAATAAACAAAGAGCAAACATCTTAGAAAGAAAAATGAACACAGTACACATTCATTTAAAAGCCATTCAAACTAACCAAAGTATGTGTGTCTGTGTGTGTGCGTAGTTGCGGTGTTTACCACTATGCATCATGGGACCCCAGAGATCAGTGGGCCCCCTGCTGGTCATAAGCAGATGAGAAAAACAAATAAACCAAATAAATGTGTTTTAGTTGACTAGCATAGTTACAGTATGACTAGCATAGTTACAGTATGTCTTTGGTGTTGAACAATGAAAGAAATTTTTTTCAACACCAAAGACATACTGTAACTATAGTAGTCAACTGTACCACTAGCTAGTCAATCAGGACACTAGAACACAACCAATAAACACTTGTATCCCAGCGCCACCCAAAAAAGGGACTAAAATTAAGAGCTTGTTTTTTTCTTTCCAGCAGCAGCAAAAAATGATAAATGGAAGAGATGCTGGACACTTGAGGAGGAGGAGGTGCTTGGCACTTGCTAGGTCGCTAGGCAAAGAAGCTGCATGTGTGGCTCGTGTTGCACCCCTCTGCTGTATTCCGGAAACAACATACCACTCCACCCATATTCAGGATCATCAACATGAGTCCTTAATGGACTCCCTAAAACAGCCCAACATAAACATATATATTCTTTTTTCAAAGCTGAACTATTTACAACGTGACAACCTCGTGTAATCCCAGCGTGGCTGCAAACTGTGCCCTGCCGTACTAGACCTTTACTAGGGCCGGAATGTATGCCCTTCAATCCCTAGACCACCTCTGTGAAGTGCTGATTAACCTGTGCATGCACTGTGCTTTTACTCCCTAGCCCCCTGTTAAGAGAGGCTAGCAGGCCACAGTGCCCTATGAAGAACAGCTAGGAAGAAGTTTTGGATTTTACAGCTAATGAAGCCGCAGACGGTGCTTTCAACACAGGCTTCAGATGCTGACTTTCTGAACACCCACCAACCATTCAGGGCGAAGCTTCGGGTATTCGCTATTGATTACTACCAAAGCTCCGGAACCCAAACAGTGGTTGGGACACCCCTAATTAGCATTACCAACTGTTAGCATATGAGTCTAGAAGAAATATTATGAGTTAAACATCAAATTTCATCCCTTTATCTACCAAGATCATCTCCAGTGATGGAAACGCTCTTTTTTTTGCTTCTATTTAAATCACTTCTTTTGTTTACAGCTGAACGTATTAGTTGCTTGCCAAGACCTTCAGCCATAATTGCATTTACTCTTCCTTTCGTTGGTTACCTGTACCTAAAAGAAAGGTATTATATTTTTGTGGTAAAAACATGCCTTTTATTAGGGCCTTTTTATTTTATTAGGCAGCTTTGCTTGGGGCCTCAGAAATCTGCCTGCGTGTGTGTGTGGAGACATAGCCTCAGTGTCATGGCTAAGTGAGTTAGGAGATAAAAGAGGAGACCACTGAGATGTAAAGCAGACTTCAGCATGTAGAGGATGTGGACGTCTGAATGAAAGCAGTGACAGGATGCGTTAGTCACTTGAAAAAACAAGAGCGTGGAGGGCGATAAAAGTGTCAGTTTTCTCTCTCTCTCTCTGCCGGACTATTTGTCCCCATTGGTTCTGCCCGGCATTCCTTCTTAATCTTGAACATTCTGCAGGAGGGAAGTGTGGAGAGCACCAATACGCTCCTCAGAACAATCAAAACCGTATTTTGTAGAAAGTAAAAACTACAGTCTAGTTCAAATAGATTTAATGAAGGATGAAAGAATGTGTAGCTGTCCTTATGAAATTAACTGTGCAAATGTCTTAGGCCTCTGAGAAAATGGTCTGTGAGTCTGTTTATCTGTCTGTTTATAATAATTCACAAACTTTGGAATAAATACAAAAACCCTAAATGAACTATACATTGTGTTTTTATTGTGCCACTGTGTTAGTGTAACCATTTCTGAAGTTCTCCTCAAAGAAGTGTTTACAGTTACCATCCAATACCTGCTTCACATAATCAGTTCTTCATTAAAGTGTATCAGGTGTGCTGCAGATGAATAAAAATACTGTTACGTTGTTATGTTTTATTGTATCTATGTTAACATTAACATCAATATAACATTAGTATATTATTCTAATGTTATATAGTGTATTTGCAATCAGAAGGTTGCGCACCACTTTCTATTGAAAACAGCATGTTTTAATGCATTTTTAGTGCACTTTATAATGCACAATTTCTGTTTATTTGCAGAATTGAACATATTGTAATACATAAGTAAAAGCACAAAGGTTTTATTTTTCCCAATGAGTTCATCTTAAGAAATAAATCAATAGAAATATTGTACTAGATTTGTTGTCACTTAAAAATCAGCAAAACATTTTACCAGGGTGTTTAAACAATTGTACATGCAGGCTGCAAAGCTTTTTAAATGTAAAACTTCAACTTCATAGTCTCTGTAAATATTAATACAAATATTCTCACCCATAGTATCAGAAACACTGTATCTACTATGTATCTACTATGAAATATATTGGTCTTTTTTTCTTAAAGAGAAAACTGAAGCTGGAAATGAGAGGATAGCAGGCCTGGTAGACAGAGCAAAGTTATGCTGTGAGTTACACAATGCCCTATGAAGAACAGCTAGGAAGAAGTTTTGGATTTTACAGCTAATGAAGCCGCAGACGGTGCTTTCAACACAGGCTTCAGATGCAGACTTTCTGAGCACCCACCAACCATTCAGGGTGAATCTTCGGGTATTCGCTATCGAGCACTACCAAAGGTCTGGAGCCCAAACAGTGGTTGGGACACCCCTAATTAGCATTACCAACTGTTAGCATATCAGTCTAGAATAAACATTATGAGTTAAGCATCAAATTTCATCCCTTTATCTACCAAGATCATCTCCAGTGGTGGAAACACTCTTCTATTGCTTCTATTTAAATCACTTCTTTTGTTTACAGCTGAACGTATATTAGTTATTGCGTGCCAAGACCTTCAGCCACTGTTGCATTTACTCTTCCTTTCGTTGGCTACCTGTACCTAAATGATCTAACGGAAACAGAATCTTCAACATGATTGACAAGAGGTTAGAATACCTCTCATATTGGACATAGAATACCTCTCATGTTGGACTGATAGCAAGCTCATTGCTACAGTGACTCACTATTGCCTCTTGAGGTACATAGTGATTTTACGAGACAAGATGGGCTAGCTAGTTACCATGCTAACTTCAGAAGATATCTCTGTAACGTGATTTTCTTCACATTCTGTTGATAATTGTAGTTAATACTGGAATGTTCTTGCATATTGCACAAAGGTACGTAAGCTAAAGATAAAACTGAAGCTAAAAAGTGTCTTATATTCACGGGCTAGTTTTTCTACTTTTGAAAAAATATATGTGCCAAAATACACCCTCTTTCTCAACAGAGCATGGCTTCCTGAACCTATAGAATTCCTGCTAAATATACATAAACATGCATTGTATGTATCCATTAAACTCCTTTGATGAATCTTCATGATGGGGGGGGGGGGTGGGGGGGGGGGTTGTATTAAACATGACCCCCGAGACAATCCCAGCAGACATATAAACAAACGTGGACAGAGAAAAGACAGGATGGAACAGGAGACACTACCATCAGCACACTGTCTCCATACAGACTATAAACCACAGAGAGATGGACAAGCAGTATATCCACAAGTTCTGTAGCTATTACTGCATACAGAACGAACCTTAAGGTGAAGATTCAATCAACCCCATTTAACTGCAAGGACTTTTATGTAAGCTTACACTTTGATTCCTCACTCAAATAACAATGTAACTTGCATGTTAGTTTCATAGCAGTTCCTGTGAAATAATTAGTGTTACAAGTAAAAAGCAGTCTTAGAGTGACTGTATACCATCAATTATTTATCGCTATAAAGACATCACTTTACAGAATGTTTCAGTAGTGACTGGTTTAGTCTCAGTAGTCATTACTTTTAACTCAGTATGAGCATAATGCAAAAAAGCTAGCCAATAAATGATTAGTTAACACAGCTTTGCACAGCTTTGAACAACACATAAACTCATAATGTTTTCCATTCAAACACACAACAAGTTACCTAAGTGCACAAAATATGTGTTTCTCCACAGATAGTTCTTAGACTTTTTGTGTCACGGGCCGTCAAACCCTGCACGGGCTATACCGCCGGTGAACTCCACTTCCCAGAACCCCTCGGATTACCACGTGACCTCTCGCTCACAGCCGGCAAGCCAATCGCAGAGTAGCCTCGTCAGAGTACTGATTGTTTTCACCTGGTGCTAGCCCTTTATAAGCTGTTCTGTGTATTTGCTCCTTGCGAAGTAATGTTTCTGTTTTGCAGTACTTACCGAGCCTTATTATCCCTTTTGCTGTTTTTGGTTTTCGGATCCCTTGCTCTGTTTTTTTTGACTTCGTCTCTGGTTTTGTCCTTCGTTTGTATTGTTTGCCGGTTCCTGACTTCCTGCCTGTTTTGACTCCCCTATTGTCTGTGCCCTCTTCTAATAAAACTTTTAAGCCTATCCGCGAACGTCCTGATTTGCCCGACCCTGACATTTTGACTTTGGGTCACATGTACAGTACAAATTAAAAGTTTAAGCACGGCTACTTATCGAAGGTTTTCCTTATTTTTACCTTAATATTTTGCTTTAGAATAAAAGTGAAGATATCTGACTGTAAAATAGCACTCATGGAATTATGAGAATAAAACAGCTTTCTTAAGTTGCAATGTACCAAAAAAGATATTTTTTCTGCGTAACAAGATATATATTAGAAGTGATGTGATATATATATATATATATAATTTATTTATTATATTAT
>CM067475.1:16498440-16575538 GCA_034552555.1 Semaprochilodus insignis
AATTGATATGACAAAAATATAATAGTGTAATAAATCAAGAGCATATGTGGTATATCACTATGTGGTATATCAGTTGGAATTTTAAGCGTAAACCTGTAAATGTCAACAAAAACAACCAATTAGTTGAGTGTGTCCAAACTTTCGACTGGTAACTGCTCACCATGTGACCACGAGGAACAGGCATGCAATCTCGCTTTTGTGCAGAGTTGCACTTTAATTTGAATGTTTGATGGTGCTTAGAAATGCTGTTAAAAGATCTGTGTGGGAAAAATGACTAAGAACTTTTGGATGGATTACTCTAGCTCATACCAGAGGCCTTGGTTGTTGCTCCATCATTACATAGAGCGCAGTTCCACTGCTCCACAGCCCAGTGCTGGGGGGATTTATACACTTGTAGCCAACACTCGGCATCTGACATGGTAACATTTTACTCATGTGCTGCTGCTCCCAAGCACCCCATTCTACTCCCAGTACTTTTCCATGTATTGATTACTCAAGCTGTGTGTGCATTTAAACTTCTGTGTGAATAGTGGGTGCACCTTAATGCAACTGAATTTACTAAAAAGAAGGGGTGTGCGCAAACATTTGGACCCAAACACCTGGAGTCGTATTTTACTTCTATCAAGTTATTTAAGTTAAAAGTTATCATATTCTTCAACAATCATAACATGAAAACTATTTGATATATTGACTACATTTGAGATAATTTCACTTGTCAAGATAACATTTTTTATTGTGCTGATAAAGTGGGTATCTAGAAACTTAGAACACATTTTTACTTTTGCTTGATTAGGCTAAGGCATGAAAATGTTAAATAAGACAAATACAATGAAAACATATTCAACAAGGCTGAAAAGTCCCTCTGGTTGTCTGGTTGTTACCACCATCCCACCTGTCATGTATTTACAACTTGACCACTGCATACAGTCCTTCAATTTGCACTTGTGTAGGGCACAGCTGGACCTCACCATTGTGTATCGTTATGTACAGTAATGTCTCCTGTGGGGCAGCAGTGGTTAAGCCACACAGATTTCTATGGCAAAGCTGGAGAGGGATGTTGCCCTCTGCTACTGTCTGAGAGCTTCCAGAAGCAGAGGAACCCTGCAGTTGACCATCTGTGACCATCACATTGGAGTCACAATGCCATTTACAGCTGAAAGAGAAAGCAGTGTGGCTGGAAATGGGCAATGAAGCCAGTGGTGCTACTACAGAGCTATAAACTGAATTTACTATTTATTGTAAATATGATTTGGGCCCACTGTGCAGGAAGGGCCACTGCAATTCTGTACAGTTATCTGGACTGATCACCTTAATCCTATGCCTGGACACTATTCTGATAACAATGGTCTCTTTCAGAATGACAATGAGCGGTCAATGAGTGGATTGTAAACATGAAACTGATGTAAACCATCTCACTATTAAAAACGATAATCTTTATTTATTTTTATACATTATTTGTCATTTGAATTATGTTAAAAATGTAATGAAGAATTACTTGAAATTTACAATGAAGGGTAAGGAAACTTCACTTTTGCCTTTGCATGTAAAGCTGCCATTTTGGAGACTGAACAAACATGTGAGACTTTGGGCTGACATATCAGACAGCACTTTCCATTTAAGAGAAAGTCTTTCGGAGAAATGGTAATCCATCCCTCCAGTACAGTTCCAGATTCTTATAGAATCTTTGTTAAGGTGCTTCGAGAGCAAGGCTACTGTGCTTCACATTCCCACTGCAGGATTTTTTATATTTTTTGCTGATTTTGTGTGTTCACTCATAATGCCAGTTTCATTGTCTTTCACGTCACACTGTTCAGCAATGTTTAATTTCTTCTAATCTCAGTAACAAGTCATTCCAGGCATTGTGATGTTTCTCTCTGCTTATTTTCACTGCTTTTCTTTTTTTTTTGTTAATCTAAGACCAGTTTGATGTCATTCCTCTTCATGTTTGTTTGGGTGCAGGATTCACAATCAGTTTTTGGAACAAAACACGTAGAATATTATCGAACAGGCTGCACAAAGCTCAGAGCACAGCAAGGTGTGCCCGATGAGCCAATGAGCTAATGAGCTCTAAAGCACCAAGTTACATCATCGTCATCATGTTTTACTGAGTGCTTCTGTCTATGTGAAGGACAGTGCCGTTGTTTAGCAAATATTAAGCGTCCATCTCCATGTCCATGTCTTTCAAAGACTGAGAGCTGATTACCTGGTCCTTACTAAAGCACTAAACCTGGAATCGAACAAAACCTGTGGACTGGCTGATGGTTCTGATCTTTGGTGTCCAGAGAAATGGCTTAACAAAACCACAGCATCATGTTATTGCATAACCCGTTTGCATTGAGTTTGTCTCAAGCTCATGTGTAGACCCTCAAGAAAAACAGCTGAAAATATTGTGCACTTATTCAAGAGGGTGCAAACAAGATGGATAGATGCAGACTAGCACCCATGAAGTAGAGAGTTCACAGTCTTGTGCTGTCACAGTCTTGTGTTACCCATAAATATATAGTCAGCAAAAGATTCCCCCCGGCACACAGGCACACATGGTGGAATCCATTGTTTTGGGGTTATGTTGTTCCTTTTTATGTCGTCTATGACAGGGAAACTGTAGTTGTTTGGGTTAACGTTCACAGGGAAAGGTTTGGTTGTTGACTTGCTGCTGATTGGCTGTTGATACTAGTTTTGCTTTGGAGGGAATTACCCTCAACGTCTTGCAGGTGTGCCGGTCAATGTTTTGGTTCATTCGTGAGATAAGAATGTTGCATTTTCTCTGCCAGGGCTGAGTTATGAGAGGTGGTACAGCCTGTAACGTACAGAAATGACATCAAATAAGTTCTGGTCATAGACTGTATCTGACATTTCACATTGTTCAGTTATACTGACATGGCCATTTTAAAAGCTGCTGACCCAGACACTTTCATTGTTTCTCAGTTGTGTGCTTGTTCAAGAGGAGCTGCCTTGAACAATGTTCAAAAAATGCAGAACAAAAAGAATACGCTTTAAGTTGTGAAATATAGTACATTGCACAATTCGTTCTTTCATTCAGCAGTCATTTTCTCAGAATAGAGGAAAATCTGCACGCTATACTAAGAGACTATCAGCTGATTTCTCAAATGTAGATTAAGGAAGCGTATGAAGTGTTGAAGCTTCAGTGGCAACAAAATGTTGGGTAAATTCTAAAGTTCTAGTGCTCCTTCCCATTCAGATCTTATACATCTCCTCTCTTGTCTTTGGTTGCACGTTTCCACATTTCCACCGGTCTCCCACGTAACTGGTTTCTTGGGAAAGTTTTCAGATTCCCAAACAATAAAAAGTTGGAAAGTTTTTTTTCTAGATGATCATGGCAGTTACAGTGGCTAGGCTATGATTTGGTACAACACCACCCAGAGGCAGATCAGGACTGCATCTCTAGTTGTCTTTTTTTCCTCAACAGACATTATAATGTCATAATAAATTTATTTTCGGGGTCCACCCAGAAGTTTTACATTCAGGGGGTCCAAGTGGCTAATTAGGAGGTCATTGGGGCCCCTGTATTTCACATCTTGGAGTAATTGTTGTCTAAATTGGACTAAATTACAATGCCAGTGGTGAATCTAGGGCTCTTAGTCTTAGAAATTGGCCCTGTCAAAATGTTATTAACAATTTGCAGTTTTCTTTTTTTTATATATGAGAATAATTTTCACTTTGCTTGCCAAGCAAGCTGTTTCAGATTTGTTTTCTCTCTGTTGGCATGATGGAACGTGTGTCAAGCGGAGATTTGAAGGCTTTAGGTATAGCAGAAAACTGTGACAGAACAGTGGAAAAAAGTGTTGGTTGACAAAAATTCATGAATGTCTGTAGTAACCTACTAGAACCCTACGGGCTAATGAGAGCCTCTGACACACATACCACTCACTGATCTGAGTTGATGGCATGGCAAGAACTACAAGTTGCAAGTGACTGATATGTTTTTCCTGTCAGAATTCAGATAATTGTCTGTCTACAAGTGTGCGGTTCATGTTTTCTTCCAGACTCAGACCCCCGCTTCATTACCTGTGTACGAGCTTAAGGGGTGGAAAATATTTGAGTGATTGTAATTCATTGTTATACTGCAGTGGTGAATCGTGACTAAACGTGCCTTCAGTCTGAGCCATAAATGTCTCGGTCAATAAACAAGAATACAAAAAACAACACCTTTACGGGATTCTGAGAGCATGTTAGTGCCAGGCCTAATAGCTTCTGGGAGCTGAAAAATACAGATCCGTAATTTTTAGTTTTCTTTTATTCAGTATAATCAGGACTTTATTAACTCCACAAGTATTGCAGCAGTACTTTTATTTCATTGTTAAGTTTTGACAAAAAGGGTTAAATTCTTGAAACACCTACCTGTTGGTCCTTGGTATGCACGTAAAATAGGTTGCTCTTCTATTGGTTACAATTTCAAGAGGCAAAGAGTGAACATGTTTGATTAACCATTATCATTATAAAATGACAGGGGAGCAATTTTTTGAGACTCTAAGCCTTCTGGAAGTTTTAGATACATCACTGAACATGACTACAAGCAGTAGTTCAATCAATGGGCTGTTAGGAATGGCTAACAGCACTGGGAGCTCTGTTCCAGGCCTCTCTACTGACAGAGCCACTCTGAAACTGCTGCAAGTATATCGTCACTGTTCAAAGAAAAACAGGTATCTCCAAAATGGCAACTTTACAGGAGAGGCCAAAAACCTCATCTAATTTGAATGGAAGTCAATGGAACCAGACGTCTTTCCAAGCAGTTTTGGGCCATTTCTGTTGATCCATTCTTCATAAAATGTATTAATTTGTATAAATAGCAGCTCATGTGATCAAATGAGGCATAAAAGTAAAAATCAGCAAAAATGGAGATACATGTTTTTCTTTGGACAGCGACGATATGCATTGATACATCTAATGCATTTGTCACACAAGCTTCAAGTAAACACGGGATGTCTTTTACATCTATTAACATCTTAAAGGCGCTAGCGGGTTTTAGCATAATTTTACAGTAGTTTTGGAGATTATGGCCTAATCTGATGGTTTGCATTGTAGCAGTTTTACAGTGATCACTAAATACATTAATTATCAAATGAACAGTTGCACCCAGAAGGAAGTGTCAGATTGCAATGCTAATTGGAAGGAGGATAAAGGTAACCAGAAACAATAAATGATAAAAAAAAATTTTAGACAGATATGGGCAATATTTATTCTCTCAGTATGGCATCGGGCCACCATGTTTGCTAACGCAACATGCAGACGTCTCGACATGGAGTTGTAGATGGTCCTAATAGTGTCTTCCAATAATCCATCCCATGCAGCTTGAATATTCCCATGAAGTTCCTGCCGATTTTCTGGGTGGAGTGTTGCTGGCATAGTATCTGTGTGTTCAAGGCAAGCTTTTGATATGGCAGCAGTATGCGGATGAGCGTTGTCCTATTGGAATAGCGCAGTGTGCATTCAGAAAAGGTAGGGCCACTGGTTGCAGGACCTCATTAATGTAATGCAGGGCTAATGAAATGCCTGTAATGAAGACCAAAGGTGATCTGGCATTATGCGAAATTGCACTCCACACCATGACACCAGGCCTTCTGGACACGTAACACGTGACAACAAACAGTTCATCTTGACGCTGAACACAATGCCTCCGATTTGTTGTCGTCTCCACCAAGACAAAAGCGGTACTCGTCACTGAAGATGACCTGCTGCCATTCTGAGCTGGCGCAACACCATTGCAGTCGTTGGTGAGGCTGGCGTGGTGTTAGGGGCAGTCGTTGTAATGGTCTGCATGCATGTAGTCCTGTGTCGTGCTGCCATCTCCCAATGGTGACTCATGGAGGGCATCAGTGAATGAAGGATATTACATCAGCACAATTATTGTCTAATGCAACTGCTAAGTGAATGGAAAGACATGTTGTTTTAATACAGTATCATTGGTGTGGGAACAAAACTTTGCACCTCAGTTGTTTTCTTTTTCTTGACATGATATAAAATATCACCTGGCCTCTACAATGTGGGAACATGTGAGAATAAACTGAAATTGATCATTGAAAAAGGTGATTTTTCTGTCAAGATACAAGGTTTGGTCTAACGGCAAATCTATGTTTTATTGATGTAGAGACTATTCACATATTTTAATCAAGAAAATTCAGCTCATCACCTCAGGATGGTGATGGCAGCTTTTCACTAAGGACCACATAGGAATGAGAGAAAGAGTATGTAAGGAATTAGGGAGATGGCTGGATTAAGCATTCTTCTTCAGATTAGTGCTGTACCACCCTCACAAACAGAAGGAGTTCAGCCAGAGGAGCACGCCATGTCAGGCGCACCCAGCAGCCTGGAGGTGGCGAGAGCGAGCCAAGAGCAAGGCGTCACCCTCGTTAGAACAGCAGGAGGTCACCGGAGCACCCAGAGGCCTTTGAGTTGCGTGCCAGGATCCAGTGACGCCACAGCAGGATGGAATGCCCTCTGAGCGTTTTTCTATTTACGGCTGTTTTCAGGTTTATATACAGCATGTTTGTATCCAAGAGCAAGAGGCTTGACTCGTACCTTTGGATTATCCTCATCCGAAAGACATGGCAAATGTATGCCTTAAACATCTTAAGGCATCTCAAGAGTGCTGTCATCTATCTTCTATAAGGTCTGCATTAGTTTGGTGGAAAGTATTTTTGTTTTTAATATTACAGTTTGGTTTGGGAATATAGGGTTATGGTTAGACAGCAAGCAAATCAGAGTTGCTTCTCAGATCAGCTCTTTTGGGATGATTGTCCGCGCTGTAAAGCGATCAGATCTGATTTTTGTGTCCACACGCCACAAATGATTTGCAGATAGGCATGGCTTGCTGTGATAATGATGTCACTCTGGATATGGCATCATCATTGTTTGCCACTGATTTGTTTTTTTTGCTGTCCAGACCACCAAAAATTATGTACCGAAAGTGGATTTGGGCTGACAGTCTGAACAAGGTCTTTATGTCAGAGATAAAGGGTAGCTTGCCAGGATCAATGCAACAGCTGACGAACATATAAGTTATCAGCTTATAAGGCAGCAGAAGCAACTGAATGAGTTGTTTTGAGCTGTATGCTGTTCATTTAGAATGTTTGTACCAGTTTATGTCGTACTATGATTTCAAAGAACAAATTTCCAACAATGTTGGACAAAGAATGAGCTCAAACTGCCATGATGTTGAGTAACAATGAAAAAAGAAAATTGGAAGCTCTGATGTTTTTCTCGCATCCTGAAAGGTTGTGGTTTGGAACTGGAATGGCTGCATGTGTTACGTAGCATACAGGAAATATATAAGGATTTATTTATTTATTTATTTATTTATTTGTAGTTAATTTGCTGTTAACTGTTGTTCCATGCCCTCACATTATTAAGTTGTGACTCCTTAGTCAATAATACCTCACTGTAAAAGTTTTACTGAGTATGAATGGCAATAATTAAATATTAAAAAAAAAAAAATAAAAGGAGCACAAACACTCCTATGACGTAAGCATGACTGATTAAATATCATGATTAATGCAGAGCATTAATAACAGTTTATGGTCGTGTAACTTCGAATGTTATTTATACCTCATTATTCTTGTTAATTTATTGTTATAACAATAAAATGGTGATATTATGTAATAACGTTATCGCTTTATCACCACAGTAGTAATGTACGCTTTTCATTCTAAGAAAGCAGCGATGAACAAAGGGAGAGAAAGAGAGCGAGAGCGAGAAAGAGAGAGAGGAGGTGGAATTTAAGCAGCTGCTGTGTATTTGCTATTCCAAGGAAAAGAGTGATGAAAATTGGCACTCACAGCTTCCGACCTCATATCACTGTTTTGTGGTCAGTTCTGGCATTCTGATCCTTATGATTCAGATCTTGAGGCAGCTTGACAAACAGGAGGAGTTGGATTTGCAGATTAGCACTCTAATTTTGGCCTAAAGTTGTTTTGAACTGAGTTGTTTTCAATTAAAGTCAATCCAACTAACCTGACCCCAGTGACAACACCCAATGAGAATTTCAGGATAAACATGGAATATCTTTTCTGTGCCTGATATATAATGTGTGAGGCACCCATGTGGTATATAAAAACATGTTCTCTCAGTGGCAAACTGTGACTGTTAGAGTTTGTCCTTTAATGTGAATTACTAAAACCATAAGAAAAAAACTCCCCTGTGCAATAATGTTAATTTCTGCTAGCATACTGATGTGATTCAAGTAGTTTGTTAATGTTAAGGTGCTACACCTGTTCTATATTAAACACAGACATTTGAAACTCCTTAATGTTGTACTTGAAGCTTTTGACATTAGCACATATTTTACCTTGTAGTAGTTTCACAGTGACTCCTTCAGTATAGAGAACTGGTATAGAGCGGTTGCTACTGTTTTTCATTTCTAACAACCCGTTCCTAAGATTGCCACTCATATTTACAATCAGTGATGTATGTAGGACAGTCAGAAGGCCTAGACCAGTTACCAGCCCTACCTTCCTATGAAGAGTACTTTGAACCATAATCTGCCACACATGCTTCAGACAATTAACTTCTTCAGACATCCCTGACTTAGTGTAAACATGGACAGGGCAGCTTATAAGGTGAAGGTTGAAACTAAACTCAGGACAGCAGATCTCCTGAAGGAGGACTGGTGACCACTGTACTGTAAATAATTTACAGCAGAAATTTGGGAGTACTCCTTAAACGCAAGTAGTTGCTATAAAGAACTCTGGGGAAATGATCAAGCGTTTTGTCAAGGAAGTCAAAGTGGTCAGTACTTTAAGCAATCTTTAGCAGGCTGTCTCTGAATATAATGAGGGGGTGGAGCTTTCCAGCCGTCTTTGGAGTTTTATTGTTTTTTGTACAACCAAACACATGTATTTGTTGGTCGTCTCCACCAAGACAAAAGCAGGACTCTTCACTGAAGATGACCGTCTGCCATTCTGAGTCACTCCATGACTGTCTGGCACGACACCATTTCAGTCTTCGGCGATGCTGACGTGGTGTTAAAGGCAGCCGTCATTACGGTCTGTGTGCAGGTAATCATGCAACTGTCTGCCAATGGTTCTGGCATTAACAGGATGACTCATGGAGACCATCACTGCTCCCTGAATGTCCAGAATCGTGGCTGTTGGGTCAGTCATGTACAGCGATAAGGCCCGTCCTTGCTTACGTCACATGCGCCACTGAGAGTGTCTCACATCAAACCTACTCACCAACTTTCATTCCTGTCGGTGGATTCCTTCGGCACGCAACAATTCTTTTGATGATAAGTGTACATAAATCTGTTTGCATATATTCTTACATGTTGTACTGCATAATGTGGTACAGCTGAGGGACCTCAGCTGGCTGTGTATACACATCAGAGCACATATAATACAAGCATGAACAGATAAAAATGAATAATACATGAATAAATAAAAAGTATTAAAAACAAACCAAGAATTACAGATACTTTAATTACAGTTACAAATTTAAGTGAATATGATGCCTTATTCAGTTAAATGAGACTTGATAAAGATAGATTAACTATACAGAGCAAGTGAGAGCTAAAAGGGATATTTCATGGAATCAATGTTCATAGTAATGAACCATCTGCTGCACATGTGTCTAATACAGTTGAATGTGTTTCTGAAGTATTTGCCTTTAACATAAAAGAACTGAATGTTTTGTGTAAATGTTGGATGTTAGCATAAATTATGGATAAAGAATAGTAAGGGATTGACTGATTATGTGGATTCGTAAAACGCTGAGTAAATAATAAGTGTAAACAGTATTTAAAAATAGATGGAAAAGGATAGACGAGCATAAACCATTGCAGCCATTACATTCTCTATCTGGCTGTCTGTTTCTTCCAGAACAGTAGCTGTATTCTGGCCAAGGAAAACATTATACAACATGAGAATTAACACAAACAAACATAAGTACAGTCAAACTCAACAGGAATTTCTTGTTTTTAAAAGAGTTATTGATATATCTGTTAGAAGACCGCAATTACACAAGTTGACTTGATTTGACTTCTTGGTGAATACATTTAATTGATTAACTAAAGCAAGTACTGGACTGTGAGGTTGAAGTCATTAACGTCAAAATAATTAGCTCATATTTTCTCAGGAAAGTTTTACTGTACCATATTGTATGCCATACCATAAGTACTGCCCATTACCAGAAATCATTACCTACATTAACTGTGTTATTTATGAATTGGTTACATTGAATTGGTTGATTTATCTACATTTTCTAACACTAACATACAATGAAAAGTTCCTCATTGATGTGTCTTTTTTACTTCTGAGGGCAAAGGAATAAAAACAGAAATCTAAGCCTGACTTATCAAATCATAATTTGTTGTCCTCAATATGACATGTCCGATTAGATTATGCAGACCTCATATTGGGTGGATTCTTATTGGCTAGGTTCAGTGGTCATGCCCTGATAATGTGATGGACCTTGCTTCCAAATGACCTTCCACAGTTGTGCATAATGCTTTTGAGCTCCATACAATGGCAGCAAGGAAAATAATGGGCATACTTAAAGCTATGGGTGTGTTGACCTAGCTGAATACAGGCAAAGACGTGCTACAGTATACACTGGAATTTGCTGATGACTTCTGAGTTATGGCATGATGTTATGGTGTGATGTTTCAGTTAATGAGCGTATTCTGCTGTAAAACTACTGAACGCCAGGTGAACCTTTTTCATGCAATGCCTAAGGTTTAGATGGCTCAACAGATGGCTCTGGGGTGGAGCTAGAATAGGAAATAAATAAAAAATAGAGGCTTTCAGATGCAGAACGGAGCCTATATCTTCCTAGCAATGCAAGCAAACAGGATTTCAAATGAACTTGGCAGGCAAACAACAACACTGAACAGGGTTTACACACCTAGATCATTTTAGTTGTTTGTATATGTTTTTCTCCTCCTTGACTCTGACATGAGAGATTACTCGTATGCCTTTCACAGCATGTAGCCTTAAAGCCCAGACGCCTTAATTTAAATACAGATTTTAGATGGCTTGTTAATAGCTCTGACGTAAAGGCTTTCTTGAGATAGGGCCATATCAATACTCAACAAAGAGCCTTAGTGTGTGTCAACACAAACCTGATGGCGCTCCCATTATTATAAATAGAATGGATGTGTTTCTAAATGTTCCTTTTGTGACATTATTATTATATGGGGTTACACTGCCTTTAAAACCATGAAGCTGATCAAGTAAAACTGAAAGTCAAATAGCATGCTGATATTTACGGACATTTAATTTGCAGGAAGCATTTGACATGTGTGTTCAAAATGAATCCTATGTAAAGAGCTTCTTATTAGTGCTCTTAATTGCTGCCCCATGTCTGAACTCTCATATGAGGGCAGCGCAGTATTTAGAAGGCCTGTGCTCATTAGGCCTTCTCAGAATACTGTCTGTCAAAAGGGAATTCTGAAAATGTTTTGAGGGATATTCCATAATAGCTTTAGTGTATGTTTTACCGCTGATGGAGATGACTAGGGGCTTAGTGGAGGGTGTGCGTGCATGTGTTTGTGTGTGTGTGCACGCTGCTGAGAGGGGATTACATAGCAGAGACAGTGTGCTGAATGATACCTTTGCAGATTCTCATAATTGGACCTATGAAAAGTAAGCCAGCACCTGTAGTTAGGTGAGCTGGCAGAAGCAGATCATTCACTAAAACCATAAAGCTTACCGTATATGTTATATATATAACCATATAATCGGCCTGGGGATGGGCTGAATGTCCAGGCTGCTAAGGCTACTCACAACAGAAGTTTATGCAGAATCCCTGCCACATCCCTGCCACAGTCTCCTCCCCTTAGAGCACAGCCACCAGGGTCAAAGAGGATGCAGTGTCTGGTGATTGGGCCTCAGAGCGAGAGGCAAGGTATTGAAGAAGGTTTTGCTGGGTAAGTGATGTTGAGACAGAGCACTGGCTTCTTGGTGCTCTCCAGAGCATTGGGCAGCTAGATGCCAAGGAGCAAGCACAGGGGTGTTCACTGAAGTGCCAGGCAGTGCTGTCATCATGAGCTGCTCTTCAACCATGAGAACCAAGAGAATTCCTTGTTCTCTGCCACAGGCATATGCTTACCAAGCCCACCTCCCCGACACTGTGAACCAAGCCTGCAGTCGAGAGAGCAAAGACCAGGCTTGAGGACAGTCTTGGGTGGAGCAGTCTTTGTGTAGATTGCAACATTACAAGCATCCACTGCGGCTAAAGTCTGTAGCTCATCCTCATCCTTAGTCACACTTGTCTAAAAAAAAACAGCAGTAACACAATTCAGGCCCCATGTAGTTGTACCAAACTGAGTGATGTGTTGCTTTGCCACACCACTCACATCTGCCTTGCACTGGAAGCACCCACTATAAATGGTTTTCATAGGGCCAGAAGCAAGCTAATCCAGTAGCGTTTTTGCTCAGTGTCCTCTAGGCTTTCTATGTAATAAAGGCCCAGTACAGCAGGTCAAAGGGAACCCAGGCAAGGCCACTTGAATTCCAACTGGACTGCTGATGTTTCTTCCTACTTCTAGACATTTTAACTTTTAATGAAAAGAAGCACAACAAACATTACTGCTAGGCAATGTACCCATGCTGACTGCTCCAGCATGCTACCAGGGCTCACTCATCTCCCAGACAGTAGACCTGTCCAAAAAGGGGCACACCCGCATTCTCCACCAGTTGTGACAGCAGCCTGGGGATGGGCCAAGCTGGCTGGGAACATAAAGAAATACACAGATGCTACATGCTACCTCTATAGCAAACTATTTTTAAAAGTGACATTTTCTGCACTGATACTTTATCTTTAAATGACTATGGCATGTGCAACAGCTTGGACACACGTTCTGTTGTAAAGTTCCATAACTTTATTACTTTATTAACTATTTAGGTCTTAATTGACTTGTTAAGACTGGTTGGGCAGGTCAAGAACTGCCCTTAAAGTATTTGTATGATACTGCATTTGAATATTTAATTAAACATCGAATAAAGCTTCAATGAAAAATATAAGCTGTTGAATTTATACTCCAGACAAATATGGTGCAAAATATTTATCCTGCAGTGGTAGTGATAATAGTCACTTGCCTTATGTAAGATATATATAATATGGCTATAATACATGGCTTAAAACCCAATGATTAGACCTATCTGAAACTGTTTGGGTGGGGCTAAGGAGCAGATTGCTTGACAGCTCTCCATCCAACACTCCTACCCCGGTTGCACCTCTCACACAGAACTAAAATCATTATTCAACTTTTATGTGGCAGTACCTGATTAAAGTCACAGACAGACAGCCAGACAAACAATCATAAAGCAACACCAGAACAAAAGAATGAAAAGACAGACAAACAAATGGACAACAATGCAATGCACAAAGGAATAGATAAACAAACATGCAGATGGATGGACAGATGAGCAAGGGAATGGGTGAGTGAGCAATCTTTGTGTATGGATTAAAGAATCTAGGAGCGACAGGTAACTACAGAAAGGTGGTCTAGCTTTTGGTTATGCAGGGTTAGCTTTAGCTCACTAAGTTTCTCCAAATCTGAAACTGTTTTGTGTGGGTAGGGCAAGAAGCATTAGCCTTGTGATTGGTTAGGAAATGCTTACAGAAGCATTACCCAAGATTAGCACCACCCAGTTTACATCAAGAGGAGAGAAATATGGTGAAATACAGTAGAAATGTATTAGACTTTGGGAAGGTGTTTTCCTAGGCGTACTTTGTAAATGTATATTGAGCCCAGAGAAGCAAACTTAATCAGAAAGAAAACACAGATTTGGGTTCTCTGGGCTTTAAAAAGTATTCACTGATGACAATTCCAGACTGCATTAAATTCTCTGACTTTTCAAACTTTGTGCTAACACTCAACAGCTAACTCCTCTAAGCAGCTGGCTGAGGAGTTGTGGTGCACCATTCTTCTGAGCAGCAATGCTTGCTCATATATAATCTCTGTGAAAAAAGTTATCAGAAGGAAACTTTTCCTGCAACACTGTCATACAAGTCACAGTTTAAAGGATGTGAAACAACATATTTTTGGACCAGAGACTTCCCTCATCTAGTTCGCAAGTTCTGTGATATTCTTAGGCCACTTTGCATGTACAGTATGTTTAAGATCCACCCACAGATTTTCAGTTATCTTCATGGTTGTGAGGACCATTTCAAAAGCTTCAGCTTGTGTTTCTTGTACTTCATGGTCGATTTTGTTTGTGGAAGTAGTTCATGGTGGATTTTGAGGTATGTTTAGATCATTATCCTGTTGTCTTTCTTTTTTTTTTAGCCCTAGTTTATTGACTGACTCTGTTACACCTTTTTTTCCAGAATTTAGTGGAATCCATTCACCATTTACCTGCAGATTTCCCTGTGCCACTGGCTGCAATGCAACTCCAAAGCATAGTAAGTCTAGTGCCATTCTTAAGGAGCAATTCATAAGATAATGTCACTCGTTGAAGTTATACTCCAAACAAACAGTGTGCAACATAAAATTGTGGAACGTTGTTATGAGAAACAAGGAAATTGACAGTCCCTCTTCCTCCCTCTTCACCATTCTAGAAGAAACCTTATGAGTTAAGCATCAAATTTCTCTTACACACCAAGAGCTGTCTCAAGTGGTGGCAAGCTGTTTGCTGTTGAAGGTGGTTTCTTGCCAGGTGGTGGTGATAACAATTGCTTGCTAAAAGCTACATTCATTGGCTACCTGTGCTGAAAATACCTAACCAGGAGCGCTTTAACATGATTGACAAGAGGTTAAAATACACACAGGGTCAGTGATAAATATTTATCTCCTCATTTTAGGCTGATGGTAAACTTAATGCTACAGTGACTCAGTATGGCTAACGTGATGCATATAACCACTGTTAAGCTAACAGCCAGGTTTTAAAGTATCTCTTGCTGTAAGTCGATGCTTCTCAAAGTTATTCCTGCATGGCCTTTTTTCTCAAAATGCCTCTGGATTAAGTTGTTGTTTTGCATACTTCAGACACTGACTTTGTGAAGAGGTTGCAGGGAAGGTCAAGAGAAACTAGTCAACATATCTAATATTCCTAATTTTTGTTGTAAACCTTTTATAATAATATAATTATTAAATTTTATAATGCTTGTTTTAAATATATTTCTTGACAACTCCTAATGACAGTTCTTCACCTGCCTAACGAAGAAGAATTTTTAGACCATTTCTGTTAGACCATTCTTCATAAAATACTGACACAATGTGAAGCACAGCTGGTATTTTTAAATAGGATAATCAGCTGAAAAATGTATCTGTAAGGCTCCTAGCAGTTATTCAAAGCAATAGCAAAAAAATGGTTAATATGACATGGCATGAAATACTTCGTTCTAGAGAAACTTACCAAATCTGGATTGTTCAAAGTAGTGGTGGTGATAAGACCTGGATGTTTAAAGCATTTAATGCTTCTGAAAGCTACACTACAGGAGGGCATTCTTAAAGGAGACCTCTTATGCTAATTTTTAATGTCTATAATTTTATTTTTGGGGGCACATAGAATAGGTCTACATGTTTTTCTACAATGCATTTTTTCTTATACTGTACATGTCTGTTCACTCTCTTCACTGTAGCTGTACGTACAATGGCATCTCCTTGACATGTCTACAAAACTGAACAACCCACCTCCAGCAGCTGCCGTGCATTGTGTGATGACATGCCAAACTTGGCAATAGGTGTGCTATAAGGATTGTGTTAAGAGATGATGGCACCTTGTAACATGGAAGAGAGCTGGAATTCCAATGAGCTTTCAGAAAAGTGGTTTCTCTCTTTGAAAGTCCCCTTTGAAATACATGCAGGACGTTGTAAGGCAAAATAGCCCCCAAAGAAAGCTTATTTTTTTAGGTTCTATTGCTATTTTATCATTATCAATGTTTCATACAAAGACATCTACACAACTTACATCTGAACACCTCAATTAATGCCTTTTAAAATGTTGAAGCATTTTGTATAATCTGTGAAACTGGTGTGAAATATGTCGTACCTTACTGGTTGAAGTTGTTTTCCTGCCTCCAATGAATGAGCTAATTAATAAGTCTGTCATGAGTTGATTCAGGTGTGTTAAAGTGTAGAAAAAAGCAGTAATATGGGCAAGCAAAACAGGCCACTGACTTCAGAAGCCTTGCTCGGAAAGTTGTTGGGCGCTTCTCTCCTTTTACGTGTTTGAACAATAGCCGCCTCATCACTTCTGGCTCCGGTGAAGCTTGCGTGATATCACCCTCCAGAGAACCCTGGAATTTAAGCTGTCTCTGCTCTCAGGCATCGTCTGATTGCTCGGTGCGGTGTGTGAGTCGTTCAGAGTAAGTGTGCGTGCACGCGAGAGCAAGAAGGTAGCTTGGGGCGGTGGTGTGTGGTGGCAGCACTCAGGGACGTCAGAAAGCAAAAGCCTGCTTGCCCTTCCCAGAGCTTCACCCATTGTTCTCCCCTTGCGAGCTGAATTCCTGTCGAGTTGAGGAGATTCCTCGCAGTGTAATGGGCTATTATGTGCGCATAGCTCCTATTCAAGCTCTAATGACTTACGCCAGCGCCAAGGTCCTTGGAGACTCCCATGCATAGCACGCTAGGAGACGGTCTTTGTGCCTGGATTCGGTGCTCTGTCAGAGGGTATTTAGCCTCCACCATATCCGCAACCAAGCCATCGTCTCAACAGATCAGTTCCAAATTCCCCCTCTGGGCATATACTGTATATTTTTTCACATTTATGAGTCCACATTTGTGACGCTTGTATACAGGATGAAACAGCTCTAGAACAATACAGCCAAAAAGACACCCTGACTATCAACTGGGATGATTTCAGTTATGAATATGAATGTATTGAATGTATGAGCACATTCTCAGCTACCACTGTTATAGAGTCCTGTTATAGTGTTATATAATGCCTGTATTGTCTTAGATATCAACAGCCTTTCCCTGACAAAGGCTGTAACAAGAGTTGTGAACATACTGCAGGAACATGCAAGAGCTGGAGAGCCCATAGAATAAGTTCCTAGGTGGGCACTTTCCTTTGGTGTTGGGTCCCAACTTTCCAGCAAGAGGCATGTTGCAGCCACGCATAAAACTTTGCACTGCTCAGTTTGAGGAAACTGTAAAACCACCATGGCAAATCACGGCAAAATGGTTTTATTGTTTTGCTTGAGTCATGGTCAACTCATAGTCCTTACCTGAATTGTACTTTTCAAATAGATGAATAACAACCCTCATGTTATCCTACTACCTCAGTAACAGCTTCAGAGTTCAAGCCACAGTGAAAATGTGACAATATGACAGAATGTGAGCATGACCAAATAAGGGACGGACAATGGAAATGATGTTATAAATAAGGTTAAATATTTATTTCCTACAATGCAGACCACAAGAGTGGCTTTAACATGATAGCATTTCATAGAAATAATAATATAATAATAGTCAAAAAGGCAGGCCAATATGGCTTGATAATAAATACATTATTTAACATAAACATTTCAATAAATATCTATTTGCATTGATTATAGATTTAGAGCTACATCATTATACAGCATGTAGAGAGAAGTGAACATGTCGGACATGGTAAGCAGGAGATCCAATATTACATCGAAACAAAAGACCTATCAGTGAAGGTCACAGGGTGCTTCTAGAACAACATCACACCACACCCAGTACTTTGCTCTGCCTATTTCTCCAGGTGTAACATTACATTTCATGGTGACATGCTACTTTTGTGCGATTACTACAGAGATGTCTTGAGTTGACTTTTATCATTGATGCAGCATTTGAGTCCCTGCTGAGGTCCCATTTCAAAAACACAAAGTGTCTAAGAGCCGGTTCTCCCACAAGTGACTTTAAACTCAAGGTTTGCCTGAAGAAACCTTTTGTTTCTTGAGTCTAACAGTGCACTCCAGGTCCATATCTTCATTCTGATGTTGTTCTCCACCAGACGTTACTGTCCTCCTAATATGTGATGCCTAGAGAGCATTAGCATGCTGTGTTATCATCCCACAGCCTCCAGGCTCTCTAGACTACTCTGCAAACACTATGACTCAGAGAGTCACACTTGCAGGGTCTCTGGTTGAAGGTCCCATCACACCTCATGGAATGCAGGGCACCATCTGTGGCTTGGAGAGAAAAGTCCCTTGGCTTTGGAAACCTTTTGCTGACTCTGGCATGGTGAAGTTAATGACCTCACTTCTGCCCCAAAGATGCAGCATTTCCAGCAGCCCAAGGTTGTGTCTTGTGGAGTCGCCTCAACTTCCATTTCTCCAGGAGGAGGCGAATCTGCTTGGTGGCCAGAGAGGGTTCTTCAGTCTTATGGAACCTGCAGGCAAATAAAGTAACAAGGTGAGTAGAGATACAGTGATATCTAGCTAGACTCTTATAACAGCTGATGATGGGGTTTCTGTTGGTTATGATGAGCCGGCTACTGTTTAGCTTGACTAGATGGCAAGTTAGAGTCAGTCCTAAGATATCTAAGATGGTCTGAACAGCATAATGATGTGCTGGGGTAAAGAAAAATCCTTTATGGCCTCTTCCTCATACTTCATAATAAATGCCTTGCTCAGTAGTCAGACAACAAGGGAAAATTCCATCACAGTACATACTCATAATCTACACCTATCCATGCCCTCTCTTTCATTTCATTCTAACCTTTGAAAATTTGTCTATCACCATCTACCTTGTCAAACAAAACCACATCAAGTTGAATTATGCATTCCCAAGAAAGTCATCCATCTTACGGTGGGTTATAATCATAGTGTCCAATTATTTTACAAACAGAGCTATGCGAGTCGTTTTTTCTCGCTTTCTCTCACCTTTTCATGCTCCATGTCTGGGCTGCCACGTCGTGTTTGCGCTGCTTCTTGGCACAGTCGTGGCCGCAGGCGGTAGGGATCACCTTGTCAGGCGCTGCCTTACGCCTTAAGAGAGAAAGCGCACATGTCAGAAATACAAGACGCACCTTCAGTTTCGTGAAATCACTCACAAAGACTGGAAACACGCTGCACAAATAGAACCCAAACTTGTTCATGCAAGTCTGTCGAGTCACGCACCTTCAGTTATTTTGGCTACGCACATGAATACTTTACGCACGTTACTGACCAAGGCTTAGAACTGAAGGCGGTTCAACACTGAGTGCATTTCAACAGTGTGCTAAACACCTCCCTTAGAGACTGTACCCAATCTGTTGGTGAACAGTCTGTGTTAACTATATACAAAACTGACCCTTCATGGTCAGTTGGTGGTCAGTTACTGGCCACTGTTGACTAGGGGAGAGATCACTCTGGACACTAATGTGACTAAAAGCTCCAGCAACTAAATCTATGCAGGGTTGACAACAGTCCATAAACCAAACAAAATCTGGCCAGCAGTGGTCCTGTAGTGGTGACCAATGATGACTAGGCTAGAGGATGGCTGAGACACTGTGCATTATAAACATACGGGTTACAGCAAGTGGAGCTCAGATACTGAATGAGCAAAGCAGGTGCTGGTAATAGATGGTGAGTGCAGGTCTTTACCGAGGCGGGTAGTCTGTGTGGCAGAAAGAAGCGCACGCGCCATCGCTACTGTCCGCACACCTGCAGCGCGCGGGTTCGTGGCTGGCCGCTCGTCCCGCAGAGCGCTTCCTGCGCGGCGCGTTGCCCAGCCCGTACGACACTGTGCGCCTGAGATGGGGGGTAAACAATGTCTCACATCAGACCACATGAATCGAGTTAAAGCCGAGAGGAGTATTTAGGGGTATCGAAATAACGATCAGTGCTTCTACTTACTCGGGGGTGTTCACCCAGATGATGTCCAGGTGGCAGAAGTACACGCACTCTTTGTCCAGGAAAGTGGCGCACGAGCAGCGCTTGGTTCTGGAGTGGCGCGCGCTGGCGGGAGACGCCGCACCTTCGGTCAGAGACGCCGGCAGAGCAGCTGCATAGAGAAGTGGAAAGAAGGCGAGATGAAACACTGAATAGTAGCTCTTGATGGACTGCTGTATATACACTGACATTGAAACGAAACATGACAAAAACTCCCAAAAACTTAATTCTCCGAATGAATATGAATTAAATCACTTTCATGTAACCAGGGGTTCAATGAAAAAGCTGATGTATAATGTGGAAATATTGTAGACACCTGACTCAATTAAAGCTTAAATTTCGGGGCACTTCTCACAGAAACGGACCTTCTGCAAGTACCAAGTAAAACCTGACAGTGCCCACACCTTTTAGGACATTAAGCCTTTATCCTTCTGTGCATTCTGTGTGTTTTTATTTATTTACTTCACTTGTCCGCTATTTTTCTAACCTGTTTTCTCACACCAAACAACACGAGAACCTGAGCAAAGGTGAACTCATTACCTGTGTGAAAAATCCCAGAAGAAAGCATGGACAGCACGGGGAAAATAATCCGCAACTCCATTATGAAGGAATGAGGTCTGTTTCTCTGATTATTAGTCCGGTTTGTGTCTGAACGCACACAAAACAGAAGTCTGTAGAGTGTGCAGTAAAGCTGCGCTTCTCCTCTTCCTACTGCGCTCTCTGAGCTTAACTGAGCCAGTGTATTGCGCTCCACACACACATGCACGCACGCCTCCAGCAACCTCTTATATACTCGCCACATCCCACCTCCCCCCTCGCGTGTAAACACTCCTGTCGGCGGGCTCGTGCGCGGACAATGCTGTTTGTTAACGGCTACCGACACGCCAAAACGTGGAGGGCGAGATAAGAGCGCAGCGCTCCCAGTGACGCCGGCCGAGCTGCTCCAGCCAAGTTTCTGCAGCAGAGCCAGAAGCAGTAGCGTGAAGCAATGGCGGAGCCTCACCAGCAGATGGAGCCTGAGGACGCAGAGAGCTGTCACAGAATGAGAACAGTCCAGAAAGTAATGAAGAGGGGAGGTGTATATTTGTAGCACTCTTCACGGAGAAAAGAAAGCATTTATTATAACATTGTAACATGATTATGAGTAAGAAAAATCTGTCAAAAAAAAAAAATGTTCACGGTGTTGGTGCTCGGTACCAGACATTCACCTCTGAAAGCTCCCTTTTCTCACGATATGGTTATGAATGTGCTGGCTGATGTCTGACATGCAGGGCGTTGTAAAGCTAAATAGTTCCCAAACATAACTCCCCCCCTAGATTTATTGCTATTTCACCACCATCAACATTACACATACAAACAGAGAAGGCAAGTGTAGGTTCGCTGGTGATTTGAAATAGTGAATAAAATGGCTATGTTTGGGTTGCTTTCAGTCCCACTGTAAAGCAGTCTTTTTAGGACATTTCAGAAGCCCATTGCACTCCAGGAAGAATGCCTAATAAATACAATAAAATAAACTTGAAATTGAGATACACTCATAGCCCTATTAATCTGCAATATCCCTGATAGCAAGAGGACAGTGGGCCACTGTTGGCCCGCTGACAGCAAAGCTGGCAGACCACTGGCTTTTTGCTCAGGCAGCTCACTGGTGTATAAACAGACAAAATGCTCCATTTCCACTCACAGTCCATTTCACCTAGCTTTTTTTCTTGATCTCTTTCCTTTTGTTATACTTTATGAATAAGCTTAATAAATGATTTTAAGATTGAGGTCAAGATTTTTCCTCCTTTCAGTTTTTTTATGTAATATTTGTCTTAGCTAATTAAAGACTATGTGAATTTAAAACCTGTATGAGGAGATAAATGATCAAAATGGATTGATATGGGCAATATTTACTGAGCTACACATACAGAAGTAGTGTCTCTCAGTATGGCGACAGGTCACTAATTGCTAATGCAACATACCAGGCGTCTCGGCATGGAGTTGTAGAGGTTCCTAATGGTGTCCTGCAATAATCCATCCCATGCACCTTGAATATTCTCACACAGTTCCTGGAGATTACCATGGTGCCTCCACACACCCTGGTCGTCTCCACCAAGACAAAAACAAGACTCGTCACTGAAGATGACCCGCTGCCATTCTGAATCGCTTCACGACAGTCTGGCACGACACCATTGCAGTCTTTGGCGACATTAACGTGATGTTAAAGGCATTTGTCGCAGCGGTCTGCATGCAGGGTCCTGTATTGTGCAGCCGTCTGCCAAAGGGCATCACTGCTCGCTGAACGTCTGCAATCGTGGCTGTTGGGTCAGTCAGCTACAGTGATAAGACCCTTCCTTGCTTGTGTCACCTGTGCGGCTGAAAATTGAATCATTTGCATGTCTCACATGTCAAGCCTACCCACCAAGTTTCATTCCTGTCGGTTCAACTATACCTTGTGGGTGCAACTATTTGTGCAACAGTATTTTTGACTGAGTGTATGTCACAACATTTCATGTTTTTTAATGCACCAGCAAAACCATAATGTCCTAGTTGAAAAAAGACTATGAACGTTTAATTCAACGTTTGCAAATATTTAAGGAAAAAAGTTCAAAATTGCAAAAAGAAGCTGTTATGTGTTCAATAACTACAGTGCCAGATGGCATCTTACAGTGTAGCGCTAAACGATCCCTTAGTGCAGTATAACCCCCCCAGTGTTGAACCTCTTAATGTGTCAAATCAACACTTACAGTGAATGACCTCTCACAGTGTAGAGTTAACACCAACAGTGTGACCAAGTTGAATTAAATGAACCCTACTGATGTTAAATCTGCACTGTGGACTTATTTAACTGACTGCAAAATCTGTTTTAGAATTGGAATCAGTCAACTATTTATCATCTCCTATGTTCTGTGGCAAGACACATCTCTCGTTTACCTATGCTACTTAAAGTTAAAACAGTGAGAAATGACCAGTATTTGAAACATGATAAGGTTCAAAGTACATATCTCACCAGCTCATTCTTATTGTCTCGGCTCTTAACCTGAGGACTCTACTGGCGACACCAAGGTTGTCTGGTAGGGAATCAGGCTATTACTGTTACAAAAGGCTTCCGTGACCTATTTAATGCTGTGTAGGTGATTCAGCTTGAGAAAAGTAGGCTTAGCCCAATAAAGGCTTCAGTCTGTGCCCCTCCCAGTACACTGGACCCTTCAGTGCACTGGAAAAGTCTGCTCATGGAAAGTGATGCCTATCATTCCACACTCGAGCTCTTTGCTGTGTGGGCAAACTCCAACACTGTGGGCCTACCACCACTATACATCCAGTCTCACGCACTCTAGAAAGGGTTATATAAAGAAGATCCCATGCAACCTGTTTCTGCTTGTCCAATCTAAAGCAGCAGCAAATCAGCCATCTATTAGAGAATTCATCCCAGTTCTGGGGATGCAGCATAAAAGTAATTATGAAAGTATGCATCAGGCTACAGTTGAACTCTTTCTCTGTCCTCAGGCTAGGGCGGTATGGCTGCAGATATAGTTGTTTCAGAGCCTGACATCACCAGTGTCATTCTTCACTAAGCTTTGCCTGTCAGTGCTTCTGTTAATGGCGCCACTTAAAGCTTTCCCTTTTTTTTTTCCTCTGGCTGATATGTGCACAAGGAGGAGTCTCCGTGCCATTAAGTAATGACGGAAAATCTTGTGTGCAGGGAAATAGGAACAGTGGAAAGTTTGGAGTCAAACATGGCCGACTCCACTAATCAGCGGATGGTGTTATTCTTTCCACTGTACCTCTGTGTGCTGATGTTCATGAGCCAGGCTGCGCTGTATCTGAGGTTAGGCATGGCTGGCCAAAACAAGACTAAACCTGAACTGAACTTGAGGGGTTTGTCGTGAAGGCGCTGCGCTTGGTTCTCCCTCGGATAAACTGAGCATTCCGTGGCATTTCAGATTCTCTCACCCACTCTCAGACTCTCTGAGGGTCTGGTATCTAGGCAACATCCTCCACACCCACCTGGCTACCTCGCTCTGCATGTTCCGTACAGCTTGTTCTCAGCCTCCTCCTGCAGTAACGCTGCTCCGCCACTGGGCGGCACCATGAACCAGTCCCATAGTGCCGTGTGAGTCGTATGAGTCACTAGCGGGCTCTAATGAAGGCTTCTGCTCTGAACCCTCTCCAGAAAAGCGCGCGGAGTCAAGGTCAGTGTAACCTCCGTCATCCTGAAAGCAGCTCTGAAGGCTGACGTCGTTCACTACTCTGTAAGGAACATTGATTATGGATGAAAGTGGATATGACCTTTTTTAGCATCTTTAAAAGGGGAGTAACGATACGCTCAGCCCTCACGATATTAGAAGTAAAAAAAAAAAGAAAAGAAGAAGAAGAAAAAAGATGACAGTAATCGACACTGGAGATGTAGTGAGTTGTTTATTGGTGCAGATCGTTTGCATCAATTAATACGATGTCCATTCTCCACAATGCACTGTCACTAGAGGTGGGTGATATGGCGAACAAACAAACAAGCAAACAAATTCAATACGTTTTATCGATATGCATCATGATAGAAATCTGCCACTCCAGGCTATGAATTGGATGTCTGCACTTTTCAAGGAACTGAACTGCCAACAGGTTCGTTTGATGTTCAATTCTAAACAAGACTGAAGTTGGTTTCCTGTTCACCAGCTTCTTAATCGAATGGTCTATTCTACCTTAAAAATGCTACAGCTTGTACAGGTGCCAGAATGTAACTACATCACCTTTTATGGTAGAACAGCAAATTTGCAATACAAGCTGGTGAACAGGAAGCCGGCCTCAGCTCTCACATCTTTAGCAAGATCCTGGACGACTTTAATTCAAAGTTGTTAGTTTGCTCTGCACATTTCAGTCTGGACAGTTTCTCAAACTTTGGACAATATCAAGCAGACTTGGCTCAACGTTTAACAGTGAAGAGGCTGAAGAGAGGAGAAGTTCCACCGTTATTAACATCACAACCCCAACAGCAGTCTATACGTAGCAGCCATGCTGTGTGATTTTGTGAAATACAAAAGTGCCTGTACCCCTCTTATTCTCACGTTGGCGTATGTATCATTAAGCATTAAACTATGAATTTCTACAGTGAATAAAGCATACTGGAGACTTGATCACAACTTGTTCATAACAACAAGACTTTGTATATCTCACCATCTACAGTACATAATACCATCAAAAGATACAGAGACTCTGGGGGAAACCCTTGTGCGCAAGGGACAAGGCCAATAGTATATATATTGAAAGCTTGTGATCTTCAGGCCCTCAGGCAGCACTGCATTAAAAACAGGCATGATTCTGCGCTGGAAATCACTGCATGGCCTCAGGAACGCTTCCAGAAATCACTGTGCAAGATAGAGCTGTATCATGCAGCCATACATCAACACAATCCAGAAACACTGCCATCTTCTCTGGGCCAAAGCTCATACAAAATGGACTGAGGCAAAATGGAAAATTGTTCTGTGGTCGGATGGATCAAATTCTGAAATTCTTTTTGGAATCCACAGACGCTGTGACCTGCAGACTCGCGAAGAGAGGGACAATCCAGCTTTTTTTATCAGCGCACTGTTTAAAATGCTGCATCCCTGTAGGTATAGGGTTGCATTACTGCCTATGGCATGGGCAGCTTACACACCTGGAAAAGCACTATTAATGCTGAACAGTATATAGAGATTTTGTTCCCGTCCAGATAAAATATGAGTCTATGAGATTTGCAAATCATTGCATTCTGTTTTTATTTACAATTATTAAAATTTTACACAGTGTCCCAACTTTTTGTATACATAAATTTGATATATTTTTTATATTTCTAGTTGTCCATGTTTTAACAGGCTGTCTGCAGCATTCAAATGTAAACAAGCCAAGAATATCATTGTGTAGTCACTGCATACACAGTATCTTATGTTAATAAAGCAATGTTTATTATGAACATATTCATTCTTAATCAGAAAGCTACCATGCTTATTTATGTATTTATTTCACGTAACAGGAGATACACATGGCTTAATCCAAATTTTGGGAAATATATTACTTTCAATCTGAGTAAACAGTGAACAGTCATGCTGATTATTACTTTTTGTGCTGTTCGGTGCTGATACATACCCCTAACATTCACAATCTTTTCTGGTTGTCTTTGTTTACCGTAGTTCCAGTTTTGCTTAGAGTTGGTTTCTGTTCGGTGAAAGCATGCTTGAGGAATTGATTTGTGAAAGGTAATGTGAATTTGAGGAGGCACTAAATTGGATACAACCGTGGCAGCTTGTGAGACGTGCCTGTAAACAAGAGCTAACAACTTTAATTTCCTTTGTGTTGTTGAGATTGAAAGCAAGTAGCTAGTATAGGTAACATTACTAGCAAACCTCAAGACACTAATGTTAGCATTGCTAACTAAATAGTCTGATGACTTATTTACACAGAGGTTCATTTTATTTTCCTGCCTGCATCGATTTCGACATGGCGCTGTGTGATCATGGTGTGGTGTCTCGCTGTAAACCAGCCAATCAGAGCGGAGCTCATCAAATTATTCAAGTGCTCACCAAAAAAGTTTCATTCAAGTGCCAAATCTTGGCATCTAAAACGTCATCTAGGCAATTTTAACCCTGATCAAAGCCACATGCCTTCTATGCCGACACCAGGGAACAACTGAAAATGCTGCAAAAAGCATTCTATTGCAGTTTTAAAACATATATAAAACAATGAGTACAGTGACTTTTATTTAGTTTTACATAATGCACTGAACTAAAACCTAATAAACCAGGCCTCATTATGCTCTCTTTGTGATGAAAGATGCTGATGGTCAGTGCATTTAAAATCTTTTAATCCCACAGATGTTTCAGAAATTCTGCATAAATGAAAGGTTAAGATGTAAACAAAACCCTTAAGTGCATTAATGTGAAATGCTCCATTCTATAGAAGCTCACTGATGGAAAGCAAGTAGCTTTTGATCAGTGAGCAGTTTATACAGTGGTGGTGATAGAAACCAGGGCTCACCATATCTACAGTGCAAATATAGTGATTTTATTTATGAACCAAAACCCGCCTGTGAACCTACATGTCTTTTCATTCATAATGGGTAAAGGATTAAAAAACAAGTGCTAAATCTGGAAACAAAGTTTTGCCTATTTTGCCTTACAACACCATGCATGTACCATGCTGCCATGAATGCATTAAAAAAACATTCTAGGCCAAAACTATCTCTCAGAATGATTGTAAAACAATGTCATAGACGTTTATGTAATCACTTTCTGTGATGTAGATTTTAGAAGCATTACTCTTCAGGCATCTGGTTGCTATCACCACCACTGTAAACAGTTTTTCTTACAGAATGGAGCATTTTACATCAAACTCTAGTTCGAATGAATATGAATATCCATTTTATATTAATTATTCAATTACAAAAAAACAAACATTTCCTGTAAGTACTGGTGATGGCCACAGTGTGACATAAATTGAGATAATTTAGCATGATAATGATAAATATGGTTATTTTTCCCACCCATAATTGTCATATCTCCACAGTGCACACTGTCAGTTTTACACTGCAGTATCACAATGACATGATGTACTGTTTCACCCCTAATATTTAAGATCTCCAATCTTTCATACTTTTGTAAATCTGAGGCAACAGACCAACAAAAAGACATACGAGCAACGAGTGCACTTGTAAACAAAGTTTTACTGATACATGATTGTGTAGATACATCAATGTAAAGCCACCATTTTACACATACCTATGGACTTATGGAGATCAACTGGGCACTAGATGGAATATAATAAATAGTTGAACACAACATCTGTACACAGAAACACTGCCCCAAAGCCATAGAAATGTTCATATATCAGTACAACATTTATTTATTTTCTTAACATAAATTTATGAGTTGACGTAAAACATTTCAAAATAAAACTAAATTTCCTCCATTCAGTTTTAACTTCCTTTTCATCTAGGCTGACTAAACACGGGCCACTACTAGATCTGTGACGTAATATTTACAGGTTCTTAACCAAGAAACTCCAAAAAAGGCACAAGTGTCTGTACAACATGTACAAAAAAGAAAAATAAAGGAAACTGTCTGGAGCTGACAAAAAAGTAAAAAATAAAATAATTGGTCATAATCATCATCATCATCATCATCATCATTTATGATTGCACGTACAATATGAATGTCAGAAAATGTGCTTTTGGAGAGGGCCAGCAAAGTTGCCAACCCCCTTGAGTGTTTTCAGTTTTACAAAGTGACAAAGTTTTACAAAAGAGAGAGAAAGTAGAAGTTAGAGACAGAAATAGAGACCGATCGTGAGAGAGAGAGAGAGAGAGAGAGAGAGAGAGAGAGAGAGAGAATTCAATGGAAAGATAGAAGTTTTTAGTTTCTGGCACAGACACTCAGGTAGCAATGACAAGTCTATCTTCATCATCACTGGAGGCATCATTGTAGTCATCAGTTACTGGTTGCCTGGTGATGGGCTGCCTTGGCGGTCTTGCCTCACTAGCCCCCATTGTTGGTGCCTTTGGTGCACCCTCAGATCCTTCCTCACCAGAGGAGGAGGGCTGTGGTGGTCGTGTTGATGTTTCCTTTTCTGTCACAGCTATGCTTAGTGCTGTTTCATCCCCAGTGACTGGACTGGACTTGCTTGGTGAGGTCACATCCGCTGAGGGCTGTACAGTGACTGGGATTACCGCTACAGGTGGTGCTGCTGCTGGCCTGACTGTGGGGGAACTAGTGGAGGGAGAAGAGGCTGGGGAAGGCTCTGCTACTTGGAAAGGTAGGGAAACAGAGGTTACACCCTCTGGACTGCAGGGCTTGTCTGGTACCAAAGGGAGAGGACTGAGAGCAGACAGGGGGCTGAGGGAAGGGATGAGGGCGGGGAGGGCGATGTTGAGGATCTGCAGGCCAGGGATGTGACCCGGGGAGGCTGTGCTGGTCTGAGGTGCAGGGCTGGCTGCCAGGACTTGCACACCCAAAGTTGCATTTAGTGCCAGACTCTGCTGAGGAACCAGCTGGGTGGAGTTAGCCAGACCCACCACACTCAGTGTCTCCATGCCTACAGGCTGCAGTGTGGCCTGGGGAGCACTGAGGGTCTGGAGTCCTGCCACCTGGCCCAAGGGGAAGCAGGGTAGTACACTACTGACTGGTTCCTGGACTACCAGTGGCTGCGTGGGGGAGCCCTCAGGCCGAGGCGGAGTGTTGGGGGCTGGTAGAGGGCTGCTAGCCTGTCGGTGGATGACACTGACAGCTGGGATGGTGAGTTGGACAGGCCCAGCCTGGATGGGCACAAATGTGGAATATGCAGCCAAGCCAGCAGGCACCAACTGAATGCCACCAACCGGGACCATGCTGTAGGGGGAGCGAGCAGGCTGCTGAGAGTGCAGGGGGAGGTGGCTGAAGAGGTGGGTGGTGGTTCCAGCTCCAGATTCATGGACAGGACCTGGGGTTGGAAAGTGCAAAGGTCCATGAAGCGAGTCTGAGGTGGTCTGAGTGCCACGGTCAACATTGAAGTTGGATTCATTTGAGGGCTGGGAAGAACTGGACATTGATCCATCCTGTAAAACAGTAGTTTTATAGATTCATTTGTCATATATATTCACTTCTGTGAACAACAGAAAGATGTGTGCTACCCAATGTTTATGGATGTCAATTCAAACAGAAATCTATTCACCTTTTCATGCAATCAAAGCAGCTTTGCTGAGGAGCCAGGCATGCGAGAATCAATGCATGGGTATGGGAATGGAGGTGGGTATTGGTATGGATATGGGTTGACATGTAAGGAAAGTGGAAGGCAAGTCGGGAAAGACAGTGACTGGGAGGACATGGGTCTCACCTGGCCGAGCTTGGAGCCCTTGCCCGGCACGGGGGGACTAGGGGGCACATCGATATCCGGATAGTCGATAGACATCTGCCTGCAGGGCGAAACTGGGCTCATCATGTGTACAGACTCTGTGTCGGAAGCATGGGATTCTGAGGCAGGGGGAGGGTGGGTAGCAAAGGAAGAGAAGCTTGGGCCAGGGCTAGAGCAGGAGGCGGAGATTGACATCTGTCTGACCAATGAAACAGGGCTGGTCATGGCCACCGAATCCGTGTCAGATGCCTGGGACTCTGAGGCTGAAGCTTGAGGGAGAAGAGCTGGGCGTGGGTTTGGGCTGATGGACATCTGAGCGAGCAGGGAGCTTGGTGCTGGATCAGCTTGGCTGGAGGGAAGATGCTGGGGGCTCGCAGAGACTGAAGGTGTGGCGGAGACACCTGACTCTGCCTGGCTGTCTTCCTCATCCTCCTCTTCCCCATCATTATCCTCGTCATCAGGGCCATCGGACTCATCGCCATCTGAATCTTGTCGATCTGCACTGCCTGCTCTTCCTGCTCGATCACCTGATGAAAGAATTTTAGATTTACTTACATCTCAAAAGTTTTGGAAAGACACATTTGTACCACATGATCTTGAAGAGCCACACAATGTGATGCTACTCTAGCATCAGCCTAAAACCCTTTACTGTGAATTCCTCAATCAAAAAATTTTTTTGCAAAGAATTAAATTCATAAGATCCGGTTTAAGTACTATACGTACAACAGATCTCAGCCTCAAAAGTTGGAGATATTTGGAGTTTGTTTAAACGTGCACTTAAAGCAAAGCATAGATCAACAAGCCAAAGAGAACAATCATTTTTGTTTAGAGAGGAGGTATATTAACATCTTAGACCTCAACACTGATTGGCATGGGCTTGACTGCTTGTGTGAAATCCAGATATGGAGAAAGAGAGATAGAGAAACAAATATGCTTTGAGCAACTGGGACCAGAGAAAGCTTACAGCTTTTCACATTCTTTTTTTTGTCTCTAAAATTAGATACTGCAATTTCCCCTTGGTAAAGGCCGCTCATGCCGCCCACATGTGCTTAGAGTTAACAAGGGAAGAGGCTGCATTTAGAATCTTTAATTACATCGTAGCATTGTCATTGATCACGACTGCCACTGAACACAGTCCGGGACACTCGGCATTTAATGGCTGTTGTTATTATTAGTATACCTATTAATGGGCAGGGTGATCCTGTTAGAAGCCTTGGGTCGCTGGGGTAAACATATTGTGGTGACTGCATTGGGGATTTCTTTAATAAAACATGAGTCAAATATTATGTGCTCTGCTTGTGTTTTCTTTCCAATTGTGTGCCTTTGCATACTTCAGCCACGTTACACGAGTCACAATATATGACTGCAAGAACTGCACACTTTTTAAAGCAGAATTGTACAACTGTAGCTTTCTAAAATTACAGCACTGCTGATCATCAAGCCCTTCATTAGCATAATCAACTTTGTGAAATCTCAAAATGTGCAGTACATTTGATCTCTATGGTGAGAGAAACCTCTACACTATGTAGATTTAGGGGATTGGGGCGGGGGGAACGGCATACATGCAGAAGAACAGTTTGTAACATCTGTGCATGGGATGCCTTCTCTGAGTGGGTGACTCTGATATTACAAGCACATTGTTGCGAGGATTCAAAGAGAACTCAGTCAAAACTTGGTGAACAACATGTTCACAGAAAAAGTAAATGAATTATCTTAATTAATACATTGTTCATTTTTTGAGACTTTGTGCGTGATGTAAATACATGAAGAGGTCTGATGTGGCTTATTTTTTTATTTTTCAAGTTTTATTGGGTGACTTTAACCAGCACAGTCACAATATTTTTATTCTAAACTTTCCTCTTCCTTACAAAGAAAAAAACCTCACATAGCAACATTTTTTTCACTCAATGAAAGCCTTTGTGCTACATGCTCTTGAATCTTCCCAGCTGGTCTTAACATGAATCATTCATTTGTTTTTTGTTCATCTACCTGAGTCTTCTGTATCCTGGTCTTCGATAACACCAATGGCAACTCCCATCTCCATACACTTCTTACTATGGGCCTTGGACTTCATGTGCTTCGTAAGGTTTCCTGTGTGAATACAAGAGGGAAGAGAATGGGTCAACCAAGGTAGGAGGGCTACATGGGCAGAGGAGTGGCTTACATAAGTCAGCCATGTCTCTGAGCCTGAGCTCTATGTTATGGGTGAGTAACTGATAAAGAAGTTCTTAAAGGAACGTGGGCTGCTCTGACTCTGCATGCTGCTCTATGGTGCAGCGTGGGTAGACGAGTATGACTGGGATGAATCATTTAGGCCTTTTTTGAGAGAAGCACGGGCTTAAAAAAGACATGAGAACAGTTTACAGAAGACAGTGTTCTTATCAGTGGTTTGGAAATTAAACTGTGCCGAAGCGCCAAACACATACAAATGCAATTAGAAGACCATCAAAATCTGCAACGCAAGTTTTAAAAGACCCTAATACAGAAACACACATGTAGCACTAAAGTAATTTTACCATACACTCAGACATTACAAACCAATTTCTAAATCACAAGCAGTCGAATTACAACCAAATGTGATTTAATATAGATGAATTTATCTATTATACCCTTAACCCAACTACCCTGTCCTGTTTTACTGCTGTACCTTATTTTTGAGGAGAACAGCTGCGTGAGTTGTGATGACAGGCTTGATGCAATGTTCTAGCAGTCAATTTTGAAGCTATTTTAATAATAATAATTCATGAAACGACAAAATATGGTATTTATGCCATTTGTGGGCACATTTCTTTTAACATTTTCTCATTTGTGACAAAACTTGAAGTCTGTATGTAGTATTTTCATGCTTTGCTTTTGTGGACAATATATTTGACTCATTGTCACAAACAAATGATTAAATGTTTAAGATCAACAAGTTATAAACAGCAAAATAGTTCACCCACCTTTAGTTTTGAAGGAGAAATTGCATTGTGCACAGTGATAGGGGCGAACATCAGAGTGTGTGCGAATGTGTTTGCGCAGCATGCTCGGCTTCTTACAGCGTATCCCACACTCCTCACAAATGTACTTGCCCCTTCCACGTCCCCTCACATACACATATTCTTCATTTGATTTGTACCTGAAAAACAAAACAGCGTTTGAACAGAACAGCAATTGGAAATCTCAGGACATCTCAGGTTTGTGTTAATTTTTTTATAAGTGGTAGTTAGGAAGTTAAGGCGACGCACCCTCCATCAAATATCTTCACTCGTCGAGGCTCCGATTTAGTAGAGTCAGACTCCTGACTTGACTGAATCTCTGGTTTTGCTTTGCCACAACTCTCAGTTGACAGAGGCTTTTGTTGGGATAGAACCTGGCAGGATACATTTTATAGCACAATTAAATTAGTTAAAATAATAACACTATACTTAATTACTATAGCTGTTTACACTTGCAATGCTCGACAATGTTTTCATTGTCCGTATGAGGATAAAATATACGTACCTTTGGCAAAATGTCCTTTAGCTTGCCAGAGTATGTCAATATGTCAGATTTCAAACTTGTTGTTATAGCTTGGGTGTAGAGTATTTTCTTGGAAGTCTGTTTGGAGTCAAAAAGAGACATGACCACTTTGGTAGGAAGGCCCAGTGGATTGGGGTTATTGGGCTTGACTGCCCAGGTAGAGTAGGCTGAGATTCTTTGATCTGTCTGCTGAATATGGAGAGGCTTCCTTTTCATAAGGAAACACCAGGTGAATGTTGTAGCTGTTTTGAGACTTGGGAAAGACAGACGATGGCTGTCTCGTGTGTTGACAACAGACACAGAGGATGCTAACTTCACTTGTCCCTGAAAGGTTGGAGGCCTCACTGGAGATTTAGCTAGAGACCATCGCTGTTCCTCAGGCCTTTCTTGTGACTTTAGTGTACCATTTCCAGGTCCAGAATGGCTTTGAATTCCTGGAGGAAGTCCAGAGTGACTTTGTACAACTGGAGAGGAAAGCATATCAGATTCTCGAACTGCCTGAACTGTGGTAGTAGGTGTCCTGCTCTCCATGTCTTGTTCAGTGGTTTCAGGCATTGTTGTGTGAGAAACTGATGTCTGATTGTCTTTTTCGGCTTCTGTGCTTTCTGGCAATTGCTCAGGGGCATCTGTTTCTATTGGGCTGTCTACAGGCTCAGTGGTGCAGACCTGTCGAACCAGCATTAGCTTCCGCTGCCTTGTCAAATCTGACATCTTTGAATTCAGGTAATTGAGTGATCGGCCATCTGTGAGGCAGGCAGCACCATGGTCATCTTTTGCCCGTTTCTGTGTTTTCTCCATGGCAATGTCCAGGCTATTGGCAGGAGAAAGCATACGTTTACTTGAGGCAGTGGGCTCTTGCTGTGGGCAAAGGCTTACTGATGCCAGTTTTTGAGTACAGTGTAATGACCCAAGAGATGAAGAACTCTGGCTTTCACCAGTATGGCTCTTGCCAATTGTCATACTATTTTTCATTTGGATGCCAACTGATCCGAGTGGCCTGTTATTTTTGCTGTCTGGTCTGCTTTTTGGATCATTGTCTACAGCAGACATGACAGAAAAATTTAGGGTAGACGTCATTGTAGAGGGTGGCAGTGTATGTTCATGAGTGATTAGAATCTGCGGAACAGCAGTAGTTCCTGATAAAATCTGAGAAGCTGTATTAACTTGAGGATCACCAGGCAGAACAACTGAGGGCTTGGGTATAGTCTGGTGACTTGGTTGGGCTACATAAACATTCTGTATTCCATCATTTGGCTTTGATACTTTAATCTCATTTGCAATTGGTATTGTAATAACAGGCAGAGTAATTTGTGCACCCTGCACACTAGTGAATGAGTATGCTGGGCCTGTTAACACTGGATACTGCAGCTGGTACTTGGGTACAAAGTTTTTCTTATTTTGTGCATCTGTGGATTTTGGAACATCTGCTTGACCAGGCACAACATGTGCCACAGGTTGTAACTTTTGACATTTGACAACTCTTGAAGTCTGGTGCCATGGGTGGGGAAGACCATGAACTTGGGGTTGCTGGGTTTGGCTTCCCAGGTTGATACTTTGAACCATCTGCTCATTCTTTTGTAGAGGTGCTTCCACAGAATGTAAGACAAAAGGCTGAACAAGTGCCGGCTTATTTACATGTAGTGGTTTATTTTGGGACACCGACAGAATGTTAGTAGAAGGCCCTCTCTGAAGGGAGACTGTTTGTTTCCCTGCTAGCTGTGTTTCTGGTCCAATCTTCAAGGACATCTGACGAACCAGAGGTCCTCTTCTTCTTTCAATTAGAGGCACCTGGGGAGTTGGGGTACTCTGTGTAGTTTTTGGCAGTGCAGTTACAGGTGACAACGATGCGCCGGGTGACATGTTGCTGCAATCGAAGGATTTGCTACGGTAGTCACAAGAAATCTCTACAGATGGTTGAGTACAGCTGATTTGCTCTGATGCAGCCCGTCTCATCATTCCTGGGACTCCTAGAGTGTTGTTTGCTACCGGTTGCCCTTGGACCTCTGGTGGTTTCCTAACACCTTCCACTCTGGATGGGCTGTCTGATCTTGGAGGATCATCTCTGTCAAATGACGCTGAAACACTGGAGCACCTTGACAAGCTACTGTCTCGGCTGAGACTACGAGAGAGGCTTGATTCAAAGCTGGATTCCCCTGAGGAATGTTCCATTTGAGCCAGTCTTATTCGCTTCTTCTTTGGTGGGAGTTTTTCTGTTGGAAGTTTGGACAAACTTTCACTCCTCTGAGGCCAGCTGAATGTTTCTGGAGGCTTCTCTGTTGATTCATTCACTTGAGTTTCATGCTCTCTGTCCGGTTCCTCTGTTACAAGAATTTCAGGGACTTGGATATTGTTTTGTCGCACTAACCTTGACTGAGTAGGAGTACTGTTGTCACTACCAACTGATGAAGTTTGCTTTTCATGATGGTCAATTCCCTGGTTTGCACATTTGGGCATCGACATCTTATCATGATAACTCTGCAAGGACGAACTAATCGTACCCTCAACATGGCTTTTTGTTGAGCTCTTGGCATCTTTTTCCACAGAATCAACTGGAGATGATCGGTCAATTGACTCAGATGTTTCAAAAGAATTTGGTCGGCTGAGAGAGTTGGTGTGCCGAATAACTGAAGTACCACTTCCTTGTCTCTGCAGTTCTGCTCTTTCTTTAGTGGAGGTGGTGATTTGCGTCTCTCGTATTGGAGACAGCCTCGACTCTTCAGTGCCTCTTGCAATAAGTTGAATTTGACCAACCATAGAAGGGTTACTGGAGGCATGTGGAGACTGAGGATATGGGTTTCCCGAAAAACCCATGGACATCTGGCAGGAATCAAAACTCTTTGAACATGGAGGAGTAGTTTCAGTTGGAGACTGGTCATCATCATCCCCAACACTTTTCATTTTCCGTCTTTTCCTTATCATAACTGGTTGCTCTGCAATGCCTGTAATAAATGCAGTTCTGCTCAAAGTGGGCTGCTGTGTTCCACGTACAAACACTTCTGGCTCTGTATCTCTGATGGCTACAGATTTATTCTTTGGTCCATGCAGTTCAGAGCAATAAAACTTCTTGTGATTTTCAAAATTTTCTAATTTTCTGTACCGGTTACGACAGGTCTCACATTCATATGTTGCCCCTTTGTTTTGTTGGGTCCTTCTGGTTCTTTCAGGCATATGATCAAATGACTTACTTCGAATCTCATGAGTAACAGTTGGTCCATGGCGACTTTCATCCATTGAATGAACAGAAAGGAGGACATGGCCCTCGTTTGTGGATAAATCCTCGACTGCTATTTGTCTGACTAAGGTTCGATGTACCGGATTGGGAGTGGAAGGAGCTGAAGAGAACACATCATCATTTAGAGAACTAATCTTGTCATCAAATGAATGGCAGATCCTAAGAGGATGGGGCTGAGGAGTAGCATTGGGAAGGACAGCTGACTGGCCAGGTGTCGTTGGCATTGAATTACTTCTTGTAATTGGTAAACAATCCATAGCCGGATATTGAGGAGGGACAGAAAGAAGAAATATTGGCTTAGATTTATCCGTGGGTGTAAAGGGAGACTTTGGTATATCAGAGTTGGAACTGGATCTTCTTACTACCGGTTTTAGGTCAAACTGAAAAGAGTCTTTGAATATGTATGATTTGGGGGAATCTATGCTACCTCTTCTGGAAAGCGAAGTTCGTCTTGGTTTGACACTGTCAAGCTGCTTGGCATCAACAACAGCCTCGTTGTCCGATATCAACTTTGAAATGCGCTCTTCAAGAGACAGAGCTTTTGCCTCTAATGGAGGACGCATTTGTCCTGGCAAAACAGGAGGCTTTTCAACAGGTGCTACATGCATGACAGTGGCCACTACAGGGGAGGGTTGAGCTTGTGGATTTTTCATAACGTCAGTTTCTGCTGGTGGAGTAATCTTGACAAAAGGACTTGGAGGGCTCATAGCTTGATCCGCACTTTCAGATCGTGAAAAGTACCCAGAGTCAGTGCTTCCCAGACTTCGGGGACTAAGCAGGCATTTGGCTTGAGGCTGCTGAGAATAGTCAGTTGCTTGTTGCCTCTGAAGCTGTGCATGTCCACTGCCTGAAGGAGATTTACATTGCTGATCTTCATCCTCGCTTATGGAGTCCTGTAAGGGACTCACACAGTCCACCTCTTTCAGTGAAGAAAGCACAGTTATATTGGACCTCAGACTTGCTGTCTGGAAGTCCCTTTGCCTCTGGGCAGCTGCTTGTTCTGGTGTGGAATCTGTAACTCTTGGACTGTCTGCCCTCAAGGGTGAAACATTGACAGGATAGACAACTACTTTAGGAAGAGCAGCAGTTACCTTGGGCTCACAACCTTTTTGAGAAGCCAAAGGTTTCAGATTTTCAAACACCACAGATTGCTCTGCCTCCCCTTGGCTGCCTGGCAATGTGCCTGAACTCTGCAAGCTGCTCTCAGATAAAGCAGTCAGGCTGCTCTGTGAGGAGTCAGGGTCAAAGTCAGCCGTGCTAACCTCCTCATCACTCTCACCACTTTCCTCTACATCTGAATGGGTACTAATGCCTCTGTCAGACTCTTGGGACAGAGAACCACTTCCAGAGTCTTTTGAAACAAGTCCAAGTTTGATGGCATGAGCATGAGATTTTTTATGCTTGTAGAGGTTACTCTTTGTCTTAAATGAGAAACCACATGTAACACAAGGGTAGGGTCTCTCCCCAGTGTGAGATCGTATGTGCTTCAGCAAAACACTGGGCTTTGCGCATGCCCTTTGGCAGTACTCACAAACATACTTCCCTTGCTTTTTTGGCTTTTGCTCCTTTGCTGATGCATCACACATTTGATTCATGCCAAAGTTGACAACAGTTGCCACCTGGACAGGGTTAAAGCCTGGTGTCACTGGGACTTGAATGGAGCTTGGGACACTAGCAGAGAGAGACTGGCAAGTCTGTACTACAGGTGGCTGACTCCGAGGCAAACCGCTGGACCCTGACGGAACTGGGGCATGGGTCAAGGTAAGAGATGGGCCTGCACTGTAACTCTTCTGGAGGCCTGGCTTGTCATGTTGGCAAGTAGCAGCCATAGTCAAGTGCTGCTGTGATGACTGCTGGAGTGGAGCTAGAACTGCTGCTGATGCACTGCTGTAGAATTGTTGTTTTGCTGCATCGTAGGGCCGCATTAGTGCAGGCTGGCAAGGTGGGCCATAATGAACTGCTGGGATGGCCACAGAAACCTCTGACTGGGCAGCAGGAATTGAGATGGAGTTGCCAGGATGTCCAATTAGACTGCAGTTCTTCTTCTCTGTCAGAGTGTTGAAATCTGGCTCCATAGCCTTGAGCAGGACTTCGAGAGGAGCAGCAGCGTGAGATGGTGGTGTGCCTTCGTTGCTAGTTTTCTCACTCCAGCCTTTGGTCTGCACTGACTCTCCTACATAGGTCTGTTCTGTGCTTTTGTTGCTAAAAGCTTGTGGCTCTGAGATGGTCAAATCTTTGTTATCCACTTTCTCCGTCCTGTCGCTCAATGTCTCCTGCTGATCATCTTTAGAGTCCTGGATCGATTTTGGGGAACTGTGGGTGGGTCTCTTGGAGAATACACAAGAGGGTGTGGGTTCCTTGGATGAAGCACAACTTGGTGAGGAATCAGATTTCTTGGTTTGTGACTGCTTCTTGACTGGAGACTTGGGTATCTTTTTCAGCTGATTTTCTGCCACAACCTTTTTCCTCTTCAGCCCTTTGATGCCATCAGAAATTCTGCCAATGCTTTCATTTCTGGCTGTTGAGGAAGAAATTAAATGAGTATTAACAGAAGCTCTTCACACAACAGGGACAACATCCGCTTTTAAAATGATTTGATGTGCATATTAAGGTAAAAAGCATACCTCAAGGTACCCAAGCATATTCTCTTAATGATTGAAAAAAAACAACCCATGGCTTCAACAACAACAACAACAACGATACACTGAACAACTACGTCTTATATAATGTTACATAAACTGCATCAAAGGCAACCATGACTCCCACAAACCAGAATTATTCTGTGCAGTAACTTGTAGTCATATGGGGTGATGAAAGAATGATAACTGCACTGCTGTGAATTTTATCAAAATAACAAACGATTATGTAACAAGCAGAAGAAAACTGATCTGTGTGCCAAAAAAGCATTTTGACCTTAAACCTTAAAAAGTTAAAGCAGAGAAAATATTTTGGAATGAAAGTGAAATAAACAGCTGTTTCTTTGAGCTGTGGAGCATTAGATTAGTGATCTCACGGAACTGATGTTAGTTATATAATCACCCTGGATACACAGGTATCTCTCACGTATTCAGCCTGACTACAACATCTGTACAGCTATACAAATGCTAGAACAAACACTCAAATAATGTTCCCAAAATGACCAAATCTGACTTATTAAATTAAAAAAGTCATAACTCACAAAGTGAGACTGTACCCAAAATGGCTGCATACAGTGGTTTGATGCTAATATAGGACCTCATTGTTAGTCAGATGAAAAATCCATCTTCACCAAAGCAGTTCAGAGTTTACCTTTGTATTTTGTCTCCAAAAGCTAATGCGAAAATAAGACTCTGTTTTGAGCTCTGGAAGTTCTCCTCTGCTGCTCGATCTCTGAAGCTACTGAGGCCCACGCATCATTATGCTGAAAACCCACTCACTGTCTCTCTCGCTTTTACCATCTACTCTCTCTTTCTCTCTCTCTCTTCCATAGATTTTTATATTTCAGCCATCTTTCACTTGCCATTTCTCTCTTATAGTGCATATGTGTAACAACAGGCAATCTTGTTTCCTAGCCCCATTTTCTTTCTGTACATATATGTGCATTTCATGCATTTGTGACTGAGACTGGTGAAAGCTAAATAGATAATGAGCTTGCTATTAGGTAGTTAGGTCAGTCCTTTAATGCATAAAAACCAAGGACTGTAGGCAATACTGGCACTTGAGTCAATATCTGGCACAAAGTGAATCACACTTAATATGGCAGGGGAACTTACAGAAGCGTGAATAAGGCGGCAGCTTATTCTTAATTGCACACAGACAGGCGCAATGTAAAACATTTTCCATACTTGCTCTCCCAGTGGTTAAATACAGAGAAGCTTTTGTATATCACAAGACCAATGGTTATGAAAGTACATTGCTTCGTTTTAACATCTGAAGAAACCCCTCCCAGATTGGGGTTTCCCTTGTTCGTTTTGATTGGCACTAAGAGGGGGAAGAGAAGTGGCTTAGGTTAGTTAGGCTTGGTCACTGTTTCCTGGATGCTCAAGGAATTCCCCAAGCATTGCGAAGTCTAATCACACTTATATGTTTTAGCAATAGTGAGTTTCAGTAGTATACTATTTTTCTTTCTTAACGCATCTTCAAAAAGCAAAGTCAAACAAATGTCAACATATTTTGGGCTCTAGTATGTCTTACAAAAATGCATTGTCAACTTTCTTACAAATATAAATTATTTAAATTTCACTTCGGCTATAATGAACTTAAAATCAAACTACTTTTAACCATACCAGACCACAGGTTTTAAGATATCACTGACTGGCCAAGTGACATCACTGGCTGTATTATTTCGAGAAGGGGTTTAGGAATCCCTGGATCACCTCACTTTAGGAGACAGGAGAAGCCTGGCCCCACACTGAATACAAAGGAAGCCTAGGCCTAGATTGGCTTAACACACTCTAACAGCAGCTTTCTAAAAGAATCTACTTAGGCTGATGAGGTAAGACGAAGATGCACAGCGCTGTACAAGAATAAAGTAAGGTGAGATAACTAACTTGACCCCTTACACTTGCCATCCCATTACATCACTTACTTAGCAGGTCACCACACCACAGACCTCACCTTTTGGCAACAGTACTAAACCAGTTACATATTTGTTATCATACATCTCAATAAACTGTTCTTTCCCAAAGCATTGTAAAAACATTAGCACATTCCACATTTTTACTGTTTATCATTTGAATTAATCAAATGTTTGCCTTCATCATTTCACTTAATGGGCCCATATTCTATATTATTCTGTATTTTCTTTCTACTTATGACACACTTATTTGCATGTGTTTTTGTGTAACAAAAACAGTTATATTTCATTTTTACATTTAACCGTTTTTTTTTTTGTTGTTTTTTTTTTGCATATTTAGAATTATACAGGCTGTTTCTGTTACTTTTAGATTGATATATGTAAATTACCTCTATTCTGATTTGGTTCCCAAAACCAGTCTGCTCTGAAATACTTCTAACTTCAGTGTGAACAGGCAGCTCTACATTTTAGTAGGTTGAATAGATTGAATAGATGTAAATGCACTGGCTTTTCAGTCATCACAAAAACAATTCTTTCAAAATGTTCTGGTTTGTAGCTTAGCTTAGACCGATACATTTTGAATTGCACCTTATAACACTATTTGCTTTTCAGTCATACGCGTCCTATGCAGCTATGCAGCATCATAGCTGGAATATGATGACCGCTCAAAAAAGTAACCCAAAACATGGAATTTAAATGGATGTCCCTGGAGTTTTGAGGCCAGCAAGACACTCTATAGTGGTCTCAGTGCACAGCTTTCCAGGTCTAATCACATGTCTGCTGCACCCAGGCACAGAGTATGGAGGCTGCAGCTAGAGGAAAACAGCAGAACCCTCCAGAAGCTCTAATCACCACTGCAACACAACCACTCTGCAGCGCCCTCCCTAGCCAACAGCCCCCGCAAACACCCGGGCAGCCCAGACCACCAGAAGACACACACACACAGACACACACAGACACACACAGACACACACAAGCCACGAGGAGGTGTGGCAGTGCATCTAGCTTGGAGAAGCCACACATCGCTATTTCCAAACTGTCTCCGTTGTTCGTTTAGCTTAATGAGCTGCTACTGTCAGATGGTGAACACGCTGTTGTGCATTCTGCAAGGGGAAGGCTAGGGAAAAGGAGACACAAGGGAATGTTTGGAAGCTTTGTCTAAACAAAGAAATGTGTTGTGAAACATTTTCAGTCATGGCCGACTAATTGGAGAAAGCCAAAGTATTTTATGGCTGAGATGTTTTGGTTAGGCTTATTTTCCCCCAGACTGTGCATCTTGCAACTGATATTTTTGGGAACTTGGCACACAAACTTGAATGTATTTGACTTGCAAGACCTTGCATGTAAGGTGCACATCCATTAAACAAAATACATGCATGTGCACAATACACATTTATCTTCAAATAGCAATTTCTGTAAAGGAAGGAAAGTGAGTATTACCTTTTTGAGCACCCCTGGGCTCCTTGAGCTCCTTCTGTGCCTCCTCAATCTTATCTACAACACAAACAAGGAAAACAAAATGTAGAGGCTATTTAATCATACAATGTGAGAACAGGACGGCACAACAATGGTTATGAATATTTACATGCTATATTCATATTTTGCTGCTTAGCCATTGAAAAGTAAATTTCTTCTTTGGTGTACTTTAAAAACGTGCCTACATTTACATATACTGTACTGTCCAAGAGTCAGAGAGTACCTTCAGTCAATTTGTTTCCAGTCAAAACAGACTGTAAGGACAAATAAAAATACTACTATGAGAAACTGGGACTCTGAACAACCTGGCAACCTGGCAACTTCAGGACCTGGCAGACCACCAAAACTGTTGTCACCATTTAAACAGTACTTCAAGCTTTCATCTTTGAGGTAGAGGGGAAAATCAAGCTTTACTCTTTTCTGTCCATCCTTCCACTGTGAGAAGATAGCTCAACAATGAGGTTGAAAGGACATTTAGCTGTACAATGGACTGACTGCCCCAGGATCTAGACCTCAAAATCATCATTGTCATGAGTGACAAAAAATGTAATAAATTTCTAAGACTGAACTATAAAGGTGTGGAAAATAACTTATAACTTATAAATTACATGTACGTTTGTGTACATGTGTATTACTTACTTAAGCTATGATCAGAAGACACAAATCTATGAAAGATTTACATGCACATTTATTGTGTATCATGTATATGTACTGTGTATACTGTATGTATATTAACAAAGAGACTTATACAAATTCTACATGTTTAATTCAACTAATATACCCCCGAAAAAAACTAACATGTAGAAGCAAACAACATTCAAGATAACATAAATAATGTTTTAGATGTAAGAAGATGCACGATTTTTCAATGCAGAAACTAAGCAAAATAGTTGTTTCTGATTACATGCTTTAACAAACAAATCTACAGACAAATGAAACCTGTCATTAGTTTAAAAGAATCCATGAACAGGTATCCTATCCTGACTTTCTTTAAATATCCCCCTGATAAGGACATTTTTCATAATCTCCTACATTCTCAGATTTTCTCCATCTCTTATTGTGTAGGAGGGTGTTACATATGAGTATGCACAATATTGGAGTGTAATTAATGATTATTATATAAGATGGAGCTGGCCGAGTGTGTGTGTGTTGCGGGGGGTTGGCAGGGGAGGGGGTGGTATGGGATGATCTTCTTTCACCAGCTTCAGCTACATACCACCACTCCCCCCTCCCCCCCACACACACATACATACAGAAAAAAATACACTCCAACATTCAAGAGTACAAAAGCCAACTGTTCAGCTAACCAAGGTGGTAAAAAAGCAGAAGGAGCTTGCCATGAAAATGAATTAAGAAACACTTCAGCCACAAAACTGCCCTGGAAAAAAGTATGTCGTTCAGGCCTGTCATGATCATGACATTTTAGATGATTAGCCATCTTTCTTCCTAGCTGTTGGTACTTGGTAGCTTCCACTGGTTACACAAACTCAAGCTCACATTAAAAAAAAAAACAAAAAAAAACACATTACTCACTGCTGCCCCCTAAAGGTGTTAAAGAACCATTCAAAATGTCAACATTGTGCTGTGTTTGCAAGACCGGTGTGTGTCTCAATGCATGTTTACTTTTATTTACATGCATTTTCCTCAGATAAAGTGTCACATTCATATTCTGCTTTCTGCTACATGAAAATCATGAAGACATGAAGGGATTTTAAAAGCTAACAATGTGGTATACATTTACTATCAGTTTTAATACATGCTATCAGGCATACACTATCAAGCCATGAACTATATAAACCAAATAAATCAAAGAAACCATTTGAAAATACCAGGTTCCTTTTATATATCGTGGGAGCATTTCAAATGAATAGACCAAAAGAAATGGTTCAAAATGACTTTGAATAAAATCCTGTTATATTAAAAGTTGTGAATGTTTTTTTTACCTTCTGCTGTAGAGCTACTTTTTTGGAGATACAAGATTTTGTTATGACAGCATCGCCGAAAAAACTTTTTCAAACACCATGCTGTCAGCCAAAGGAATAAACCACTACTGGAAAAAAACAACAGAAAAAAGCTGATGCCTCTAAAATAACCATGGCAAATATTTGTCACCCTGGATCTGGTGAGGATGTGTGGTGTTTTAAAGTACACAAGACTGCCGGGAAGAGTTTGGTGAGGGGTGCGGATGGAGGGGAGGGGATGGGGGGAGTAGAGGGAGAGCCTATGGCTGAGGTCACAGGATTAAGTCACCGAGAGTATTTTGTAATCACACCCTCCCTCTCCCTCTCCCTCACTCCCTCGCTCCCTCTCTCTCTCTCATTTAACCAACACCAGGAACACTTTTTAGATTACATAAGCTCGCCCCACTACCCACCGCCCCCACCCCCCCACCCCCCATTAACCACTGTGGCATCTGCCACTAAACAAAAACACTGTAACCAGGACACACACGCTATTATGGGATGAGTAAGTCAATGTGTATTTGTGTGTATGTGTAAGAGAGAAAGAGAGAGAGGTAGAGAGATACAGACAGACAGAATGTATGCATGCCTGCTGTGGCGCTTCCTTGCCAGAGAACAAAAGTAAGCCCTCCAAAATAAACTCTCTACTCATCCCTGCTTTCGTCCTCCTTCCTAAACTATTCGTCCTTTTCGGCAGGCCAAACCTGACCCCAGGCAGACCTGTGTCATGGACAGTGTCATCAGCTAAACAATGTTTAATAAAACATTAGACGCTGGCGAGGGGATTTCTAAGCTGTTTCTCCTCGCACTTTCTCAGCCCATCTGTCTTGTGTTTAACCACACTCCCCTGAGTTAGCCTAACCACGCACAGTTCTTATGGGCTAACAAATAAATGGCTGTAAATGAGGGCTCGCATTACAGCTATTAAATAACAAACCGCTAACGGGAACCCCCCTCTGGTGGGAGCATTCTAGACGTGGTGGGGTGAGTTTGTGGTCCAGCTTTTAAAGGGTGTTTGAGTGCAACTCTAAAGTGCTCAGTGAAGTTTCAGAAACGAAGCTGTTAGATGACTAGGTGCCACAATTGCATCATTAACAGAACTCCCCATACCTCCAGCTCCTGGTGACCATATGGATAGGGTTTCTACAGAATATGGATAGACAAAACACAATAATTATATAAGTAAAGGTTTGGCTAAAAATCAAGTTTACAGTTTTCTTTCCTGATGTACTTGAGCCATGTTTGGTGTCTGAATTTTGCTTACAAGTAACATTAACTTGCTAACACAGCCAACTAGTAATGGAGAACTATAGCCATGTCATATCAACAACAAGAAGCTATAGTCAGGCGACCGAAAAGGGAAAAAAAAAAAAGAGTTTTCTTTGAAGGATTTATTAGTTCTTAAGTGAGATATCTATGAAAGTTTGCCAATGCACCTACCAATTTGTTCCTTATGGGTCCGTTTTTCTTGCAGGCATGTTTTGAAAATGTCCACTATACGCAATGCTAAACCAGTGATGTGTGGTTGGTCGGTTTGCATGTGGGTCAGCCCTCTGCCATCAAAGTAAGTGGTTCCTCAAATAATGAAACAGACCAGAAGCACTGACAATACGAGAAATCTGGCTTGCGACACAAAACCCACATAAGCAAGTCTGATGCAGTCTGAAGCAGTCCGATGTTTCAGGCATGTAGTTTGCATCATGCTAGTGGTTAGGTATAAGCTTGCATTATTTGTTAGCTACATTATTTTAATAGCTCCAGTGCTAAACTAAACAACCAAACAAATAAAGCTGGAACTTCAGCTAGAGTTCTGCATGTTGTCTGGATGGAGCTTGCTTCAAGAGAGTAATTCATCCAGGTGTTTGTGATTCCCTGATAATGTGCAGACGAGTAGTTGTGGATGGCGCACAAAAGCGATCAGAGGAACAAAGTCAGCCATGGTCTTAGCTTTATGATGTTGTTCTGACACGGTGCAGAGATCCAGCTCCATCTTTCACTGCTGAGCCTCCATTCACAGCCATCCTTGCTAAGCTTTTACGTTCATGCCAGTAATGCTATCATACACATAACACAGGCATGATTTACTGTAATAAAATGAAGTAGCGTTTGTGGGCTCCGCCTAATGTGGCTGAAATGAAATTCCTCCTGATGAAGTGCAAAAACATTATGGTGTGGTGACCTTGTGGGAAGTTGAACCTGGGGTAAAATAAGAATGAAACAAGAAGTGAAAAATAACCAGAGCACACCATCGTGGTGTGACCAGTTTACAGTAAAGACATTCAGTTGATCACTTTATAGGGGGACTGAATGTACTTATATGTATGCAGCCTGTTTTATTTAGTATAGCTACAATGAAGGGCTTTTTGTGAGTGCTACTTTACATATACACTAGGCCATGAAATGGCTGTATTGCTGTGTCAGCGGTTCTTGGTCGGAGCCTTAACCTTTAAAAGTCACAGAAGTCACACACTGATAACACAGGATGCTGTAATTTTATACTGAGTATTTCTTATTTGTAGCTCTCTGAAACATGTGTTTAAGGAGATATTTTAGTATGATTTGGATTTGATAAAAATTTTGATGTTTTGAAAAAGGAAAAACAGGAAACAAGTCAGAAAAGCGTACTTGAACCTGTTGATCCAGAATGTAATTAAAAATGCAAACGTAACCATTATGTACTGTAATTAGGTCATTATGAAACGTAATAACAGTAACAAGATGACAAAAAATATCATACCGTACTGGTTAAATCAACTGATAATGGCACGTTAATTCACTACAGCCCCCTCTAAACATAAGTGTACTCATTCAATAGCGGATTCTCGACCACTAAAACCCCAGCTACTATCTTCTATTCATAACACTGACTGGTTCTCTCTCCCTCTCATCTGTTTTTCTCTGTTGTCACCTAAATGTCCTTATACTAAAAGCAAACAGTGGATAAAACCAGTGCTGTTTACGGAGGAGGGGAGGTGTACAGGAATCTGTGGCTCACCGGTAGAAGGCCCTCGTGCAAAATGTAATCATCTAATGTGCACAGCTGGATAAGGAGATGGCCGACGTTTGCAAACCGGTCGAGCGAATGCTGAGAATTTCCCTGGTTACCACTGCAACAATGACCAAGAATCCATCTCGATCACGTCCTGCGTTGTCATCTGCCAGTGGCCCACGTGCACTAATGAGCCAGTGGATAATGGATTTTTAATGTGAACAGAGTCTGGCTTTTTAATGATGTGAGTCAAAGCAGTGTGGGGGTGGAAGACGTTTGCCATAGCCACCGTTTCTCAGCCAGTGACGTCACCGCCGTTGCTCATCTGCTTTAATTTTGGCTCTGTTTGTGTTATACCACCCCATTAGCAGGTGCCGTTAAGCCAATTTTAGCACCATGTTGCTACAATAAAAGGAAAAGTTGAAGGTATTTACTCAATGTTGCCAGTCTCGGAGTACCCACAGAGAGGTCTATAGAGACAGTTAGCAGGGCCATGAGAACATTTCTAAATGCAGACTGCATGGTGCAGTAATCTGAAGAGTGCATTCCCTTCGTCACAGTGGAGTCAAAGAGAAAGAGACAGAAATAATACCACACTTTTAATTGCTGGGAATGGTGAATCGGGCCTCCTCAAGTTTCAGATCCTCAGACTAATGACAACTGGAGTCACTACAAGTGATCTCTTAACAAATCTAAAATGTTTGAGGCAATGTACTCTATGTACTTCTATTTCTAGACTTTCCTACAAAGTGGATCACCAATGACAGATAATAATGCCCTTTCAAACATCTTTTTTTAATTTTCTTTTTCTTTTAGATTTTTAGTATTTCTTTTATATGATCACTATTCTTTTATATATATATAAATATATATAGGGTTTTCTCCTTCAGGTCACGATATTTTGTGGAGCACTGTCCACGCCACATTTGTGGCTTGGTTCCAGTTATCTTCCTTGTGCGGCATCTTTTGACAAACAGTTGAATAGATGGCTAAAGGTTAAAGTAATTTGCCTGATAGCATAACTTGTTATGGCACATTAAAAGAGATGGCTGGCTCAGTTAAAGTGCATACAGGCATGTGCGCGCACACACACACACACACACACACACACACACACACACACACACACACACACAAGAAGAAGCCACCATTGCACCTGACATTAGGGGTTCTACAGCCTGTGACCAAGCAGGAAGCACAGCAGTATAAATGTGTGTGTGAAGGCAGGTGTAGTTCTGTGTGGTGTTTAATGTCTATGTTTTTTTTTTTTTTTGCTGTGTCACATACAAAAGCAGAACTGATGCCTGATGAAGCTAAATTCTGTCCGTAAACATACAGACACACACACACACACACAAAAAACCCACATCTGTTTTTAAAAAGTGCATATCACAACCTTTTGTTTTAAATAACAGAAAGTGATGTAGAATGTAAACAAGTTTTAATATCATGCAGAAGTCAGCAACCACCCTTCAGTTATTTAAAGGGACATGAAGTAGAAGTTACTCTTTTTCAAGCTATACATCTGAGCAGACTAGAAAAAAAGATCATTTACTTGCCTCAGGAAAGAGACAGTCAAAGGACAATAAGTGATTTTTTTTTCCTTTGTGTTTCCAAAATGTAATATCAAGGGAAAAAATGATTAAAAGATACACCTTAAAAATTCAAAAAGTCAAATGGCTCCCTACTCCCTGTATAGAGCACTGATTTAGTTATGAAATCTAAATGATTTTTCTCAGACATATTATGCAATGTTTAAGCACAGGGGACAATATATTAAGATCTATGTAGTGGACCTACATACTACACTTCATACATAGTGAGACATAGGAGCCATGTGAAAGTCAACCCTAGAGAAAAGGGGCTTCTAACGATTGTTAGGACTGTCGCCATCAGATAAACAGTACTTAAAGCTTTTATCTTTGAGAGAAAGGAGAAAATCAAGCTTCACTCTTGCTTCACATCTGAAAGGATGTGTAGCTGTCAAGAAGCAATACAGAGAAAAGGAAACAGACAAAAAGGAAGAACATTTGCAAATCAAACAGAGAAGCTTCTGCTGTTCTCAGAACAATGGAATCACTATCCCATAGTTCAGCTCTCGGTGTGTCTGGGATTACCAGGAGAAGAAACTGAAACCAACTTCTGAACTTTGGTGATGTGGGAAAAATATGGCTGCTGATTTTTTTGAAAAACTGAAAGCATGGAAGTTGGAATAAAGAGTGGACACACAAATTACTGAATTTTACTGATTTAGTTGTTGAGGTGTTTGTGTTTTTTCCTGATGCCAAAAACTAAAGGCTGATCTCAAACTATCAAAAAAGGTATTTTGTTAATTAGAAAGTGATGATGTAAAAAACAAAGCTGACTGGTTTTGGTACATGAGGCACATAAATATCATAAGCAGATGTCAGGGAAATAAAACAAAATAGAAGAGAAATGAGCAACAGCCATTTAATAATCCATTTCCAGCTCAGAAAAATGTTCCTCAAAAAGAAAAGCTGTTAGTTCTAATATACTAGCAGCGGAACAGTCTTCTTTCTGGATGACATCAGAAGCAGCTTGATGTGTGTGAGTGAGTGTGTGCAAACATCCCCCCATACACACACACACACACACACACACACACCACAGAATTCCCGGAATTCTAAACACACGGCATCCTCCATCCCGGAGTTCCCCACACGCACTGAAATTGCACCGGAGCCATTTTTGTCTCTCTCCACTCTGAGAGAATTTGACCGTGTGCCTTGGCCGTTTCCATTCCTGTCCATTCATTAGAGATTTCTGCTTGTATCTGTTAACGCTCAGTCCTGTCATATGTCATTGCTTTTCATGCTCGTTATAGCTTTATTAGACAGTTTTTGCTTCTATTTATGGTAGGCACTGACAACAATAGTGTTTCCTGTCCGTGAGTCAGCCCCCCTTTGGGAAAATTAAATGTCCCAAAAAACACACAGCAGATTTAAAAAAGAATCATTCTGGTGGGGTGAGGGGTAACGGGAACAAGCAAGTACAGTGCAGGTTGTACTGAATGGAAAGCATGAACATACAGAGAAGAGGCCCCAGTACGGCTGCAGATCAGGGGCTCTGACCAGTGGGACAGAAGGAGTGCAGAGGGCTGGACAGAACTGTTAAGAGAGTCTGGAGGCTCAGAGTACTTTAGGAGGGGCTTTCCCAGAACTAAAGTCAACTGCTCCCCCATTACTGTCACACACACACAATCAGAGAGAGAGGGAGTGAGTGGAGGAGTCTACAACCAGTCAGTGCTTCTATTACACAACTGTCCATCATCATCATGAGGCTCTCTTTCATCCTCACACTGAGAAGTTCAACTCCTATTTTATAAGGGTGCAACAAGAAATATTATCAGATTTTTGTGATATTAAAAAAGTCATATGCACCTAAAGAATATATAAAAAATATGTAGCTGTACAATAACTGTTATTAAACCTTATTTTAATATAATTTTTTTTTTCTTTAAAACCTGTAACATTAGAATAAAGGAAAAGACACTCAATGCAATAATAAAAAAAAAAAAACACTTTCTTAACGTTCATGTTAATGGACATCAGAGTTCAACTTAACCTTCCATACAGAGCTGTGACAAATCCATTATATAACACAGTAAGCCTACAGTTATATACACGCATATTTAACAATCGCTGTATAACTTGCATGCCCCTTCTGCAAACGGTAACAGCAAAACACCTAAAGACTGCATTATAAACACATCACTGATATTCGCATGCGCACACTCACAAACACAAGCACACACACACACACACACACACACACACGTGTGCATGTGTGCGGCGCGGCTGCCCCCGCAGGAAGCAGTGGGCGGCAGCAGCGGTAGACAGCATTGCTGCTGATTGTTGAGACTGCGTGGGCACGCTGGTGAAAAATTGATACAGCTCGTCGTCGTCAGGAGGGGGCAGAGGAAGAAAAAAGGTGAGGAAGAGGAGGAGAGAGGAGCTGAGGGGGGAACTTGGGGTTTGGTGGAAGGGGGGGTGGGATGCAAAGTAGAACACAGTCTTTTTGCAGTTTTAACCCATGTTTGGCTGTTTGTTCAAACTTAATTGCACAAACACATACTACAAGGACTCTAATAAGGACAGTTAATACATAGAGCTCTGTCTTACGTGACATTCCAAATAATCTGGAAATACAGCCTGACAGAAGGTTTACGAGGTTTGAATAATAAAAAAAAGTTATGACAAGCAGAATAAAGAAATATTCAAGACTTCTAGTCCCCTATTTCATCATCAGCAAATCCGTGGCATTGACCATGTTGAGGCCTTTGTACAAAAAGGTCATGTTTGAGTCGTCTTGTACTTTGTATTGAAGCTTGTGTTCATTCGAGGAGTGGGTTTGACCCACCCATCAGAGGCTGTTGTACAAATGTCTGGAGTCCAAACTTGAATGCACAGCATCATTATACTTTATGGGGGAGACAGGAAATACTAAGAATTCATTCATATTAGAATTTTGTGAAAGACTCAAATTGTTATGCTGGAATTCAAATCTTTGTATGCATTTAGAAAAGACTGTAAATTAGCAGTGCTGTTACCAACACAAATGCTCCATATTGTCACTGTCCAAAGAAAAACATCTCCATAATGGCAACTTTACAGAAGAAGGCAAAAACCTAATTTAATTATAGTGTAAGTCAATGGAAGTCAAAACAGCTAAGCCAGACTGTTCAAGGTTAATGACTAGATCGGATTCTGTGGGCAACCAGCAATTTCTTTAGTCTGCCCTTTACAGTGTCCAATTTCATTGCTAAATCTGAAGGAGCGATGTGAGAACTTCCCATACACAAAACTTGAACTGGCAATTCTACTTTGTCCTTAAGCCCTTTCATGGAGTCAGAGATGCTCTTTATGAATGGATGGCATCCGTGTGCTCCACCGTGAGTCACTCTTATTGGGAGCTCGCTCGGTTTAATTATTCATCAATGTCTGCTCTACCTGAGAGACTAACACTTGTCCTAGTAAATAATTCATCCGCATTTAACAACACAGAGCATGGAGAAGAGAGGCAAGAGCGCCTTTTAAGCCACCGACTCTTATCTGTTTATTGCTGCGTCGCAATCACTTATGCAGGCCTGTACTCGGCAAATCTAATGCTAAATCTTTACGTCACAGTATAAATGAATGATTGCTTTATTTCTTAATTAAAGAGGGGCTGACTAAAAACAGCTGTTTAGATCTTGCCATAGCCTTTGCCAAAAATGGCAAACTGCAAAAGGGCCAAGTTTTTTTTTATATATTTCAATATAAGATTTTATTTAAAAACAAAATGGAGACTCTACAAAATACTACAAATTCAAATGAGGATTCAGAAAAAAGCTGTTTTACTTTAGTAAAAATGTCTTTCAGGGACTTGGGATTCACAATATGGACATAATACCAAACGGTAAAAACACAAGTGGGGAACATCAGGATGCTCGCAGCGGATAATGAAATCATTTTCGGCAAACGTATGATGCACCGGTTATTACTGGTTACTAATTAATGAAGAGGTGGCCAATTAGCTGACGCAGGCTAACGCAAGTTGTGAAGTCTTGAAGTCAACTGGAGGTTTCTGTACCAGAGATTTAATCTGAGTTTACAGAAGACACTGGTTTGCTGCACGCAAACGTGCACACCCACTCGGTACGAAAAAAACAACACAAACAAAAAGGGGAAATAGCATGTACTGCGTCACACATCGCTGCAGTCAAGCATTCCCCTCTTCCCTTTCACTACAGGGGAGGTTTAAATGAAAGCGAGAGAGAGAAATACTGTGTTAACACACAAACACAGGTCAACTATCAGCCTATTCCAAGGCCAACAGGAAACACAAGCATAGATAAATAAACATTACCAAGTGAACCTAATTAATAAAGAGGATCCTCCAGTTCATTTGAAAAGGAGTACGTAGGAGTGGTAAATGTGCTTGAGGAATCACTGGAATAAGAGAATTGAAGAAAAAAAAAAAAAATTAAGGCCAGGCCAAAGACAAAAGACTGCTCATGCCTGCTGCTGTGATGATGCTAATAATCAGTAACACTGTCTGAGAATCTCCACTTTCCACTAGACGAGCTTCTGAGCTCACACGCGACATCTTCAGAAATATCCTGCATTTCTTCTACAGGCCTGTAAGTATCAGGGTCCCTGATATCATCACCATCATCATCATCATCAAATAATAATAATAATAAGTCTTATTTATATAGCACCTTTCCCGAGCTCAATGTCTCTTACAAAATGAGACAACAGGTTGAAACAAAACGTGAGACAACAATATAAGTGGATGGTTTGTTGCATAATAAACAACCTCTCCATCTTCATTCAAAAGGATTTTTGGAAATCTGGCCCCATCATTTCTTCATAACTGGTATGTAAATTTATGCATATAGAATCAGAAATACTAAACTGAGACTGACAAGTCTAGGAATTTGTCTTGTTGGAACTGTTGCTCATGTAAAGGGACAAAAGAGGAAATATACAGGAAATAAACAAAATCATTACACAGAAGTGTACATTTAAGACTTGTCAAACTGAAGAATTGAAGAGCTGATGGAAAAAGTGAGGAATGGAAACAGAGAAAAAAAGAGAGACAAAGAATGAGTTGTAAGAGGCTGACCTGTTTTTCTTCGCCCCCTCTGAGGAATCAGCCTATTTCAGCAATCTCTGACATCTCTCTTAAATCACTTATCTCCGTCTTCCCTCACTCTGTGAATGTGACAAATATAATGTAAAGCAAGCAGCATCCGTGTGTGTGTGCGCTATAGACTGCCCATTTACTGTTGAAGCTGTTGGTGGCTGAGTGACGGCACGCTGACTGCTCGCTGTCACTTCCCCTTTCATCACACGCTCTATCTGTGCTGTGGAACTTCACAGTAGGCAACCCGACACACACAAACACACACAGCAGCAGTAGCAACAGCAGTCTTTTCTCTCCCTCAAGGTAACGTTTCTCAGCCAGCTCTGGATTTTAGTTTCAGTCTGTGTTGGTTTGTAGGGATGTGACAATGCATCGTAACACTGATATCGCAAAGCAAAACCATGGCAAGGTGCATTGTGGAGGTGTGAAAATCATTGTGTGGAATATACATTCCATTAACTACAGTGTCTAATGCTACTGTATTGCTTGATTTCATTCACTGGAATTTCTTCAAATTATTGTGGGAATACCAAACTGTGAAGCCAGTATCACTAATCAGACTGAATAGTAGGCTAAGCAGACTGTCAAACGTCAATCTCGTTATCTCTGAGTGGCTTTACTCTGTCATCTTTTGTGAGCCTACTGGCAGTAATCAAAATTTGGCATCTGAGTGCATCTTATCAGAGAAAAGTTGGTGGAGGACCCCCACAGTGGCAGCCCCTTTTATGTACACGCCCTCGCTCAAAAGGACTGGGCTTTTATAAACCAAATGAACCTGTTCTAGCCTTTGCTTGGTTTGAGCATACTGGCAGGCACTGAAGAAGTTGGAAAATGTTGGAAATGTTTTCCTCTGAGGACATAATTTGAAATTCAAAAAAAGGAATATACATATTTTTAATAAATAAATAAAAATATATTTTTTAAATCATAGTAATATACAATGGGTGCTGTATGTATGCACAGAAACATTTGAGCACAAAGCACAATCAGATATTCCTTATTTTCACTGTATCTTGTGTCGAGACATCACAGCATAACATTGATTCAATTTTTTTGTACTGTTTCGCTACTAGACAGTAAAAAGCCTGATTCTGCTTCCTCAATTTACCCTTTAACCCATTTTCAAACAACACTTCATTCAGCTACATTTCTTTAACCCGCCTTGCACACACACACACACACACACACACACACACACACACACACACACACACACACACACACACAGCAGAAGGGAGATCCCGGTGCGAGCAGGCTGAGCCAGTTCTGACCAACCAAAGCGATGATGTCATCAACAGTGCAATGGTGCACTGTCAACCACACACCACCCCAAAAGCTGTGGAGCGAGCACTACAGCTGCCAAGTTCACACACTCTCGGAGAGATCCCACTGTGCTAATAATCACACTCATTTCTTTTTTACATCAGCAAATGAAGCAAGATTTGTCCCTTAAAACTACCAACAGAAGAAATTTGCTTTCATCGTCACTCAAGTAAATAACAAATAACGAAAACCGCACGCAGAGCTGTCTAGTGCAGACACACAATGTCAGCTGTAATGAACCTGCTGTTTAGAAACACATACAGCCTAATCTGAGACTTAGCCTTAACAGGATTGCCTTTAATGGAATTCTGTGTGAGTGCACTACTACTCAGTGGTGACTCACTCAGGATATATTAAAGTTAGGTTTTGCAGTGCATGCAATTTCATCACAGATGTTGGAATGCAATAAAACTGTAGCAAACACACAAATCAGGGAGTCATTATGCTTCATTTTAGCATGGAGAAAAAAGATTTTTTTTCTACAGCCCAGTGATGATGTTATTATTGTTAATTGTTTGCAGTGTTGTTTGTTTCCTATGTCCAACCTAAAAAGCCTGGAGAGCCTCACAAAGCAAGTTACAGCTTCACAAAATCTATGAAATAACTCGTTTAATGACTTTGGTTAATATAAACCTCTGTTAGTCTAGGTTCAGATACTCAAGACAATATTAATCCTTGTGCACATTCACTTGAAAACCTTAAGTTTATGACAAACAGCCAATCAGATAACAAGAAGTAGTTTGGCAGCATGCTTTACAAAAAAAGACAAATGAAAACATTTAAAAGCACTTACAACAGTAAACTGCCACAGTTTGGAGAAATAATTGCTTTTTATGCTTGATATGAAAAGGTTTATTCCAAACTCTACTACATCCGATTCTTACTTTTTAGATATAACAAGTGAAATGATAACTGAATAATTGGAACAGTTGGTATAGCGGAGTGGATAATGCGTCCACTTCCCACACTGGAAACTGGGGTTTAATCCCCTACCTAGACAAGGGCTCTACCCTATACCAATAAAGAGTCCTTGGGCTGGACTCCTTACTTTACAATTGCCTACCTGTAACTCGCCCTGGAGAGTAGCATCTGCCAAAAGCCGTAAATGTAAACTAGCCCAATCCCAACAATGTACAGTATGAAAAAAAGAATGAAACGAAATCCTTCATATCCAACATGACCGATGTCATAGCTCCCTGAAAATGTTTGCACTGAATGGCCAGAAGATCAGCTCTGACTGGTCAGAGAGCTGTTTATAATCCAAAATCGCAAATTTACCCTGAAGAATTTGCATACGGCACAAGTGATACGGCTGACAAAAAAAGATCAATAGACATCGGGCAGAAAATCCAGTGTCGGATAGAATTAAGCTTTAGGTTAGCAGGCTAAGCCATAGATCCAGAGGTCTGTTTCAAATCAATTTGAAAAACACCCCTGAAAATTCACTGTAAATAAAGTACATTTAGCTTTGTTGTAATACTTGTGACAACACCTGATCACATCTAAGACTGAAACACTTCTGCATAAAACCACTAAATATAGTCAACAATTTTGGAAGCAAATATACAAACTTGCTTCTAACTCACATTCGCACACATGATGAATTCCCAGGCCTTCATGAGAAGCCATTAATGAATTAAGAATTAAATATAGGTGTCAAATTAATCAACTAATGCATTTAAATTGTGAGAGTTATGTGCATGTCATATGCTAAAAAATCTATATAATCTATCCAGTCTATAAAAGCCTTATATATATAAGGCAAGTTTAACTCCCATTTCACAGTGTTTGTGGTTACGTGTCAGGCTCTTCGCTAATCAGCAGCTTTCATAAAAAAGGAAAGCCCTAAATTAGCTGAAGGCTCAAACACTCTTCACATGAATATCATAATGCCTGACACACATGCACACAATAGAGGAAATACCCAAAGCTTTCATTAACTTGATTTTAGAATTGTGTCCGGCTGAATAGGGAAATCCAATCTGTACACACTGTGCTGCACACAGCACTGCATGATATGTTTAAGCATCAGAGAACATATTTTAAACAGTGATGTGGGTCAGTTACTTTAACAAAATTCTCATTGAGGAAGCCCATTATTAACCATCCCAATACCTGCTTCAGCTAATCAGACCTTTATTAAAAGAAATCAGGTGAGCTGCTGGCGGAATTTAAAAAATACACTTAAGAGGCTGGAGTGCAGCAAGAAGCATGGAACCAAGCTCTACTATAATCTTCTAATTAAAAAATTAATACCTCTTTTTTTTTTCAAAAAAAAAAAAAACTTATGTTTTATTGTATTCAGGTATATTTGTATTTGTTCTAATGTTACATTACTGATAGAAACACTTACTTGTCAGATAAATAGCTTTACTTAATTTTCCTAGCTGCCTGAGACGTCTGCACAATACTGTTGGCCTCTTTCCCACTGTGGCGCCAGACCGTTCTGAGCACGTAGAGAAAACGCTCTAGTGGTATTTCCACGCTGACACAGTTGGACATGGAACACATTGTTGACACAGTTAACTAACCATGCTCAAGGCATTGGAACGATGGAAGGAATCAACATGTTCTGTAGCATTTCACTTGTTAGCCACAGCCAAGCCACTCTTGTGTGTAGTTTTCTTCACCATTTCCAGAGTCTTATTTAGCAGCTGGATCAGGTGGTCTCACAAGTCTGCGCCACCACTGAATGGTAAAGCATGGCCCTGAGAACTATTCGGCTCTTCAGATGGAAGGAGGCCAACATGGCAGCATATGAGTATGCTGAATGGATTGCCCAGCACAGTTTTGTCTGCAGCTAACTGAAAGCCTTTCAGGCTGGTTCAATGGGAGTTCAGTCTCCTCCCAATCACAATCATAATTCCCAATCAGCAGACTGGGCAAAGTGACAAAAAATAAAACATCACAATACTTGAAGACATTGCTAACATGCTGGAAATGTACCAGCTAAACAGTAGAGCTACATTAGGGAATTTCAGAACAGCAAAAACAAACTACTTAAGAGGGAAGATGAGGCCAAGTCAAAAATAAAGCTGGCAAAAAGACATAATTAAGATACTTGTTACTGACTGGATGTCAGACTTGAACATTTACAGGCACCTTCTTGGATACAGACAGCCAGCAACACGCTCACTCATTCGTGCCTAAATAAGCACACAACGCATTACTGCTAGTTTTATTCTAAGGGTCTCTTTTTGCATATGAATCCGAAAGTGAGCCAAATGTGACAAAAGAGCCAAGTATAGGAGGGGGAAAGGCACAAACACTCAAGCAAGACAAACAAGACTTTCCTTTATTACCATTTCCTTTCAGCAACACTCTGAGTATCTCTCTCTCTCTCTCTCTCTCTGCAGCATTTGTGTCAGATGCAGCTGTCATCAGAAGTGCATCAAAAGAACCCAAAGGCCACATTCAAATGAGCTTTGTATACCCCTGAGGAAATTTTGATTCACCAACCAAAACCGAAGAGATTCTCATCAAATATTAATAGTACAGCATAAATAGACAAGGCAGGTAATTAATTCTATTGAAAAGCACCCCTTTGAGTGTAATCAGGAGAAAGTAGAGGGAGTAAAGGTTTAAAGGGAAAAATGGGGTAAATGACTTGCAGGAGTACATTTATATGTTGGAAAAACTTACTTTTAAAACCTGGTTACAGTCAACGTGCACCGGAAATCATAACGCATTTTCCTTCTATACTGTGAAACAATAGCGTCAGAGAGAGCCTCTGAGCTAGCTGAGTGTTTTCACTCAATGATAGGTAGGGGTTGTGTCAAGGAGAGATGAAACATGATTTTATTTACTATTACCTCTGCAGCCCAATATTAGCAGAGATTTAAGATGTGGCTAAATGTCACTAGAAATTATAATAATTATATTAAGTAAAAGAAGTATATCTTTTAACGCAGATGTTCCCAATTCTGGCACTGGAGGAACCCCAGTTCCGTCAGGTGTGTTAGGCTGACTTTAAAAGTCCAACAAGTAATTTACATCGATCGATCCATACTTTGCCTACAAAAATGTACATTTGTAGCTACTGATGGGAGAAAGAGAAAAAAAAACCTTTCAACCAAATGATAAAGTGCACTCCACTTTTGGAGTATCTAAATTTGAAATGTTCTTGATTTCAAATTATATTTAATTGTCATACATGTGACAGTTACAGTGTTAGATTATTGTACTGTGTTGTATTGTATTGTATTGTATTGTATTGTATTTATTTGGGATATTGCCATTCATGCATGGATAAGTCAATGAACCCAGGTCACTTGAATAATAAAACAAACAATAAACTAAGTGCTGGTCAACCGCTGAGGGTGTAATAAACTGCAGTCAATTCCCATTCAAGGTATGAATAAAGCATTTTTTCCTAGTTAGAAATTTCACTGAGCCTTTATTTCAATAATTGGTTTGCTACGTTATCAGGACAACATATTCAGGTTGCGATGAATTCAAATACCCATTATAATTTGTGTTTCACTGTTCATTTTCTATACTCATTTTAAACACAGGTACACACACATTAAAACATCGAAATTAATTAAATTGTCAGCTAGTATTGGCAGTTTTAACTATATTGCAGACAATTCCTAACCAGCTTTCTTACTTTAGTGCTGCAATTCCAATTAGAACATTAAACAAGACACTGCAAAGCATACTGCAGCTTCACTCATCTTACCACATTTTGGTTTTAAACCTAATGACTAAGCATTAATGTCCAAGGCATTAATTATCATGATAAAGCAGCTATAACAGCTAAATAATAATGTCAATATATGGTCAAATATTTATGTATTATAACTTGAATGTTATTGTATAAATTCAAATGACCAAAATGCCTTAATAATCTATTAAAGTTCACTAGAATCATTTATTTGCTAGATTTGTAATATGAGTCTTCGGATTAGGCAATCCTTTTGCTTTGCATCAGCATGCACATCTGATCTTGCATCAAAGCTAGCATATTCGGATTTGCCTGCCTGATGAGACATACTTCCTGATTTGCTGGAACCTTCCAAGGAAAGCATCTCCTGTTTCCAGCTAAATTCAGAGAGGTTGCAACATACTGAGGTGGGCGTGGGTGTATGTCCTCAACTGCGCTACTTTCCCTTTTCACTGGCAAGTGAGAGCATGTCTATGGCGAGCGTGTGCACCTTTAGCACTTTCACCTGCAAGCCAGTGGGTTAAGCTAGCAGAACCCAACTTCTCCCCTTCAGAAACACACATACATACATACATAAAATCACCCGACACAACACATTTTGAATCCAGTATACTCTCTGTATGCCACCTGTCTGATGACAAAAAGCCTCGCTAGTAGTTCTAGCTAGCACATTGGATTCACACATTGTTCACAGTGTGCCTTCCGTGGCTTTAGCTGAGTCAGGTGATGGCAGCGTCATGACTGTGTACCGCTACGTGGAGGGAGCTGGAAGAGCAGAGAGTATTAAAAGGTGGGGGCAAGTGGGAGGGGAAGGCCTCGGGAGAGGACGTGTATAGAGGGAACATGCTAATCCCCTATGAGCTCATTAGGGCAGGGCTGTTTAGCGTTCATTCACAGAATTCTCCCGGTCGCTCTGTGTAAGGAAATTAGGCCAGGACAGCCCGGATTATGAAGTGTTACAATATTCAGAAGTACTGCTGTGAAGGAAATTCAGATTTTATATAGAGAGTCTAACAGATCAGAGACCAGATTACAGTGCAAAAAGGACTGGAACGGCACAAAAATACAAAGCCCAGAGGACAGGAGATCTCACACGCAGGTCCACACTTCAATGCTGCACTTCCAGCTATAAAACTTATTCAACTGTATGCAAATGTTTAGGCACCCTGGTTAAACAACACATTTTGCTGATTCTAAGGCGAAATAAGTACATAAGTACTCTCTTTTCATGTTTTAATGCATAATTACTTTCTATTTGTCCAATTTAACATATGTACCATACTGGACTGTGTTGTTATAAATGTGTTTTTTAAGGCCACGTGTAAGTTTTTTCCCTGTAGAGAATTATTTTCACTTGGAAAATCAACAAGACATGTCATTTGACTGGGGCTGTTCAAACTGCATACTGCCACTGTCATAACATAAACTTGTGTCTCAAAAATGTACAAAGAGAAGGAAATGCATTTAACACAGACTGTCCATACATGTTACAAGATTTCATTCTCAGACAGATAAAGAGACCCCTACTGTCTTCCTGCAGACAGAGGGGTTTGCCATCTATTTCACTTCATGTGTTTCTGCATGTATGTGTCTGTTTGTATATGTGCCATGAGACAACTCCCCCCTCGGGCCTTTCTCAGTGTCTGTCTGCGGCTAACTGGAAGCCCCTTAGGCTGCTTCAATTGGAGTTCAGTTTTCTCTCATTCACACCAATTCTCTCTCAGCAGAGTGAGCAAAATGGCAAAATATAACATCACAAGATACTGCTAACAATACAGCTCAAAAGTAGTGCAACATTAGGAAAACAATAGATTGCTTACTACTACAAGAGCAAAAGCCAAAAAAGTTCAAATGTACGATAAGACAGGGAACATAGAATCTTCTTCCTATGTAGTTACTCTACATTTGTTGAGTAGCTGCCCTCTATAACTAGTCTAAATATATAATTAATGACGCATGGAGTAATTCAGCGTTCAGATAAGCATACTGTGATGTAATTTCTTATGATAGCGACACCTTATCATCATACTGCCCATCTTTATCAACAACGAGAACTGGAGCATTTTGAAACGGAATGGGCAAGAGTCAAACCCTTACAACAGGCTCTAAAGTCTGTTCATTGACTTCAGTCACACCACTTATTCGTAAGCAATTCCCTTGGAACAGAATTCTAGACTAGTAACCTGAATGCCTGCTGGCTGCCAAAGCAACACTAGGCTATAAAGTCAGTATATTCTCCACTGTTCCCTCAGATTGGGTTCAGAACACTTCTCCGTTGCAGTGGGAAATTGTTCAGCTCTCTAAACTAGGACACCTGCTTGCTTGGGTGTTTTCATTTCCCAGCATCCGTTCGAACAGCTTGTGTTGAAGTCCGCTCGCGTGACTCTGCTGCCTTCAAAAGCAGCAGGACAGCGAAGGGCTGACACGGCACGGCTCTGATGCATTCTGTAAACAAACCAATCTGAGCAGAGATCATGCCTCATTAATACGCTATTGCGGCCCTAGACTGCTACACAACTGCGGCACCAATGCTTCATTTATTTATCTATTTATTTATCTTTTAACATGGAAAAGAGCTCTACCAGGACTTAAAGTTGGATTCCCCAATATACTATTTGTAAAGGTTTTTTAAAAAAAAAACGGTCATGTTTGTTTTGTTTAAAATACAGAACAGGTGGAAAAAAGATATGAAAAAATTATTATTATTATTAAAATAAGCAGTATAATGTATTTATTAATTTCCTTTTTTTGGTAAAGTTTTAGAAATATATTATTTAGAGCTAAAACTTAATTTTTCTATACAGGCTTCTAAATCAGTCCCGAATCTGAATCCGAATATTTGGTTTTATATTACTGGTTTTATATTGATTCCAAACTTTTAAGGGGCAAGAACGAATATGGATAATTGATACGAAGGATATAAAATGACCATGTCTGTTGGTGAGCTCTGGTGGTAGAGCTGCGGGAGACTGTGCTGGCAACTGTGCTGCCAAAGAAGTATGAGGGAGCGTATGTCTCCGTCTCTGAGCCTGTGTGTGAGTGCGTTTCGGTGTTTTCCTGTGTCGATCGGAGCCTGGCTGGAGGCCGCATTATGTAATCCAAGACAGCGGAACACCCACTGTGAAACAAGAGGCGAGGAGCGTGTACAAACGACAGCCCTCCCTCTCTCTATCTCTCCATCCTTTATTTCCTCCATCTTTTACCTCCCCCACATTGTACCTTCATATTCCCATCTCCCATCGCCTTCTGCATCTCATCTCCATGGTGCTCATGCTTGATTTTTCATCTCTCCATCTTTTATCCCTCCTTCCTTCATCCTCCATCAGTTTTCATCAGGATAAAACTGGGATCTTTTCTTGGTTGTTGATCAGTTAGAGAACTGTCCAGTATATTTCAATCTATTCAGCTGAATCTGTAGTGCACGGTTCCCATGGACAGTAGTTTCACCGTGTTACCTTGTACTTAGAAAAGAACACTTGACAAACACTTGCAGCAGAAGTCTGTCAGCAGGTGCTGAAGCAATTTTGTCCATAATCTTTCATCAAAATTTGATTACTAAAACATCTTCCGACTTTTGGATACGTCAACGTGCTCTGATGGGGGAAAAATAATATTAACCAATAATGCCCCTTGCCTCTCACGCAAAATGGGCAGCGACCCTCCTTGTTGCAGCATTTCACTCAGAAATACATCACGGCAGAGAAAATGTACTATGATCTCCAATAATATTGACTCATACTGACTCTGAGAAGTAGTGTCATTCTATTACGTTCTACCATGTAAGATAGAGATGTTGACAGGGCAAAAAATAAATTGTCAAAATGGTACAACAAACATAAGTATCAACTTCACTCCGCATAAAAGGACTAAAGCCTCCCTGAACATCAACTCCAATACATACACAGTTTATGCTAACAGCACTAATCATCATTAAAATGAGTACAGCATTTTCCTGGTGGGATATAAACCTTACAGTTGTAAGCCCGTAGCCAGGTTAAATTGGTTACGTGTGTGTGTGTGTGTGTGTGCGCCCAAGTGTGCACTGAAGACCACCTCTATCCCTGGCTCTTGTTACGCAAGCTGTGGGCTCATCCACGCAGGACTTAACCTGCCCATCCACTCCATGACTCACCCAGCTCCAGAGAGAGAGAGAGAGAGAGAAACAGATACATAGAGAGACAGAGAGAGGGGAGCAGATGTAAACTGGTTGTCCTGTTTGGATCTCACTTGCAGGCTTTGGCCAGAAGGCTGTATAGAGCCTGGACCTTAATAACAGCTGAAGCTTATTTAACTCTCTATTTGTTTAGATTTATTGTAATAATATTCATCACATCATTTAGAGAACTTGTTTGATACCTTACTGAGCTAAGAGGTATGAGATGAAGAGTTACGATTACCAGGCTATTTACATTCATTGCAACAGATTAACCTTTATCTGGTGATCTTAAAGGCTTTAGATTATCTGCGAAATTAAAACTACGTCACCTTCTGTGGATCTGTGGTCAGAGCACTATAATAGCACAGTAATATAAAATAACACATTTTAGCATATTTTAACTAAACAATGTGATGCAGGACAGGACAGGCTGTTCAAAGGTGAAATTTGTAAGACTTTTAATTGAAAACATTTCAAATTAAAATGATCAACTGAATGTGAAGAAATAACAGTTTTGACAGTTTTGGTATGTCAAAGACATCTATGTACCACGTAACAGAAATATCTTACGAAGCTGGCATGCTAACCAGCTAGTCCTGACCTGTTCTATCTCGTAATAAAACTTTGACCCTCAGGAGGCAACATAAATAGAAGCAAAACAAGGGTTAATATTGGCGTTGCTTTGCACCACTGCTGGTACTCTTAGGGAGTAATGGGATGAAGTTTGATGATGAACGTTTCTTCTAGACTGGTAAGGAATGACCAGGAAGGGAGGCAGAAGGGACTGTGCATTTCTTGTTTCTTATGATAGGGGTGGTAATAAGCTGCCCCTTATATGTTTGGAGTATGAATTTGGCAGGTTGCATCAAGGTTGCATCACTGATGAAAGACACTATGTGCTGTTAATACGTTCTGTTTTTTTTTTTGTTTTTTTTGCTGTTTAAATGATCATTACTAAAGAGTGAACACCTAATTGCTTCAAAAGATACAACCTTGTAGGCAGTTCCAGTTTAATTTGTTTCTCACTGCACATTTGATCTGCTTCATTTAAATCAGTACTATTCAAGTTGATCAGATTTTTTTTCCATACAATACAATAGATGCTACTGCAGTTACAGCACACAATCAATAACAGGCTATGGCAGGACAAGGCATAGAGGTGAGACTAATTAGTAAGTACAAACACACAATCAGCAGTATCAACAACAGCAGGAGCAATAACAAGACTAGAGCATTGGAGACGCACACTTGTAGGCTAAGCAGGCGCGTCTGCTAAGACTATTATCCGTGGGAACAGTCAGAGGTGATTCATAAGGATGCGCTGAGCTGATCAACAACACTCTATCAGCTTTACAAAGAACAGTCGCAGACATCTGACCTGACAAAGGCAACCGAGCAAACAAAAGACACTTAACATCGCTGATGGCAGAAAGTGAATTAATGATTCCAGGCGGTTGCATTGCCAATTACAAGACGACTGACCAAAAGACTGCCAATAAACCTCTTTCACTACACACTTATCAAAACTGCGATTACCCTGTAAGACTTCTGAACAGACAAGTTCGCTATCGTCTATCTTTTCAATTCCTCTTATACACAGGGTACCTGAAAGAGCAAAAGTGGGCCACCAAATGATCCGTCTTTTTGCTCTATCCCTCTGTTTTGGAGTTAGGCTTGAGCAAAAATGGGGGTCCCTAAAGACCAGTTTGATAACCACATCCCTTAAACTACATACCTTACATATTAGTTCAATAAAAGGTACTAAATAATTCATAACAGTGGATGGTTAATAAGATTAAGATTAAAAACTGAATAATACGTCATTTGCTGTTAGATTTAAATGTCCAATTTTTGTTTGTCAAACAATGACAAAAATGTACTTTGTGCACAATAACATGTCATTAAATCATATCAAAATAAAATATCTTCTCCTCCGAACACACATGCGATATGAACTGACAATCTGGAATCTAGGCTTTGAAGAAGACTTGTCTGCTTGTTTTAATGAGCTAGGAGTGAGAAATGACTGATTTAAAACTATACCATGCTTTAGCTAGTGCCAGGAATTACTGAGACTTCTAAGGAAACACATACGCGCACACACACACACACAAACAGTCTGCGTCTACCTGTTGAAGCAGCAGTGCTGAGCGCTGGGCTAGCGTCAGGGTTTCCTCACAGCCAGGCTGAGCTGGATTCCCCCGGAGCACAGCAGAGTCCTATTGGGAAACACCTGGAGCTCCCCGACACACATACACACACAGCACACAACGCGCTTGTAGAGACCTCCTCCTTTCTGACCACAACACATACACACACACACACACACACACACCACCAAGGCCACCACCACGTCTGAGAACCTCCCCTTCTTATTCTAGCTTTTGTTCTGTCTTTCTTTGCCTGTGTCTTGCTCACAGCTTTCGCTTTCTCACTGTTCGCACTGTCTCATAAAGCTGCTGCTGTACTCTCGCTCTCTCTCCCTCGCTCACTCCCTCCCTCCCTTCTCTCTGGCTACCGTTTACGAGCCACCCCTCCTTCCTCCCTTTCTCGCTCTCTCTCTCCTCCCTCCCTCGCCTGCCTTCTTTTTTTGGTGGTTTTAATCCCTGCGCTAAATCAGGGAAAGCCCTGACTGCCACTGCACTGAATAGTCAAAGAGAGAGAGGAGAACGGGAGAGAGCTAAAGAAAGCCTGTCGCCTAATTCCTCTCTCAGCGTGGCCAGTGGCCGTGCGAGGCTGGGTGACTGTTAGAGAGAGATTAGCTGCTCTAACCCACTTGTGGTGAGCCTGTGCCCACGCCCCCCTGCTCCCCCGCCACCGTCCACACTGCGCTGCTATTAATACACACCTCTGAAGCAGCCCCCGCACTGCACGCACTGCCGCAACACAGCGACACGCGTCGATTCTATCTAGCTGATGCACAATCAAAACATGCGACGGTGCAGAATGAAACACTGCCTCCTGCCTCTGAAACATGAGCGTGAATGTGAGGGTACATACACTCGCATGCACACTCATACCAGGACTCTCACCGCCACAGATGCTGATGCTTGTGGACATCCTCCACACAGACACTCACGCAGACTCATGGACAGGGACAGTCTCACACGGACTCTTGCACACACGGACACATCCACACACAGACACACACATACAGACACTCATGCAGACTCATGGACTAGGACAGTTTCAGAATGATTCTTGGACATGGACACTCATGCACATCGTATCGCACACTGCACACATTACTCAGGACTTCCTAAAGACATAGTACACCTTTTACAGGTAACATTCTCTGCGTTGAATTTTTTTCCCCAATACCAGCAATAAGCAAATGTACAAGGTATAATAACCATCATTTTGCGTACCACAATATACCGTGAAACCGACATGCCGCTGCAACCCTAAAGCACACACTCTTACACTCTCCCACACACGGACACTCTCAGGTACACGTAGACTTTCAGGAGCACTCACATGCACAGACAGAGACTCTCACACACACACACGGACATGCATACAGACACTCTCCCACACTCACAAGCACACAATCACTCATGCAGACTGAAGCACTATGAAGCACACGGAAAAGTCTTCTGCACAAAGACACTTGTGTCACATGTTCACAGGTACTCTCATGCATAGGGACACTCATGCACACGGACTCCCCTGCACACTCTCACACACAGACACTAATATGCACGCTCACATAACATGCACCTCATGTAGAACACTGCCTCCTGCCTCTGAGACATGAACATGAGCTCATACAGAACACTGCCTCCTGCCCCATGACGCATGAACATGAATAAACGCCTTTCCACACTTTACAGTAATCTTGGTCCAAAGCAAAAACAAAACATGCTTGCTATGCATACTGTTATACTTTTTGTCCCCTAGAAGAGTGCTGGGTAATTAATTTCACACACTTATGCACTGCTAATTTGCATGAGCACACACACGCTTACACCGATCAGAAACTGCCTGTAAATGCTTGCTTAATGCCAGCTGAGGTTTAGCTGGGGTCTGCTAGGTGGGTGAGCACAGCAAGCCAGCACTCGCTAACACACATACACAGCTCTGCATGAGACACACCTGAGGCATGATTTAGTCATGCAGGCCAGCAGTTTCCCACACTCTGAACACAAAGATGCACTGGCTGGTTCACGGCTGCAAAAAAGAGGAACAGAGAACACCCTGGCTCTGCCTTCAACAAACCCCAGCCTGGACAATCCACACAGTCCAGATGAGGGAATCAGTAATCACATTCACACTGTACTCAGTACAGAGTCAATATAGAGTCGCTTTGCTGATTGGCATTAAAAACAAAAAGAGAAACAAAAGCCAAAAACCAATCATATAATAAACATAATCAGTCACTGTATCATTCCTTCATTAATTAAGGTTTAAGAGGAATACGATAATAACAGTAATGTAACATCCATCTAAACCTATTTTAATATAAGATTTTCATTCTGGAATTCAACAGTGATTTTGTTCCTGTTTTCATTTACTCACTGTCCTTGGTCTCATTGTTCTTTGTCAGTTTTTGTTCCCTGTATACTGTTTCCTATTCTTGCTTTCTCTCTCCCTTATTTTATTTCATACACTATCGATCTAATTATTCTGAGCTCACTATTAATCCAGCATTCCTTTCTTGTACTGTACCCAGTATAGTATCTACGGTGTTAATCACTTATATTGTGCTCAGACAACCGAGTATTAATACAGTGCTGCTCACAAAATATAGTGTAGTTCATGTGTAGTATTAATACAGCATTTCTTACTTGTATTGTACTCAGTGCAGAAACAATAGCGTTTTTCATGTGTTGTACTCAACATATCATAAAAATTGCATTTCTTATTCATGGTGTATGACTCAGAACAGCATAAAAATGTTCGTCAATTTAATTGCATAGCATTAATACTCCATCCCAATACTACACACAATACTACATCAGTACAGCATGTCTCACTCGTATTGTACTCAGTATAGTATTAATACAGTGTTCCTCTCTTGTACTGTACTCAGTAAGCCATCAATGCAGTGTTCCTTACTCATATGCCACTCAGTATATCATCAATGCAGCGTTCCTCACTCTTACAGGGTTTTGCATGTGCTTAAAGTGTAAGAATGAAAGTAAGAGGTTGTTCCAGACATGGATCAGAACAGTAAAAGGGAAGTCATGGGGGACTCCAACTCAAGATTCCAGGGAATGCCCCCCCCCCTGCTCCCCTTAATCAGAAATCCCATGGCAACAGCTGCCAAAGGAAGAGTCAAGCGACGTCCCACTTCTTACGCAAGAGGACGAAGCTGTGCCAGAAGGCTCACACACACGCATACGCTCGCTCGCTACCTCTCCTTAACCCCCACATGTGAATCTTTTCCTCTCCTCCAATCATTTCTTCAGTTTATTCATCACACGCTTCTTTCTGCCTGTTTTCACTCAAATATAAACCTGATTTTTTCTCTGCCCCTATTTGAACGTTCAAGTTCTAGTGTCTATGTATATTCCTGTCTCGTGCAATAGACTAACATGCAGAGTAAAGTAATTTATAGAACACATTACAGAACACATTGTGCTATTGTTCTACTGTCTCAGGTTTCACGCTTGAAATCATTCACTGCAGTCTGAATTCGGTTCTCGATCTTTTCTCTGTCCTCTGGTTTCCTAAGCATTCCCTCTTGCTTTTCACTCGTCAACAATAAATCAACCCTGGCTATGGTTTTTAAAGGGGAATTTCACAGACTCAGATCTTATTACAACACAGGTGATCAGATCCAGCGGCCATTGGATCTTACAATGCAAAATAAATAAATAAATAAATAAAGAAAGAAAGAAATAAAAATGTATAATTATAAAAATAACAATAATTCATCAATTTAAAAAAAATACTATCCAAAACAACCAGCAAATGTACACATCTTTTGCGCTTCTGTGTAATAGCAAAACAGGGAAGCATGCTGATATCAGAATCTTATCAATATTGGCAGATTATTGCTTTAAAGAAATTACTGGCATCAGCCAGATGTTTGGGTGTTTCAAACTTATATTTGATGACATATTTATTTCGATTTCGATTTTTTAAATTTACCTCTCTACCATAAATGCATAAGAAATTGTTTCAGTAAAACTATATCAGAGTCATTGAGCAACATATTCACAAAAATGTATGTAATATCGTTCTATAATGTAGCTTTATTAAACAAGAACTTTAATTGTTCTAATTAATTAAATGGTTGGGATGTAAACAAAGTTATTCAGAGTGTTTTGTTGTAAAACGCTCCATTCTAGAGAAACAGAATGATCATATCGGAACTGTCCACAGCGGTGGTGATGACAGGAACCAGACATGTGTTTAGAGTTTTATGCCTCTAAAACATCACAGCAAGTTACAAATTATAAATACATTGCCTGAAGTCTGACACTTAACATATTACCGTATTTTCCATTTCTTTTAACCCATTAATGGTAAAGGGATACTTTCAGGGTATTGTAGGGCAAATTAGTCCCCAAAAAACAGATTTATGACTATTTTACCATCAACAACAACATTACATATAAAACTCAGAAGATAAGTGTAGGTTAACAGGTGGTTTTTGGATGGTTATATTTGTGTTACAGACATTGTGACCTCTGGTTCCCACCACCGCCACTGTAAAGAAATCCTCTACAAATTAACCACTTCACGTCACTTCACCCTGAATCTCATTATTCAGAAATTAGAAACAAAACAAGGTGAAATTCCCCTTTTAACTCATTTACTTCAGCCATCTAACACACTGTGGTCAAAATTGTTTAAGAATGATTTAAAATAACAAATTGTCATTTGTACCCTATTATGGGAGTCTGAACGCCAGGTAAGCACATTGCAAGCAGGATTTTGATGCTTCTTAATTCTATGCGATTCTATGCCTGTGTGTGTGTGTGTGTGTGTGTGTGTGTGTGTGTGTGTGTGTGTGTGTGTGTGTGTGTGTGTGTGTGTGTGCGCGCACGCACGCATGTGTGATGCTTCTCGTAATTAAGTCTGACAAACTATATCACTCAAAGACACTTCTAATGTGTGCTCTGATGTGTGTGTGAGAGAGAGAAGTGACATCAAACAGTGGCCTTTAAGAGGACAAACACAGCAGACTGTTTCCAGTCACTGCCCACAGCAAGCTTGCGGCTCTCTATCAGTTTCTCACACGCACACACACACATACACAAGCCACAAAACACGATCATACAGTTCAGTGCAAAAATCATTTCATTTGCGTTCAAAACAGTCACCTGAGCTCATTTATTGGCTATTCATGTTTCAAGATTTTTTGAAGACATTAGACATGAAATAATCTTGCAAGGAAGAGGAAAATTAAAGGAAAATAAGATTGGAAAAATGAAAAAAAGTTTAAAAGGTTATTAAAAAAAAAACAACAGGACAACTGTGCAAGACCTGATAGACCAACAAAAGGTAACTGGACTGACCACCCCAGAATCCAGACCTCAACATCACTGGATGTGTTGTGGATTGTGAGAAGGAAACAATGTCAACTCCTTCTAAGACAAAACTTTGGAGGTGTGGAAAAATCCCTGACACACTAAACACTTAAAACCTATACACTGCATTAGTGTTGGCGCTTCTGGGTAATTTTCTATTGAACACGTTTCTGCTTTTCCTGATTCTGAAATTAAGCGTGGTCTCTGACTTCCACGCAGTACTGTGTGTTAGCAACTACCCTTGCACAGAGGAGAACAAATCACTCACCCACACCCCACGCCCCCAACACACACACTTCATAACAATGCAATTCACATTCATCAAGTCAAACTATTTTTTTGACCTTCAGATGACCTACAGTGCATCATACAGCTGTATCAAATAAACAACCAGAGGTTAAGCGCACAGATAAACGTACTGTTACTTTGGTAAAATAATCGAGGAGAAATGAAAATATCTTTCTTAAAACACTCCTAGAGTAGATGTACAAAACTGGCAGGTCAAAAAACAATTAGTAACTCATAAAACCAAGAGGAACTTCTTAGTACACCCAGCATCTAGAAGCACAGAAACTGGTTTGTTTGGCCTTGTTCTTCTCGTTTTGATTCACCCTGATGTACTCGATGTAATCTACAATAAAATGATTAACCTCAGAAGTCAGAGGTGTGACCAGTCACAAAGCAGTACAGGCGCTGGCTGCAATGTCCTAGAATAAAATTAACACAAATAGAAAATCTAAATGTTAATGACTACGAAGTGAGTGAGCAAAAAGTGAAATCACTGAGGAATCATGTCGTCTATCCTGTGCTTAGATACAGTACAATGACCAAACCATGGCATTAACTCACCACTCAATAATGATGGCGGAATTAAAGAATCATTCCATTATGTTTAAGTACTCATTCACATAGTACTAATTCACATAGTACTCCTTTAAAATGAATTTGCACTGCCTGAGCTAACGCACGGTCAAACAATCAGAGGAAAAACTAGCAAAACATGAGCATCATCTGAGTGAGAATGAGAGCGAGAGAAAATGACTGAGGCACTCATTAGTATGTCCTTCAGGTGAACAGCTTGAGAGAGGTCAAGAACCTCTTTCTCAACTCTTTTCCCTTTTTCTTTCTCCTCTAGAACCATCAAGCCTCTCAAAGCAAGAGTGCCGGTTTAGGATCAGCTCTATCACATCCATGTGGACACATTCATCAACGTACAAAAAGCAAAAACTGATCCCAGGTCAGCGATCATCCTCTGAAGGACCAACCCACTCTCTTGTTGTTGCTCTTGTTGTTGGATAGTGAATCAACTGGAGAGGGCAATAACAGTCCTACAGCTGATGACATCAATCGCTGCCATGTTTGCACAAGAGTGCACAAGTTCAGCCTCTGGGAATCTGAAGGCAAGTAAAGATCAAGATGATGGTGGAACGGCGGGGACAAAGTGGTGTGTGATGGTCTGTGTGTATGTGTGTTTGTGCATTAGAAAAAGCTGTTGAGGTGCGCAGTACGTCGAGAATCCAGCCATTAATGACCAGTTGGCAAGGTCTTCCACATACTCAGTGACAAACAGCAGCTCAGGTCCAAAACACATTTGGGCTGTTTCAATGCTGTGCCTGTGATATTCTGAGCAGTAGTCACCTTGCAGGCAACAAACAGCTGTAAACGTATGCACCATGTGCCTGATGTTTCATAGGAGAAGTGTGAACTGTACAACATTAAACAGGCCGAGGGGTCAGGCAGAGCTGAGAGATGCTGAATGGAAAAGAAAAAACGGACGGTGTTTACACGGACCGACTTCCGGACTTCAGGAAATTCCAGAATGGGTATTGTGTTTCTACCAAACATCAGCTTAAATCAGTACTTTAATGTAAAGTAATGAAAAAAAAAAATCACCTTATCTTATCAGCAGTGGATATCCTTTTAATCAGTGGAATTCACACACAGACAACATAACTGGACAACATAACATAATGAGGTCTTTATTTGCTCAGAAAAGCACTACTATAAACATTACAAACATTAATACGAAACGTTATGGAGCAAGTCCTGCATTTTTCACCAATGCTGTTACTTGACTACACAGGTTGTAGACTTCACTTTGTGTTTAAAGGCCAGCTCTTTAGCTAATTAAGCCAGCATGCGTACCTATAGCTAAACTCATCAATAGACAAGTATTGCAATGCTAGCTAAGTGCAAAGTGCCTACAGGAAATATCCTTCTTGGGCCCTATGCGTTTTTTGTGTGTGTGTGTGTGTGATCTGCTATGCAATGTTCCAGATGTGATAAGAGCAGCTGAGCTGCATGGAAAAACAATATGTGGAGTGAATCTACAGGACTTTTCCAAAAACTCATTTATTATTTTCCAGGCCTGAAAACAGAATTGCTAAATTCCATGACTTTTCCTTGATTTTCATCCATAGCATCATTCTGTTGGTCCTTACACAGTTTTCCAACAAAGTCAGGACACACATACACAGTGACACTTCCTCATCCTCCGCTCTCTCCAGTTCCCTTTCTCCTCGCTGCTCCTTTTCTCTATGTGTGCATGCGCATGAGGAAGTAGTGGTGGGGTCTCCCGCTCTGCAGTCCGTTCCAGTCCGGAGCCGTACTTCAGGACTGCCTCTCTGCAAAATTATCCCCTCTCTCTTCACTCCCTCGCCTTTCTTCTCCTCTTTTCTCTGCACTCCATCTTCATCCTCTGCTCTCTCTCGGGTCCCCCTCAGTACCTCATGTGCAATCGTTCATTCAGCCAACACCCCCTCCCTAATCCCCCCCTCCAATTCCACCCCCAAAAAAAGACAAATCACTTATCTCCCTCTTTCTTTTCCCTCCTTCCCTCCCTCGCTCGTTCTTCCAGTTGGATTCAAGGAACTGCACCTGCACAGGCTGCCTCGTGTTGGTTCAGTTGCCCTAGCAACTGCTACACTGGGCTTCGCTGGTGCAAACCATTAGGCATTACCAGTGTGGTGGCCGTGCTCACGAACACACACACACACACACACACACACACACACACACACACACGCAAACACACACAAACACGCAAACACAAACAAACACACAAACACAAACAAACACACACAAACAAACACATACTCACATACACCGACACAAATACGCAGACCCACATACACACATATACACATTGCATGCAAACCTCCCTAACAAGGGTTTCCGGGTTGGGAGTACATCACTTCTTATAACTGGAAATGGGGCAGTAAAATGCTGTCTAAATCAGTCACATGACAGTCCTTGTGGTGAACAATAAGACAATATTTGCATCACCATCCTGATAAATTACATGACACTGTGCTTTTCTGAATATACTGTGCGAACCATCAGTACTTAAACAGCACTGAGCAACTGCATGTTCAGTTACAAAGAGAGCACAGGCATTGTCAACCTTACCAACTAACCAACACATCCCATTTTAATACCATATTCTCATCATGAAATTCATACCCACAGGCTTTTGGAATATTGTAATATCTTGTGGCCTCATTTATGCCAACTCACTCTCTTCTAAAGCATCAGGCATCTCCCTTAACTGATTTCCAAGTTAAACTATGTACACCTTTAGAGGCATTCAATGCAATTAATCAACCAATGACATGTTGTCTGCAAAGCGTGAACAAATGCAAAGTTTGTGCTACATGCCCTCTTTGCATCACTCTTTAGTTCTCAGCATATCCCCATCAGAATTTCACCAGCAATCTCATTTCTTCTGCAAGCTGTTTTAGCCAAACACAGAACTGTCACGCACACACGTAAAAACAATAACAGTCAGATGGCCGGCCCTGCTGCCACCGCACCAAACATGTGCTCCTCTGACTGAGTGTGAGTGATGAGCGAGAGACAGACAGAAGAACCAGGAATGAGAAAGATAGACATGTGGGAGAGAGCAAGAGATGATGAGTAAATGCTTGCCCATGGGTAGCTAAATTAAAGCGATAGCTCAGCAAAACTAAACACGCACAATTTGCTGCTTATCCCAAACATAGTGAAGCAACCAAGACATGTTGGATGTACAAAGTTTGCTTCTTTAGTGTGTCAGTGGAACTAACGGAACTAACATGTAATGGAAGTCTTACCAAACTCAACAATGCAATGTCCTTTTATCCGTTTGTAGCAGTGTTTCAATATAGTGTCATAAACCATGCAAGCATCTGAGATTACTTAACAAAATCCGATTTAGGAATGCAGTTTATACAAAGCTAAATGGTGCAAACAGGCACCAACAACAGTGTTTGCTTTCTCTTTACTCAAAGCTTGCGCTGTGGGCTAAATGAACATACTGATTTGTAACTTCGGCGGGTGAGCACTCCCTTAAAAATGAAGATGGGTCCTAGACGGTTCTGGGGTGTACAGTACAGTTACAGTTTAGTAGGCATAGAACCTTTACATTCACACAACAATGGTTAGGCAAAATAAAGACAAATAAGCAAGCAAATCTTGGTTGGGCATTGCCCACTGGCTACTTCACCACACAATCTGCCTCACAGTTCAGCAAACAAAATTTAGCAGGTTTGTATTTCATAAAAACCAAGTTCGCCTCATTGCATTCAGGCAATCAGGAGCGGGTAGGCAGGTATTTGCCACGAACAGCAAACATTAAACTTTGTCCGATGGTAAAGATGCACAACAATGGCTCGCTGTCTATTCTTTGAATCTATAACAGTTCTACATAATCATGAACATATCCGGTTTCACATACATATATAGCTCTTAACAGTGAAGATTTTGAGAAAAGATGTTTGATGGATTGATGGTTTGAGCAGGAAGGCAAAACTGAAATCATACGTAACTTATTTGCCAAGTTAATGCGATTGAGGGAGCGTACTTTGTAGTTTTGTGGGCATGGGCGATGCATTTGGAATATTACAACAAAAAACTGTATTTAATCTCGTTGCAAGCCTCTTTGTAACAGCATATAACACTGCTCACTGCTCCAGATATGTTCAATATGGTGCTTTCATTTCCAAGACAAAAATGCTCTCAATTACCAACTGTGGCGATCTGCACTTGCAAATACGTGTGCATTTGACCCACTATTTAAACAAAGAGGAGGGTGGGTGTCTAAGCATCACCGGGTTAACTGTCCAAATTTGCGAGTCTGCTTGTGTTTATATGCTCGTGGCTCTGTTTATGTGTGCAGGGTATACGTCAATAGCATGAATAGTGTGAATTACCCTTTGATATGGCGCATCCTCCTCCTGTATATGACACCAGCTAGGGACGTTATATGTTAGCCAGGCATGAAACAGAAATAGAATTTTCTGAATCAATTCCTCCCTCTGCAGTGAGGATAAGGCACCACGTAGGCTACAGTACAAGAACACACATACACGCAGAGCCTTTTCAGCCTATAGCAGGTGGGTGGTGTTGGTTCGTTATTAGTCACCCTAGTCTGATAAACAGTCAGCGCTTGACAGACATTCAAAATGAAAGTCTGAATAGAGTTCAGGCTCTGTGAGTGGGTGGAGAGAGAGAGAGAGAGAGAGAGAGAGAGAGAGAGAGAGAGAGAGAGAGAGAGAGA
>CM067475.1:16575926-16591402 GCA_034552555.1 Semaprochilodus insignis
GAGAGAGAGAGAGAGAGAGAGAGAGAGAGAGAGAGAGAGAGAGAGAGGGACAGAGACAGAGAGAGAGAAAAAAGAGAGAGAGCAAGAAAGTGAGAGAGAGAGTCAGAAAGTGAGAGAGAGTGAGAGAGAGAGAGCGAGAGAGAGATTCCCTGCATACAAACTGTGCTGGCTTCACACACTAATTGTAAGGTACAGTGCGGAAATACTGGTTTGCCGTCACAAGCATGACACGACATGTAAAAATCCATCCTTCCCTGAGCCCGCTGAACTCTCTCTCCTTCTCTAACTCACTCTGAACAGCTAATGCAGCACAGTCCCTGCCTGCTTCACTGCTGCTCTTACAAATTCTGCAATTTGATACCGAAATCACAGTTAATGGCCTTCAACAACATCCAACGGTTTCTACTGTCACTGTTTTAACAAAACCTTCTCATCTCAGAGATGGCAACTTAATCCAAGAAGGAAAACCGCTCTTAAAGCAGCATGCTGGCCAAAATGAAATTATTTCCAGTATAATATTTTTCCATTGCTTGGGATACAAAACCATGTATTCTGTCAAAATGATTGGGCTGAAGAACACAATGCTACACTGCAGAATACAACATAACATGACAAATGACTTTGGTTAGTGTCAGGCTGGAATGTCCCTTTAACTTTAATGCACGTACTGGGGAGATTTTATTCCAAGTCATTTTGGACTGTTTCAAGGTTTTGATATGACAGTGATGTTATGCTTCTAATAACGACAGTGTCAGTGCAGTGCTCTTTTTCTTAAAGTCAACACTGAAAATCATACCATAATTTCCTTCCATAGGCAGACAAAGGTCATAACATGACATCATAACAGGAAAAAAGTTGTCTTTTAAGTGGGGTGTAATGGTTGACTTTTAATATGACCAGGAATGTGAATTAGCAAGGTAAATAAGAACAATTTCATGTTGACTTTAAAGAATAAAAAAATTGCCTAAAAAGGCTAAAATGTCAACATTTGTGGTAGGACTGAAAGACTTCTCACACTAACTGATCTCAACAGCTGAACAGATCACTGAAAAAGCCATATTGTGGTAATGTTCCAAGTGGATCCATGTTGTCCACATTTCTCTAGTGGGCACAATAGGACTCATAGACTGTGCTGGAGCTGGACACCATTCGGCAGTGGCTAAGTTACATTATGCCTTTGACCCAAGTTTATCCTCAACATGACCTTCGACCACCTCCTGGGGCCATGCTTGAGCAGTCAGTAGAGCAGGGCAGGGCAGGTCATTAGAGGTCATGCAGAAAACAGCACAAGCAACTGAAGTGCAGAACATGTGACGGCACAAAACAGGGTTTGAACTAGCCTCAGTTTCCACCCCCAACGGGCATCAGCTTTCCCCTTTAGAAGGAGGATTGCTGAAACACAAGGCGAACTGTTTTCATTGGGTGCTCCAAGGTAAATAAAGTATGGCAGCAATGAATAAATGCATCATATACAGTATTTCAACAACTAGGACGTATTTTGCAATGGAAATGTCAGATCACGACATTTTGGCAGAACTTAGACGGAGGGGGAACCTCAGGGTCTTCTGTACATTCACAAAAGGTTCCTGATGATTTCTGGCAATTAACAAAATATATATCTTTATTATTTTTTTTTTATATAAAATCATGGTTGCTTTTAAGCTCTGCTAATATTACTCTTATGTCATTGTTGAGTTTTAGATGGAAACAAAAACTCATGAAACGCCCTGTGGAACACTGGCCAATCAGGAATTGTTTTTTTCTCTTTGGAATCTAAGTAGATACAGCCAAACAAGCTCTTTTATTGGTTAAAACTTCAAGAGTTGGCGAAGTGGCAAAGTGATCAATGGGCTGTTTGCAGTAATGGACAGTAATTAAGTAAATGTAGTTCATTTCTGTACTGAGGCAGTTTTTTGTGCCAATTTGTCCAATTTGGAAGACTTTTTACTTTAACTCTACTACATTTCAAAGTCGAATATATTATTTTTTACTCCACTACATTATGCCAAATCTGCCATTGTGTGAATAAAACCATAATATGTCAAAATGAAAGAAGCGTGAAGCAAGGCTACCAATCAGGGTACAGTGCACACTTTGTTTTGAGCTTGTTTTGCCCTGTTGGACAGAGCTTGGTTCTACCTAATGGAAACGATTGGCCTTCAGTGTTTTGTGCTTAAGGTAATGTTAATAGACATCAGTGTCAGACTAATGAATTATATTCTATTAAAAGATTGATGGACCAAAAGTGACACTAGATTCTTTTCACCTATAATGAGTTGATAAACCAAAAGTCTTATTACAGAAATGATAATAGGATATTAGAGCCATAATAAATCATACTACCTTTATTTCCCATAATTCCATTTCTATATCTTCCATACGTACATGTACATTTGAAGGCAAATAGTTTTGTACATTTACTCAAGTGGAGGTCTAAAGGGAGGACAGCAGCAGCAGCAGCTCTATACCAGTGTTCTCTACTTAAAGAGTCACTGTGAAACTGCTACAAAGTAAAACATATTCCAATATATCTGTCAGAAGCTCCAGGTAAAACATGAAATGTCTTTCAGAGACTTTAAATGTCTCTTTTTAACTGAGAACTGCCACAAAATGTTCATGCTAACCTTCTTTTTAATGCTAACAAACTCCCACAGGGATGCTAGCAAATGTAAGCCTTATTATAGAGGTGGGTTTTTCCTCATGTTTTGAATGAGTTTTGTTCAGTATCTGTGGCTACAATATGTACATTGTTTAAGAATATTAAGTTGAGTAAATGTGGCTGTTAAGCAAATTGTCTAACAACATCACTCAGTTCACAGTTCACAATCACATCAGACAGTAAATCACTGTTCACTGTCATCACTGTAATCAAAACTACATTTGAACATACTCTAGACTTACTTCTGCAAGCTAACCCGATTTAATATTTAAAACAAGTCATTATATATCACATAATCATCATATAATCTCCACATTCAAGCTCTGAGTGTATTTTGCTGGTTTCCAAGTGATAAGGACCCACTTTAAGAAACACAAGAGTCAATCTATCTTGGCAAAAGACCATATATATGCCAAAATCATAAATTCTTTCCAGGCAATTTTCCATATCAAATAGCTAGAGCTCAGGTCCAACAGCAAGTCTTAATTATCAAACTGGATCCCACGTGTATATACGGGCAAACAAATGCAAAGTGTTACTGTAATCACTAGTGTTTTCCAATCTTGGTGATGATGTTCACCCTGTTTTACACACTAAAGAGTTTCTTCTGTTTTAACACATCTGACTCAATACACCAGCTGCATAACAAGCTCTTTAGTATTAACCGAGCATGTTGGAGCCAAAAACACACAAAAACGTGCAGTCCAGGGACACTCCATGACCCGGATTGGGAAACTGCAAATATAATTAAAGCCTGTTGTTGTGTACTGTGTCTCCACACCATTTGCATAGACAATGTACAACAGTTAAGCCCTCACTAAGGACAAGTAAGACTGCATTAGGTAAGTGCTGGCTGCTAATGGTGCAATTTCATTCGTGTGCAGATCTAGGACCCATGCAACAGCAGCACTGTCTGTCAAAAAGTTTGGGGACACCGCACTTTGTTTTAGAATTTGATGCATGCTCACGATATCAATAAATCATTTTACACATTCCTCATTTTTATTTTTATTTTTTATTATCTTTACTCATCTTTAAGCTCACACTCCTTAGGCAAAAGATTAGGTTGCGCCTAAATAAGAATTTCACAGTATCCTTATTAAACTAGCTGATTGGGGTAAAGGCATTAATCACATTTTTCTTTGCAAAGAAAAATGGAAAGATGAAATGTTGTAAACAACTCGTGTACAAGCTGATGTATTAAAGACATTTTGAAAAACTAGGCGTGTGGTTAGTGTAAATGTTGCCCATTACGGACTAAGAATTTCCACATAACCTCCACCTCACTCCACCTGTGTAGAAGAGTTCATTGTTTGCGGGCGCTAAGGTGGCAACAGAGGCAGTCCAGTGCACTTGTGAGGTCAGTGAACAAGCCCAAGAGTTGATCATTAACAGACTGTTGTGTCAGCCGGTCACGAGTTGCAATGTGGGTAAAAATATTTAACCCCGAAGCCTTGGGACAGGAAAGCTCTGGATTACGACACCGGGGCGTTCCTCTCGCAGTTACTGAATTATAACGCAACCTGACTGAATTGTGTGGACGTTTTTAAAGTAATGCAGCACACACCTAAGAGCTTCCTATCATCAAGGTTTTGTAAGCTGCTTGTGGTAAGGGTATTAATATAGGATTGAACTCCATGCAAAAACATGTCATCATAATACTTATAGACATTGTCAATTAGTACTTGATGATATCGCCAAAAATTACAATAATTACAAAAATGACAATGTGTAACTGGTATGTATCACAATATAACCATACAGTGTTTCTGACAAAAAAATGGCAGAAAATTTTGTTTAATGTTTGAAGAAGTTGTTGGCTTCTTATTTGCCAGTTTTTGTTAGAATTTTCCATTACCACTTTAAATGGAACACCTGAACATGAATCTGAATGTAAGTGCTTAAATCATTTAAGGTGGAAATCGAAATTCGATTAAAACGCTTTAGAACTTTAGCTTTATCTAATTCCATGTGCATCCCATACACTTGTGCCTCTGACCCACGCACCTCTGGAAAATGTTACAGTCATTCATGCTTCAGTACTAGGTGGTCCATGGCTTACTGAAAGGACAGAGTCCCTAAATTCTCATGCAGCTGACCAAGTCATACGGCTCTTTAGGCAGTATAAAGGAAAGCATGGAAAGGTGTCCATGTTAGGCTGAGGCTAACCCCAAGAGACTGGCAACTGAACTGTCCACTGCCTTCAGATGCAACAAACTAGATAGCGTGGGACAATCCAGGGTCTGTTGGATTTTCATTTTCATTTAAAACATGATACTCAATTATACTGGCGAATGACAGCATGGTTTGCACTGTTGGTATGCTGCAGTATCTATTTGTGGCATACCAATAGTTTTGACAAAAGTCACTTTTTAACCAGTATATTGCCCACAACTATTGTCAGGATCCACCATACATACTACAACATTTAATTTTCCTAGGACCTAATACTTTGGACCAATGTACCAGAATAGCACCGTGCTATCAAAAACTATAGTATGTTAAGTATGCTCAACACTTTGCAACACTGCTTTCCCAACATCAGTCATTCAAACTTAGAATCCCATTTTCAACAGAGCAAACCTAAAACAAGTATGCCACCTGTAAGCCACCTTCTATTGACCAATGTTCTTTCAGTGCTGACAATATCCATGAGAAAGTCAAAAGGTTTATTTTGAGGTTTTTTTTCTCTCTCTATGATGTAGTATCACACCAACCACCTCTAACTGGGCCATTTCATTAAATAACACAAAAAACAGAGAGGAGTGTGGAGCTCCTGTGCTTCAGCTTGACCTGCTTCTACTTCTCTTGAATTTGTCCAGAACATTCACTGTGCCTTGCAACTGGAAGTTTCACACCTCAAGCATTACTTATGCGATCTCCACAATGTACAGTTCCCAAAGAACTGCAGTGTTAAATCATTTGAGTCACAAACCCAAACTGTCTGCAGCTCGGAGAGCTAAACTAACTTTGGTATTTAATGGCTTTGAGAGGCTCCATGTCAGAATTTTCCAGTGATCCGTTTTCCAGCATTTACACCTTCTGTCTTTTTTCATGCTGCATTTAATAGCGGAAAACTACTCCGAGGCTACAGTAGAAGCTTTTGCAGGCTTTTTCGGGGGCCAAATTCTTCCATGATCTTGAAAGTCAGGCTAAAAATACTCCCACAGAGCAGCGAATGAGGCTATACCTCGGCACACTTAAAAGACATCAATTAGTAAGACAACAAAACTCCAGTTGAAAGCCTCTGAGGAAATCATTGTGTAGTGTAGACCGTGTCATTTCAGTATTTCAGTGTAAAGATTTAGTTTCTGGCTCACTCAAAGAACTGCAATTATTTTTAAGTTCTTAGAAATGAAAATCTACGTGATGTAATTCATCAACAGAACTCTCCTTCATGTAGTGTGCATAAACTGTTGGCCACAGATTGGAAAATCTGTTCTTTTGTAAGATCAGTCCCACGTTTGGAATAGACATAGTAGTTCACCCCCGCCCCCCTCTTGTCTGTCAATCTACTAGTGTTCATATAATGGCTAGTTTATATTCCAGCAATTGATTAAGAATCACAGGACAAAAAGCTCAACTTCTAAAGTGAGTTAAAGGGTGTAAATCAGATGGATTACTGTTATATGTCTTATTCTACAATACTGCCCCTTTTGATCCTGATGTAAATTCACACACATGACTATTCCAAGCATGGAATTTCATTCACCAATAATCCATCACTATAAACGATTAAATAGCAAATAATATACTGTAATTATCCAATTTACAATAGCTTTATTTTGCACTTTGCAATTCAGTTACATGGTACAAAATCTGACCATCAGTTCTCAAATATGAGGAATTCAGGAAGTAAATTTTATAAAAGTCTCATTCTTGACAAAATTCTTTCTTAGTTATTTTGGAAGCAATTTATCTTGTTTATATTCATAATCATTTTTTATTTTTAAGGGTACATTTCCTGTATTATTCTGATATTTTACTGTTTTATCTGAGGTCCACCTATGACAATTAACAAGTTTTATGTACCAAACACAGTTGTAATTAATTTAGACATGATCATTTTCCAACCTCTCTTTATACCTTACAATCAAACAAGCAGCTTTCGACACCATACCTTTAAGACAGGTACAGCAGTAAATGACTTTTGTTCTTATATTTTGCCTCTTTAAGAAAGGCAGTCCAGTTTGAAACACTAAACTAAGCTAAAGCTAAACAGATAAGATAAGTGACAAAACTCAGAATCTGTTTTCCACAATATGGGCACTTTAAAGAGTGTGCTGCCTTCGTAATAATGATTAATGATATTATCACTATATTATTATATTATTACTACTAATAATAATGATCAACTGTGATGCTGCACAGGGCTACCCTATTAGAAACATCATATAACTGTTCCCTAACCAAATTGATTTCATTTTATTAAAAACATTGATTCTTCTTTTTAACATGAACCCTTGAACTGTAGCACATTTACATTGGTCTTTTTGCAACAGACATCATGCAATTCTGGCAGCTGTGATGTGACGGTAAGATAACCCAGTTGCATTAGCACCAGCATCAGTGCTGCTCTGTGTGCTTAGCGACCAGCTGTTTGACAAAAGTAAACAGAAATGCCTGGCAAGGGGCGGGGGTTCCTCACTTCCTATCTGTTTGCCCACAAACTGTGTCACACAAGCATTCCTGCTCGCTTCTGCAGTCAAAAGTCTCACACACACACACACGTACACACACACACACACACACACACACATATGCGCACACACCCACACCCACACACACACACACCCACACACACACACACACACACACACACGTCCTAGAAACTTACCAGGTTGGCAAGACAATTAAAGCTTTATGCTTTGTAGCTGTATATCTGGATTATGGCAGGCTACAGGAAGGGCGTATGCTTTTACTGACCAAAGGACGGAGGGAGGTCCCCTCCGTAGCCATGACATCAGTACACACTCAACAGCATGCAGGGAACTCTCAGCAGTTCTGTCTTTTGTTATGATTATTATTACGTGTGTGCACGCGTGTGTGTGTGTGTGTGTGTGTGTGTGTGTGTGTGTGTGTGTGTTTGCGTGTATGCGAATGTCTGTCAAGTTACTCTCAGCTGATATTACTTTCAAGGCCACACAGTGGAATGCCAACAAGTCCTTCAACAACTGTACTACATTCTGTAGAACCTAGTAACAGCCTACAAAACATTCACTGTAAACAGTCTGAACTCTTACAGTTGGAATGCAGGTGTCTGAAATTAACAGCCACGGTCTTAGAAAACATAGCACTCTGGCTACATACTGGCTAAAGAACAAAAACAACAGTTTGCCAACCACTTACTGACTACATGAAAAACAAGTCACTAGACCAGATCAGCTGTTGACCTCCTATTACACACTGCATGTCCACAAGTGTTCAGACAGTATTCAGTTAAGAACTCAGCTAATTTGATGGACAACCACTGCCACCACAGGCTTTGTCAGTATAAGGTCAGTAATAAACCCACAGCAATAGAATGGGACACTCTGGAGCAGCAACAAATGAGCCTAAGGCACCATAATGAATGCCAAGCGTCATCTAAACCTATTAAACCCCCAGGATTGGGCTACAGAACAGTGAAACTGCGTTCTCTGGAGTGATGGAGCTCCATCCAGGATCTTTGAAATGAGTTAGAGTGATGTTTGTGATCCAGAACTAAATCACCCAACATTAGTACCTGACCACACTAATGCTTTTGTGGCAATCAAAGTTTCACAGCAATTTGACAACTAGTGTATATTTAGGTACTGTGGCAAATGCACAAAAAGAACAGAAACCCTGGATGAATAGGTCTAAACTGAGTATATAGTTTAGGAAAGACTCCTCGTAGCTTTTTAACCCTCATTTGTTCAATGCATTTTGTCTCACTTGTGATCTGTAGTTGTTTACTTCATCTTCATTGAGCCTTTTTATTTAGTCATTAATGGCAGAACCTGTTGGTTAGTTCTGTGAATAATTAGTCAACTTCTAAGAAACCATGTACAAGGAAACTGCACAGGTTAGGTGGTTTTGATTGTTTTGAGAGGGAGGAAAAGAAGTGTGCGACCACATACATGTCTTTAGTGTTTAACCTAGGGATGGGCATTTTCCTCACATTTCATATTGAAATTTGTAAGGCAGTAAAATAATCTAATAAATTCTAAAAATATTCAGAAATATATTGTAATAATACTAGACCTGGAGCACCAATCCACGGTAGGTGATGCAGAACTTGAAACATACAGTCCCATTTCTAAAATCAATCTGAAGGCTTTAAGATAAACAGGTTTGACTGAAACTTTTAAGCATGTTCACATGAAGAGTGAGTTAGCTGATATCAATCACAAGAAGTTCACTAAAGGACTCTGAAACATTTATTCCATTGACTCTAAGTAGATTGTTAAATGAGCTTACTATGTATCAGCACTTTTCTGCCACGCTTTTTACGTGAAATAGCTATTCTCTACTATGTGTGGCTACTGAAGAATTTCTGCTTCTTTCAATAGATTAAACTCTGCTCAAAGCATAAGACACAGGATCTTCACTGCTCTATGGTGATATAGAGTTCAGACATCTCAAGGCTGTTCAATACGAGAATGTATAATCTAACATCCTAATGAATAATGTTTGAACTGTTTTTGTGGAAGTAGAAGGCCATAAAAGAGTTCCTCTGAGCGAGTTCCACTAGGCAAATTGCAAAAGTTTTAGGGGGGGGGGGGGGGGGTTGCTGTAAAGGAAATGGTCAGAATTCCAGGGGAATGCCACTCAGTGCAGCAGAATGTGGACGTGTGACGGCACGCCGCATTACCCGTCCGACCCGTTCCGCTCTTGGCACAGATGCGTGGAGGAGAAGAGAAGAGAGGAAGGATGGTGAAATAGGTTAAAAGGCAGCACACACAAACACACGTTGTACCAGTTCAATGCTAAGAGCAGTGAATCACCCACTCAGACTGAAGTAGAAACACACAGCACTCTCCACAGACCCTAATCTACGCTAAGCCTGAACGGAAAACATATCAGTGAATCATTGGTGGTTTATGACCTGGAAAGTAGCATGATTTCGTATCTATTTTGGGCCTTTATTGCTGATTTCTTTCTTCATCAAGGTGCTATTTCAGTCAGTTTTCTCGATGACTGCTTTTATTGCTCCAGTGTGAAGAATGTGCTCTCAACAGGCACTGCACAGTTATGAAACTAAATTATTTATGTTGTTTGTCCACGACAGCTCGAAGCAATAAATATGTGAAGGGACTTTATTATAAACAAACTTCCAAAAACATCTGGGCCACTGTTTTCTGAAGTCTGCACATCTTACATTCCTTTCGCAGAGTCTGAAAGGATGTGAATTTAGTGCAAGACAGAAGACACAAATACAAACAGACAAGAGTAAGGCCACATCTTGAATGCATTCGGCAAAGGAATATGAAAAAGCCCCTTGGTCAATGTTTAACACTCAGGTTGAGTTTTTTCCTTAAATTTATGTAAATGCATACCACACAAATCGTGCTGATTAACATACACATACTTGTGCACGGGCACACCTTGCATGTTATGACTGGTTTATAATGCATCAGTATAAAAAGTCAGAAGTTGTAATACACGGGAGAAAGAGGTGGAAATTAACCACTCGCTCTGGAAAAGAGCAAGGATAAATGTATCCCATGAACTATGGAGAATGTGCAAATGAAAGATGAACGGTAAAGTAGAGAGCACTGAACCTGTGAACCCTCTTGAGCACTGAATACATATCTCAGGCAGCATTACATCCCTCAAACGTTCCTCACAGTAATTCAATAAGATACATTTTGTTCAGAGTTTTAGAAATGTGCGTATAGTACGGGTACAGCAACCATGCAGAATGTACCACTTCACGTTAGGTCCACTGGTAGTTTTAAGCCACTGAAAAACAAACACTGACTAAATGTCGTTCCCCCAGCCTTTGTAGTTTTCAGTTGTCATTCTATGAACAGTCTTTTAAAGACGTACTGTAGAGCTCAGCAAACCTATTGACCATGTAGTCAGCTGTGGGGAAAGGGAGGAGGGGTTTGACACAAGAGACTGTCACATCACTGTCTCTTCTCAGGTGATCCTTTCCCTCCATAACTCATATCCTCTCCTTCGCTTATTTTCACTCTATACACCTTTGCCCAAGCCTGACTGTAATCACTTGTATAAACTTCAGTAGTTTTATTTCTGTCTTAGCAGAAACCTGAAAATCACCCACTCTGTTCCGGAGCAGGACGCTTCTGTCTCATGACCTGTTGACTCTGCAGGTCAGAGACAGGGAAAGAACGAGAGAGAAAAAAAGAGAGCCTACCTTTCAGATTTTTGGGGTTGTTCTGCTTGGTTCGCGGCATTTTCCGTTTTTCCCGCCCAGCACGGCTCACTTAGTGATGCATCATAGGAAAGGACGCTGACCGGAACTCCGGTGTTCCGGGAACAGAAAGGTTGATTCCTGGTAGACAACAGAAATACACACTCTTAACAAACAAAAAACCCCACAAGAATAAAAATCATGTGGAAGACAAAGCCATGACAAAGCCATCTGAGCACGACTAGTACAACAAATCAGGTCCAAACTTGACTTAAACCTGACAACCACCAACAGACTCCTAATGACAGCACCAGTAAGTTCCTTAACTGCAGTGATAGCCAGGATCCAATCCATCTTTGCACATGTGCTAGCCTCATGAACATTATGAGAAATCATGACCTAACCCCACTGGACAGGTTGACACCGCTAACCTACCCTTGTCCCTACCGCCATCCCAACACTTGTGACGCACGTTTTCATGCGACCACTATAACAGAACATATTTTTCTTAACCGTTTTGCATTTAGCTATTGCCTGCATCATAAAATCTTGTCTACTAAGCAGAAGAATATTATTGGGTTTATAAACTGTTGGGTGTTGGGTTTATTTAAAGTGATTTTGCACCCTAATATAACATGACTTTCCTTATCACTGTTCTACAGCAGTCACATTCTATTAAATTAACATCCACTAGCATCATGATGTTGTGCAAGAGGACTTCTTTAGAGAAGTTATAACGTAAGTTTCTAACCCAAATAACACAGTGGCTTTTGGGTATTTCATGTGTATCTGGCCTTCTGTGGTCTCCTCTCATTTTGCTGCCACGATCATGCAAATGCCCAGTGTAAATCTCAGGATTCCAGAAGAACAACTGTGGTCTCATTGACTTAGGATCTATGTTCTATAACATTCACTGACGTGATCATCAAGTCAACTTTGGGAGGTTGCAGTGCTGCAAGCTTACAAAAAGCCCCACTGAGAGGGAACTTCAGCTCTTCTCTCTTCCATGCTTGATATTAAAACCAAAAATCTTTACATTTGCTTATGAATTGTGTATTACTTATGTTGGAAAACATTCTATGCTTGTTTGACTACTGTGTTTATTTTATTTGAGTTTATTTTATTTATTGCAAACTCTTGTTCATCTATGTCACTGTGTGAACTTCCACAAGGCAATTCCACAGGCATAGTCTGCTGAAGTCTACAGCCCAGGGAGGAGCTCCTGAAGATGTCAGCATTATCCATGGCCGGCATGTCTGCAAGTCCAGAGAAGTCAGCTAATTTAGACAGGGCAAAAGTTCCACCTGTGTGATTTTATTTAATTGTAAGGTGCAATTACACTTTAGACGTCACATCACCTCAACTCCTCCTGTAGTGTACTGCAATCTGTCAGCATGGCTAAATGCATCATATCAATATTAAAGAGCTCTTTCATTTTAAGTATACTGTGCGTTGACACTATGTTTGAATAATGACTAATCGACATTGCTGATTAATCATTGCAGTCCTAATCTCAGGTCCCATCTCTGTAACTTGTTGTTTTTTGCGGTGCCCGGAGAATGTCGTGCGGGTCTGTCACACTCGCCCTCGCTTTGACGAAAAGTAGTCCATGATGACGAAGGGCCCCTACAATACACCCTTGTTTCTGCCCGCCCCAAGCCCTGCAGGCTAGAGCCTGTAGTTGCCAAAGAGGCTTCTATCTTGGCTCACCGCCTCATGAAAAGGCTCACAAGCTGCATATCAAAGCGTCAGAGCCATGCAAATCAGAAAGGGCAGTCCTATCAAGGGCGTCAGGCGCAGTGCTTCAAATGGGCTTTCTGCAGCAGCGGACTCAGGAGACCCACTTTTCGGCTCCCATGCAAATCGCAGAAGTAAAGCAAACACGAGGCGAGGGGCAGTGAGGCAAAAGCAGGGGGCTCCTGTTCTAAATTTGACCAAACCTCAACCTCATTTGTTTTTGCTCCTAATAAACCACAGTTTCCCTGAACGCCAAAGCAGGGTTTGATTTAGAAGCAGTGTGAGATATGAATGCAAATGAAACCAGCACCTGTGTGCTGGGGTCAGGTGAACAGAGTTTCAACAATGGCCGCTGTGCAGTGGCTCTGGCAGATGATGGAAGGTTGTGAGGTTTTTTTGGCCTGCATGGTTTCAGCCTTCAGCTGTGGTCTATTGTTGCAAGGAAAGAGAGGGAGAGAGAGAGAGAGAGAGAGAGAGAGAGAGAGAGAGAGAGAGAGTGAGAGAGTAGAAGAGGGGGGCTGACTGGCAGCCCCCTCACTGCCTCGCCCAAAAGCATTCCTGCACCATGCAGCCTCCTTTACAAACGTTTCGACTTGGCGACATTGCATAACACTTACTACAAGTGCACGGTGCATGTGCGCTTCTACGGCAATGACATCACCTCCCAGCATCCAGATGAAACGCAAGGCTCCTACGACAACTAGAAAGACGCAGAAAAAGTCATGGCATCATACCTACACGAAACACACACGCCCAGTCAGACCGGTTCGACCCCTCCAGGACGAAATACCCCCGAAAGCGGGCTTTGGAAAGGGTCAGTCAAAAAAACCTGACAGACTGCTTCATCGCCGTGTGACAGCAAAACGAGACGCTGGACGTGGAGAAGGTCGGGCATAATAACAAAACACAACACTTGTTTTGTCTAAGAGGGCACCAGTTCGGTTTCCCACCATACCCAGCATCATAATCTCTTCACAGCCTGTAGAAACTAGCGCTAGCTAGTACAGATAGCATGCATTAGCGCGGGCGCTGCTGCTGTGAGGCACCACGTGCTAAACCCCGAAGGGGGCTGTAAAAACATCGTCTGACAACGAGGTTAAGGACGCAGTGCCAAAAGCAGCTGGTGCCAGATGAAGGTGGGAAGTGACTATATAGCTAGCGTTTCAAGCCTGCAAGATAGACATGACCAGGCATCAGCAGCAGCAGCAGAGGGAGGAGCCGGGGAAAACCCCTGCGAGTCCTCCGCAACAGGACGCCAAAACACACACTTCCTCACATCGACCAAAAACGCCTTTTAAATCGCCAACACTGCACCAGAATGCAGCCGTTACCCGGAGCAGGTACCTCACACAGAGAAAGCACTAGCTTAGCTTACCTAGCGTCGCCAGAGTGTTTCTTCGGCAACACTCAAGCTCTGCTGCGGGCTTGATAAACATTACACACACACACGCACACACACACATACACACACCACATTAAAATGCTGCAGACGTCTACTCCAAAACAGAGGCGTTCCGGTGAGCTACAAAACACGGGCCGGCTCGGCTCGGGAAAGATTCTGACTCCTAACACCGGCCGGTACGTGACTTTAAAAGACCAGCACAGCGCCTCTAAACAACTTTTCAAACTGCGCCGAGCTCGAATGCTAAACAGCTTGTTTGCTCAGTATCACGGTCGCACATACAGCGGTATCTACATGAGCACATTACCGCCACTGAGGACTAAAACTAAACTGCCATATATCTGAAACCGGCCACACAGAGAAGCGCTCACTGTTTATAACCGCTGGTACTTACAGGTGCGTCCTAAGTGTTGTAGAAATGTCTACTATCATACACCTTAACGGTCAGAGGGACAGGTCTGGGCTCTGTTTTTTTCTCTCTACCCTCTCTCACTTTCTATTGCAGGAAACCGACAGGCCCACTGACGTCAGCGGGGGTCCCGTCTCCGCCCCCTAACCAGAGGAAGTGCGGGCAGGGCGACTCGCGAAGGACGACAAGGCAAGAAAGGGAAAGCCGTCGTTTTCGTTCAGTTCCTCCTCATTCAGAAACTGATTTGCTCAGTGTTGGGAACAGTGATGAGAGTGGCGGATTAGAGCCGCGCAGCTCTTCAGGAAAGCCAGGTCAGCCAGCGATTTAAGAGCGTCGTTGCTCGCGGTGCCCCTTTGACGCCCGCCCCCCCCTCCCTGTGCACATAGTTTAGGACTGACGGTTTTCCCGGAGGTTCCTTGTTGTCAGGTCACGTTGTGCCCCTCAGCTAGTGCCTGGGCTTTCCCTCACAGACCTCACCAAACAATGGCGAACCGAGCCGCGGCTGTGGGAATGCTCCAGCTTGTGAGGCGAGAGTTTACGTGGCGAACCGTGTCGGTGTGAAGCGGAGGAGGCTAATTTATGCCAATCGCTGTAATAACTAAGCGCCACCTGAGAGTTCACATCGGCTGCATTAAATGTGGATTTTCACTGAACTGGTCCACATCCATAAATGAAGGTTTCGCTTCATTTTGGTGACCTACATGCTCGCGTTATAACATGCACTGCGTTATAATCAAGTTAAAACAGAGGCACTAAGCAAATAAACCGATAAATACATAAATAAATAACGAGGCTGATAGCAAGTGTCTTAATTCACAGTACAATCACAATCCTGAAAGCAAAGGCATTTACAGGAGGCAAAGAGTTACAGCCTTGTATTATTATTATTATTATTATTATTATTATTATTATTATTATTATTATTATT
>CM067475.1:16601385-16631958 GCA_034552555.1 Semaprochilodus insignis
TTATTATTAATAATAATAATAAAAATAACAACAATAATAATAATAATAATAATAATAATACCAATAACAATAATAATAAACAACTACATTGTTTTTATGTTTGTGTTTTGGTACTTGCCTGTGATATTTATTCTTATATATTCTTAAATATTTACAAGACTTTGGTCAACTGCTGTTGTTTTAAATGTGCTTTGTAAATTTATTGTACTTAATTAATTACTCACATCATGCATGCACGTAAATACAAACATTGTAAGTGCACATAAAAAAATAAAATGCTAACAAATCTCCACTCACTTAAGTAGTTTCTAACTCTGTATAACATGATGTTATGAAGAATGACTTGTGATTCTTTTTAATTTAATTGGTGGGATGTAAGCTTGGCCTCCTGAAACCTTCACCTTCAAACCAATGGAATAAAGAAAGGACATCTTGGCATGCAACCTCTGTAACTGTTCAGACCACAAGATCAGATCCCAAGTGTGAATTTTCTTGGCCTACACAGCCCCACAGTGCTGTGTGATGATTACATCATGAGAATCCTGATTTTACTTGTCTCCTTTGTTCATTCTTGCAAGTCATTATCCACTGATGTATACAAGCATGAGAATAAAGTGTTAGCCTAGAGGATTCCCATAACTATGTCGGCTTATCGAGGAATCAAGGAAGGCAGTCAAGAAGAACTTGGTATTTCCCCTCCATCACTCACACTCAAATGTTCTACCAGCCACAGCGGGCTGAAAACGACCTTGTCCCTGGTGCAAAACCCTGGAGAGAAATCACATTACTTGGCATTGTGGGAAATTAAAGGGAAATTAAAGAGCACGGATGTGGTTAACCCTGACTTCTTGCTTTCACTCTGCCTGTGCCAACACAGTTCACCAAACAAGACTGGAGAAACGGCCAATAAATCCCCATTATCTCTGCTCCCATGTGAGCTGAATCTATGAGAAATGTCAGGGAGAGAAGCAGGAGTTCTCCGACCCACGACTCTTTAACTGCGTCAAGCTGCTTGGAAAGTCCTCTCGTTCTGTGTGGCTTTTTGCATTGCAGAATCACTGCCACACACAGCAACAGTGCCAGTCGGTGACTCCAGTTTTGCTCTGTTTGCCATGTTACCAGGAGAACCGAAACAAGAAAGCGCAAAGTAACGTTGTGACAGTGTTGCTGCAATGTTTAGTCCAAAGACATGCAGGTCCAGTGAGTTATGGAAAGGCCCAATAGAGTGTCAGAGTTTCCAGTTGGATGTTAGATAGCCTTGGTAGGGAAAAGAGGTACAGAGAAAAAGAAAGAAAGGATTTCAGAGGAAAATCTGAAGCAGAGAGATTTCCATGCTGTTTTTGCTCTTCGCTCCAAAGCTCCAGTTTAGGTTCAAAGTCTTCTTGTTTTTTAGCACCCATACATTATTACTGTGTGACTTGGATTAACTCCTTACCAGCTCAGCATGAACATATGTAATCTTTCCACAAACCAGTGTCCACCAGTATGGGCTATCTTGCTGTGTCATAAAGAGCCCTTGAATTGAATTTACTCCAACATTGTCTTACCTCTCCGTTCCGACCATCTTCAACTCCAACTTTCTTCACACAAGAAGGGCTAACTGAACTAGCATATGACTCCTGTACTGTTGAAACCACAGTTTTATTCTGAAACTCTGGAGGTCAGTAGCCACCTAAATCTTTTTGTGAACACACCCCCAAAAATTCTCTCAACCTATTTAAATTGCATAGAAACCTTCATTAAGGTCAGTCAGTGTGGTTGATGGTGCAGTCTGATTTGCTGTGAACTATAAAAATCATCAAAACGCCATTGTGTAGCTGAAAACAGCAAGCAGCCACTTTAGACATCAGTGGGTGTTTAACAAAGACGGATTCCTCCTTTAGCCAGATAACTTAAGCCTAAAGATGAGGACTGCCCAACAGGAATGTCCTTCAGCTCTTTTCCTATTGGACAGGCTTGGCTTTGGGGCTTACATTATCTGAGAAATGTGCTGCTTTGTGAATGCACTAGAAAATTGCTTCTTGCACAGATTAACTGCTTTGTAACTGTGAATTTGTCAAGTATGGTATATGTTTACGAATATGCACTCACTTACCTCTAAACCACTTCATCTTTCTGGGGGCCCGCAGGGGGCGCTGGAGCCCGTGCCAGTGCTTAACAGGCAGTAAACAGGAAATACCCCAGACAGGCTGGCAGACAGACAGACATACACATTTACCCACACATTCATACCTAAGCACAATTTAGCATCTCCAATTCACCTGACTGCATGTCTTTAGACAGTGGGAGGAAACCGTAGCACCTGGAGGAAAGCTACACAAACACAGGGAGAACATGCAAACTCCACACAGAAAGGACCCTGGATGCCCGGGCCAGGAATCAAACACATGTATATACATTAAACATTTGGGTGCCTATTGACATCTACTGTTTAGCCTCGTAGGTCCTGATCTAAACTAAAGAAGCAAAATATGCTTTTTATAACTTAATTGAACAAAATATTTCAGTCCAAACATATCTTCCAAAGATCACACAATTATACAAATTACAAACATATCAGTTCTCTCAAACACAAATATACAATGTGCAAAATAACAAAGTTTAATTATTAAACATTTACCATAGTATGGTATTGATTAAAAGTAGAGGAGAGTCCAGTGGAACATCAGTTGTCCTTTTGTAGTTCACCCAGGATTTGCCTAAAACAGTGTCCCCAGCTGTTTGACATTGTTCAATAACCGTTTTACAGCACGTCTTTCAGATTTAAGCACTACCAACACAAATAATAATGCAAAAAAATTCTGAAACATTTTTTAGTAAAGGCTCCATAAAAATTCCATACATGAAACTCGAAAGACTAAAATTAAACTTTAAACCAACATTTTTAAGTTGTTACAAATAACTGCTGCTCTTGGGTTATGAATGAGAAGGTCATTCCTTTAATAGAAGCCTTTTTTTTTCTTTATTGCTTTAATATCCCCTATTCAGCAAATTAGACAAAAAACTACACTCTAATCAAAATGTGTTATGTGACACTTTTTGTGGTGTGAGTATTTCACCATATTCTGCGTCAAGCTACATGAACACAACATATCTCTGAGCAACTGAATAAAATGCCTATTGGTTTGATATGGTAATGCAGTGTTAACACATTTTCCCAGTCTGTAGAACTCCAGCTGCTATAATAAAACCCATGACTGTGCTGTCTCATTCAGATACAATATGACTGATATAGCTATATTATATATACACAATATGACTGATATACAATATACCTGATTATATCAATAAGCAGCAAACAAACAAAATCAACAGTACAGAGAAAGGCTACAGTTCCCCTCATGAACATCTACACTCCAAAAAATGTAGGACTGGACATGTTAAGGAAACATATCATGTTATAATTATATTAACCCATTTTACTTTAAAATGTATGTAAACATAGTTTTAAGAAAGCATAATCATCCTTTAGCTGTCTGAAAAAAAGGAAAATAAATAATATTTCTCCAAGTCTTCCCAATTTCTCATGAGACCATTTGCCCAATAAATCAGTTGTGCGTAAAACAGGATATAACTTAATAACTAAGTTATTTCAGTCAAATGGGATGTATGAGTCAAATCAACTTATTGAACTTTAATTTAGTCTGTTGCCACCGGCTACTGAAGAGACCGGCACAGGTGATAAGACATTACTGGCTTTAGTAAAATGTGTTCAATCAACAATTTTTCCTCATTTTGAAATAAAGCCATTTAACTGTGTGGAGTGCGACTATATGAGAGTGAGAGGAGTTGAAACTCTTGACTCTCTACAGTGCCGGATTTATTGATTGAGGAGCTCTAGGGAAAAGACAGGAATGGGGCCTCCTGGATACACATGTTTAAATTAGTTGATGTTCTGCGTTCCTGACTGATACAAGCATCTACACTGGAAATAATGATAACTTAGCAAGTGAACTCATTTTAAATCTAGTCTAGTATATCTAATATTTCTCATTATGGGATTGTTGTAGGGTTTCAAGACATATTCCTAGACATTTTAAATAGTTTCATTAAGTGAAATGATGGTCTCACACAATTAGTAAAGTGTTTTGCTTGTTTTAAGTAATAAAGGTTTAAACAAACAAAATAATCAAGATAATCTAATACACCGTACAGCAGAAGTTAAGTGAAGGCGTAATGTGATTACTTTTTCCAGGATGTAAAATGTAGTGTAATTCTATTACATTTTGAGAGATGTAATTAGAGACTTAAACAGATTATTATTATTTTAAATAATTATCTCATCACTGGAGTTATCTGTACTAACATTAGCAGTGCCATTGTGTACTGCTGAGCAATCACACTGCTCTGATCTGACTAAAAACATGGTCAGCCATGAGCGTGCAGTAACAAACTTCTTGCTTTTGTCCTTCTTTCTGCGTATTACATTTTTCCTTTCAACACCCAGAAAAACAACACAATGTAGATTATCTCTTAATTGTCTTGATCAATACTACTCTGTCACACACTTCATATATCTGGAATAGTATATTATATCCTACACTTTGGAACAGAAATTGATAATAAGCTCAGCTTTCAGTATAATGTGAACTGTAGGTATAAGAAAAGACAGCGTCTCTCTCTTAGAGTTATCATACTCACGGTATGTCACGGTATGGAAACATTGTACAGTATTCTATTCTATTCTATTCTATTCTATTCTATTCTATTCTATTCTGTTCATAACCAGGGTGGAGGGGAGCATGTCTCTCATGTCTCTTCATTAAAATTACTGAAACTAATCACTACAATAGCAAATAACAGCTATTTCAATAACACACACACACACACACACACACACACACACACACACATAAATATATATTGGAATATGTTTTTAACATGTACTATTCATGAGGCCTGTGGCTCATGGGGGCCTTAGACAGTTGCATAACTTCGCCAAGTGCAAAGATCATAATATATTATTATTTGTGAATTATCAAAAGCGATAAATACATTATGATGATTATGTCCACTCAGCTATAAAATGCATTGTTTTTGAAATTATATAAATCTTTCTTTTGGGTAAATTTGTTTTGTTATTGGTAATGATGTCTTCAGTTAAGCTGTACAGTTAAACTTGGTTGGTGTTGGTGTTGGTTAAACTGCAAACATAAATGACAGATTTTGTCTTCTTGTACTGAAAGTGCAGCAAACTCTGAACAAACTCTAGAAAAGTATTTGCAGCAAACAACTCCAAATGTACAAATGGTGAGACTGCAGGAGCTCTTATGAAAACCAATACATTCACAGGACATGCCTAATTCAGAATAACTGTCTCTGTCATGTGTACATGTGTCCTTAGAGCCACTGCCATGCTGGCCTTGGGTATGGAAGGAGATCCGCATTGCTGTGCACTGTGTCTGCTTCCTCTGCAGCTGATAGAGATGGCTGGAATGTGGAGGACGAGTGTGTTAGGAGGAGTGTGTCAGCAGCTGCTGCTCCCCTGGTGGATCATACATTAGCTGATTTATGGTCTACCCACGGTCCTTTATAATCCCCTCGCTCAGCCACACATCCAGGGTCTCAGGGGACCTGTGCATCAGGGCATGCCCAGGGAGAGAGAGGGAGAGAGAGAGAGGGAGAGAGAGAGAGACATACCTAGCTAACTGTCTAAGAAACGCCCTCGCTATAGCACATGCTGGAATTTTTGCTCTGAGCAATAAGTAATTTTAGGGTTTTAGGTTAGAGAATTATACAGCAATAACACACTGGTGATGACCATTTACAACTGCTGTATAATCACTGCAGTGGAGGAGTGTCCATTCCCATAGCAATGGAAAAAGAAAAGATTCCAACACATCATTACTGTCACATTAAAGGAGCAATCTGTAAAATTACCCAATCTGTCAGATTTATACTCCAAACAACAGGAGACAACATCTCAACTAAAAATAACAGTCCCTCATCCCTACTCAATTCTTACCAGTCTAGAAGAAACATTGTAGGTTCAGTATCAATCTTCATCTTTATATTCACCAACAGTGTCTCCAGTGGCGACAGCAGTGCCAATGTTAACTCTTATTTTACTTCTATTTTACAGTTTCTTTTGTTTGCTATTTTAGAGTGTCAGCTATTATAATGATCACTTGCCAAGAGCTTCAGCTATCGTTTTCTAGTGTTTCCTTTTCCTCTTATTGGCTACCTGTCCTAACCGGGAGCAGAACCATCAACATGATTGACAGGAGGTTAGAATACGCCGTTGTGGCAGCAGCACTGCTTCTTCATTCTCTCAAGTTGGACTGATTTGACTCACTATCTGCTCCTACCTTGACTCACTATCGCCTCTTGTGGTACAAAGTGGTATTACAAGACAGCACAGGCCGGGGCTAGTTGGTTAGCATGCTAATTTAAGTAGATATCTCTCTAGCACTATATTGACATACCGTCAAAAAGTTTTTTTTTTTTTTTATTTACATTATGTTAATAATTTTTTATTCTTTAGGCTTTAACTCGTTAGGCTTTAACTCTTATTCTTTAGACTTTAATTTGTTTTTACACCATTAAAAAGGCATAATTTTTACATCATTAAAAAAAATGTACATGATTTGTAAAGTCATTTTGTAATTTTTTTATATAAGCTATGTTGTTTTTTTGCATAATTTTACACCATTTGTTACAACAATGTGAAGTTTCTGGGATCCAGGTCATGTCCTAACTTTTTTTTAGTTTCATTTCATACATCATCTGGAGACACTGGCTGATAAAACACCAGCTCATGATGCATGGACCAATTTAAATACTCCAAAATGACTTTAAACTGCCATTTAAGAAACACAAGATGTGACAGCAATGAAAAGTCAAATAAATGGTGGTCAGCAACAAGGCACCAATCTCGGCTCTACACTGTTATTAGAGGCTGTAATACAATCAACGGCATTAGTGTGTTTGGATAGGACTGTGCGCAAATCTGCACACAAAGAAGCTATAACAAAAACAATGAGAGCACAGAGCTGTAATCAAACATACAAAAGCTACTGAAGGCACTTAAAACCAATCAATACCTGGAACTCAACACTAAACAGTGCTGCATGTTTTAAGTGCTGTAACTACATTTAGTTCACAGAGTAATTCACAGAGGACCAGTGTGCACAGATGTGTGACTTCATCACTTGCCTCATTTTGCAGGTTAATGAATGCAGGAATGCTTCACAGGCTGCACTGTTGTGCTGCATATGCTGCAAATGACCATGAGTTGTTTTATCAAGTGATAACCAAAGTTGTTAGAACATAACTGGGAGACCTTTCCTTTTTGGCTTGTGGGAAGATGGATAAAAAAGATTAGCAGGGCTGCTAGTGTTAGCAACCAACCAAACATCAGTCATGTTTATGTTAAGAGTTCAAATCAGAACTGAAAGTGTTTTTCTTTGCAGACTTTGCAGTGATCTGAATCTTAACATTCCAAATGGAAAAGAGTAGCACTTTAGCTCCCCCTGTGGGTGATGTGGAGTAACGCCATTGTTGAAAGTCTGGCTTTCTCAAGTCGAGAAGAACCTGGGCTTAGAGGCGTAGGGTGCTGAAGACAGTTACACCGTTACTGAGAGCCAACCAGAGAGCCAATCAGTTATAATAATAATAAAAGTAGTAATTTATAATGCAACATTATTAATAATATATGTTCCAAATAAATTGCTTGAAATCAGGAACCAAACCCTCAGTAATCTGCGTTCTTCGAAACTAGTTATAACTTACAAAACAATCTCTACATGTTACTGTATTTATGTGTATTTATTAATAATGGTATATAGTGTTTTACTGCTGAGATAATAGACTTGTCATGGTCAAATATCATGTTTTCATGACAATAACCCAACAATTGTCTATAGAAAGTATGGTGTTTGTCTGTACGGTACTGTACCATTCCAATGTATACTATCTGCTTGTTTGCTGACTTTAACATTGAAACAATATGTAAAATACACAGTCGAGTAACATTATTATGACTAATAATAATAATAAGGTAATATACAGAGTAACCACCTAGGCTGGGAGACAGACTGGGAGTGACTTAGTAAGGTCCTGGTAGGTTGTCAAAGTGCATCCCACAGCTGCTGGAAGGTGTGTGGGGGAGGATCCATAGAGTGAATCGGCGTGGTCCCACATATGCTTAATTGGGTTCAAGTCTGGGGAATTAGGGGACCAGGGTAGTACTTGAAAGTCTTGGTCATGCTCTTCCAACCAATGTCAGACATTTCTAGTAGCGTGACATGTCGCATTGTCTTGCTGGAAGATTTCATCCACCCCAGGGAAGACAATCAGCATGTATGGGTGTACTTGATCTGCAAGGATGGATTCATACCCAAATTGGTTGAGAGTGCCTTCCATGTGGATGAGTGGGCCCAGAGAAGGCCACAAAAAGGTGAATTCCTTCAGTAGCTACACACTGCTGCCACCGAAAGTAGGAAGTGGTCATAATAATGTGACTCGACTGTGTGTGAAATATGTCAAAACTTTTGCAACATTTGCAACATTTTGGTTTTTTTTCACCAGTCTGTTCAATTCAGCAAGCAAACAGTAAGTGTGTATTTAAGTGTACAGAAGTGTGTTCTTCAAAATTGAGAAGAGTGCTGCCTAACACATGGTTCAAAATCTTTCATAGGTGGCCTGAGATCTGGTGATTACAAAGGCTACTTCATATTGTGTACATTATTTCTGTTCTTATTAAACCAATCAGTAACCAATCTGTACTTTTCCCCAGTTTTCTCCTTAATTAGTATAGTCTATTTCCACCTACTGGCTAGGTCTCCCACCTATCACATGATGCTACCAGCACCGGGGGGGCTTACTCCAAGATACATGAAGCACCACCACATCTTTTTAAAATTCTGCTAACACAACTCCTCTGTACAACTTAACGCACTTGGCACATTAATGGCTGGTTTATTTTGCATCCACTAACAGATCCCTGCACTGGCTATCCATGTGCTGAGTGATGGGAGGAGAGGGAGCACCATCCTACCCACCCCATAGAAAGTTAGGACAATTGTGCTGTCTTGAACCGACAGCTGTGATTATTCCCTCCACCAGTTTTACACTAGCATTACTATATATAAGCTATACCACCCTCCTGGCCTTGGTCGCTACCTTGTCAGAAACTCCCCCCCCCCCCGGGATAAAGGTGACCAGTCAGAATAACTTTATATTGATTTGTACCACAGAACTCTTAGTTGTCCATTCATCTCTGTAAGGTGGAGTTTATGCACTTTAGCCCTACTATAATATTCAAAGAATGCAGGCCCAGATCATCAAGTTATTGGCCCGTGGACATCAGCCTAAAAGATTGATAGAGGTAATGGCAGATTGTGTATGTAGCAGTGATTGTAGGATGCAAATGTATCAGCCATTGAAAAAAGACATGGAGAGTTCCAGAGTTATTATCAGCTGTAACATGATAACAAATATGATTTGTTTGCTTGTCAAGTTCCCAAACCCAGTCAAATTAGCTGTTTAGATTAGATTTTCTCCCCTATAGTGACTCTGGCCTTAAAAGCCATTGGGCGGTCCAGGCCTACATTAATGGCAGCAGTGTAGAGTTAGAAGGGGTGAAGGAGTATAGTGAGGGATGTGAAGGGGTGACACATCACTGTTCGGCTGAATCCCACATTGATGAATTAAACATGCCAACATATCCCACCACCCACACCTTATGTAATAACCCCTGCCTGCGAAAAGCTTATGTGCCTTAATATAATTGTTTGTATGTGTATGTGTGTTTACCCAGACTGGGTTGGAGGATTAAGATGACTCATAGGCTTTGCACTTTGTTTTAACCCCCCACCCCCACCCCACAATTCAGCCAAGAATGAGGCACTGAAGAATGCCTGGTGTAGATATTTCCCCACTGAGCTAGTGTCGTAACACTGCTACTATATTTAGCTACGAGTAATCCTACCACCAAAATACATCAATAGTAATGTCCCCCTCCTTTATATCTTTCTAATGTTCTCTGAAGTGCTATTCCTGTACTCTAGGGTCTTGGGGTCATAAAAAAACCCTACTTAATAAGATGCATCATCATTATTATTTAAATGTTTGGCCAAATGCATTTGATTCAAATATGAAATAAAGGAAAAGACTGTCATTAGATTCATGCAAAACAAGCTGTGATCAATACAAATCTTTGTTAGAATATAACACTTCTTTTTGTAAGATAACGGCACATGTTGGGGCACACACAGAAGAACAAATGTGAGTTCTATGTGCTGTGTGCACATAATTTAATCCAGTATTTTTTTCCAGTGTGCTCTCACTGTATAGCAGGTACTGCTATTAGCTTGGTCACACTGAGATTAATAACTGATCATCGAATTGATTTATCGGTCTACTCAGACTTTAGCAGAGCTCAGTAACGCTGAGATTAATAACTGATCATCGCACTGATTTATCAGTCTACTCAGACTTTAGCAGAGCTCATTAACACTGAGATTAATAACTGATCATCGCACTGATTTATCAGTCAACTCAGACTTTAGCAGAGCTCATTAACACTGAGATTAATAACTGATCATCGCACTGATTTATCAGTCAACTCAGACTTTAGCAGAGCTCAGTAACACTGAGATTAATAACTGATCATCGCATTGATTTATCAGTCTACTCAGACTTTAGCAGAGCTCAGCAACACTGAGATTAATAACTGATCATCACACTGATTTATCAGTCTACTCAGACTTTAGCAGAGCTCATTAACACTGAGATTAATAACTGATCATCACACAGATTTATCAGTCTACTTAGGCTTTAGCAGTGATCAGTAACACTGAGATTAATAACTGATCATCACTTGTCACTTGCAGTCCACTCCAATACCAGTTGGATCAGTGCATCGTTATACGTATTGCATAGATTCACGTTGTGTTGACTTGACCTTGCCTTTTGTGGTGATGCTGTTTCCCTAGTACTTTAGTGTAGTGCATTACTGTATATTGTCCTTTCAGTTGGATTCCTTTCTTCTGTACATACTGGTGACAGAACTGTATTGAAATGCAGCTGAAATTTTACAGGCTAATCGAGGGTGAAGTAGCAGTAGCAGGACTATCTACAATTTACATAACCTCAGTTGCCGCCAGGTAACAATGCCAGGAGTAATTTCAGCAAAGGTCAGGGCAACATAAACAGCTCCTTCGAATGCCATGGCTGAAGATAGACTGATACTGAGTGTAAGAAAAGGCACAGAGGAGTTGCTCTGACTGCCTGTTAGCGAAGCTTAAATGCCCAAACAAAATGGCAGAGCAGGAAGGCAGGGTCCAGATGGCGAGGTCTGCTGACACCTGATACACTTGTCCATTGTTTAAGTTAATGGCCTTGCAACTGGCAGAACAGTGTCATGGCCTAGCCTGGCATTTTTTCGATTTTCCTCCAAATATCTGTAAAAGGTTGCATAACGAGGCCTATCGGAGGAGGAAGTTGTGCCTGGAAAAGAACCAAGGTTTTTGGCAGCAAAGTTCCAAACACAGATGAAAAATCTGAGTTGCCTAAGTTAAGTTTAAGACCAGTTTTAGAGCAATAAGCAGCATGTTTGTTTCAGAAGGTTAAAACCTTGGAGGCCCAATGCTCTGCACATTTTAGTGTGTTCCCTCCTTCCAACACATCTGATTCACCTAACCAGCTCATTAGCAAAGAAAGTACCAAAATATCCAGGACAGTGGACCTCAAGGAACCAGGGAAAACCAGTGACCTAGATTAGATCCATCTAGAACCATCTAATTATTGCTTGCAGAGGTACCTGATTAGTAAACAAGGTGTGCTAGATTTGAGTTGGAGGTGATATATGTCCAGGAAGAGGGTTGATGACCCCTGCTTAAGAGTCTTCCTGCTCTAACCAACATACCAGGTGTTATTCGGGGCTTGTTAATGAACTGATTAATTGGATCATTGGTGTTACAGAAGGTATAACATCAAAATTAAGAGTGCTACAGGACCACCACTGAGAACCTCTGTGGTAGGCTTATTATAGTTGAAGCGGAAACAATAACAACAACAACAACAACAACAATAATAATAATAATAATAATAGGCCTCATTCAACAATATCTTTCAATATCTAAAAGTTTTTCTTTTATTTATTGAGAAAGGAGAAAGGTCCTATGAAGAAATCTATGATTATGTCAGATTAAGTGCCCTTAAACTGTACAACTGTTTACAACTTTGTACTACCAACCTTTTTTTGGTGAATGTCAGAATGTTTGTGAATACAGTGTAAGTGTGTTTTTAGGAGGATTTTTTGTTGGTGTATAAGGCCCAATATGTTTATTTGTAGAGCATGTTTCATATGTACAAAAACAGCTGAATAAAAAAGCAAAACCAGTACTAAATATCATCCAGCATATACAAATAACTGAGGGGTAAAAAAAATAACTTGAACTAGCAAATAATAACCAATATTGTTCAGTATATCCAAAATTTACTATATTACAATTACCCATTTCTGTACTTTAAGAGTAACTGTCTTTTAGTGTGACATGGGAGCAGTAGTGGTGGTGGTAGGTGTAGACTAGCCTATTTGCATGCAATATATCTCAGGTAATAATGCAACTACACAATAGTTTTTTAGAAATTAGTCACATGGCAGAGGAGAGTAATATTAGCATTTTACTGGTGTCTTGTTTTTAAGCCTGTTTTACATGCAGTCTTTTTAAGTCATGTTTGGGGCCTCCTGCATTTAACAGTTAACAGTATAGACCTGTAGACACTGGCGCCCCCTCGTGGACAGTAATGTCTTTTCCAAGCAAAAGGTTTTCAAGCGTAATAGAATTTGTGCTTTTTATGTGCAAAAAAAGAAGAAGAAGAAGAAGAAGAAGAATATAACAGTGCTGACACTTTATAATAAATTATCCCGCAAAGTAGTATTGTCTCTTCAAATGCAGTAAAATAAGGGATAATTAATGACACTAGTTGACATGAGCTATTAAAGGAGAATTTGAATGCTTTTTCTAAATAGTAAGTTAATATGTAAACGACATTATTCAGAGAGGTTTGGGAAAAAATAATATTACTTATAACATTAATATTACTGGGTCCTATCAACACTATCGTTTCTGTAAAATGAACTATTTCACATCACAGCACCGTAATTGACTTTGTTAATGACGGAATTGTGCAGAATTTCTGAAACCCTGGCGGGATTCCCCTTTAAAAGTCGGATGTTGCAGGTATGGGTCTTATCCAGAATGTAAGTCTGCACACACACATACACACGCTTCTCTGACGGAGGTCAGTGTGTGTCAGGCGCCAGAAGACCGGCGGTGCAGGCCCTCCTCGCACGCGACCGCCCGTGGTCGTGCCGACTGCATTCTCTCCTCCTCGGCGCATCAGACAAAAGGAGGACACCTCGGCAGGCGCCGGTGGACGGGCGAGGGTCACACATTGTTCCACACACACATGCACGGAGACGATGCCTGAGGCCTTCAAACCCTCGCTAAAAATAAACCGCCGAGCTGAGCGGCCAATCAGAAGTCGCGTTTTGGACTCGGTGGGCGTGGTCAGTCATACACGCCTCGCTATGGAGTTATGTCGTCAGTCGACCTTCAACCTTCAGGTCAGTCGTTTAAGATCAGTTGAAGGGTCTAAAGATCTGGTGTGGTTCCAGACATTGTTGTTTTCCCCTCCCTCTCTCTGTTTTTTCCAAGTTCAAGCATGCGAGTGACTCTTTGTCTAGTCTCGTACTTCACTCAGGAGTGTTTCCCGGCCGGAAGCTATAAGACAATGGAGACGCCTGGACACAGTAAATAAAACCGGAGTGGGCTGTATCAGGAGCTATATATCACAACTAAATGGCAGAGTTGCCATATTTGGTTGTCTTATGAGTCCACGTGCCTGTGTTACATAAAGGATAACGTATTAAAGAGTTGTTTTCAGGCAAATAAGACTTCTCAACGGTAATAACATGAATAGACATAACCCCATATTGATAAAGCTTCTTGGAGTAGGAGTGCCAATCTTGGATCAGATTCATCTTTTATCTACAGTCATCTTACTGGCAGAAACAGGTCCTCATTCTCTGAGATGCTTTATGAATACAGCCAATGGTTTAGCCACCATGTTGCCAAGGGAAGCATAACAGAACATATATGGTGGTAGGGTGTCTGATGAGTTGTGTGCACACTTGTGTTATGTACACAATGAGCACTTTATTAGGCTCTCCTACCCTGTATTAACACTCTTTGTCCATTTTATCACCTCTACTTACCATATAGGAGCACTTCGTAGTTTTGATCTTACTGTCATTTAGCACCCCCAACCCCTTCAGGGCTTGATTCTACTTGGGACCTGGCATCTAACCTGATCCCGAGGGTCAGATAATTTGACTTTGATTAGAGGCTTGACTAGGACTCGAAGGTTAATGGAGTCAATTCAGTGCTAGAAAGTGCTTAAAACCATCTTAAAGCATCTTATTCTATTTCCAACATGTTCATCTCGTTGTTTTCTTTTTGATTGATGGTAGAAACAAATAGCCTACAATGGAATCCCATCTAAACGGATCCACTTTAGACAGAGGTAATGAGTTCACGGCAGCTGGGTGTCCTTCTTCACCTTGGGCTCATACCTTCCATTTTTACTCTTATTAAAGATAGCCTTACTCATAAACACTGATAACAACATGTTTTGCCGTAAGAGATCTCAGGGACATATCATATTAATGGGTAGATCACATTAAGGTCATTCTCAGAACGGTTTCACCATTTCCAGGTCGAAATTCAAGAATGTCCAGAACACTGCTGCTGTCTATCATGCTAGCATTCAGTTTCTAATTACAGGAAAAATAACATGACACAGAATGAAAAAATAAACTTCTTTTATGCTTGAAATAACGCAGGATTTTGACAAATGAATTTGTAAAGGAGCGATAACATTCTCAAGCATCCTGTGTTCCCACTGAGGTCTTCTGAAACACTTCCTGCCACGCTCTCTGGGTGTTTGATGCTGTTATGGTAATATCTCATCTGTTTTGCTCCGGCCAGTGTACAAAGGGGACGATGGTTGACATAAATCCTGTGCTTACAGAAATCACTTGCTTTTAAAGGTACTGAAAGTTACTACTATATTAAGCAATAACAAAGGGCAAATTATCATTTTTCCAGAGCAGTTTAAGGGTCTTGTTAAGCCTTATCAAGCTGTATTACTTGAATAATTTGAAGTACTTTTAAGGTCTTAATTATACACCCATCAGCCATTACATTAAAACAACCTCCTTGTATCTACACTCACTGTCCATTTTATCAGCACCACTTACCATAGAGCAGCACTTTGTAGTTCTACAATTACAGACTGTAGCCCATCTAAATTTCTGCATACTTATACATAGTCAGGACCCTCACAGGACCACCACAGAGCAGGTCTTAATTGGGTGGTGAATCATTCTCAGCACTGCAGAGACACTGACATGGTGGTGGTGTGTTAGCATGTGTTGTGCTGGTGAGTGGATCAGTCACTGCAATGTTTTTTGGAGTGTTTAACCACTCACTGTCCACTCTATTAGACACTCCTACCTTGCTGGACCACCTTGTAGATGTAAAGTCAGAGACAGTAGGTCATCTGTTGCTGCACTCTTTGTGTTGGTCATCCTTGGGTCCTTCATCAGTGGTCACAAGATGCTGCCCACAGGATGCTGTTGGCTGGATAGTTTTGGTTGGTGGGTAATTCTCAGTCCAGCAGTGACACTGAGGTGTTTAAAACTCCAGCAGCACTGCTGTGTCAGATCCACCCACACCAGCACAACACACACTAACAGACCACCACCATGTCAGTGTCACTGCAGTGCTGAGAATGATCCACCACCCAAATAAAACCTGCTCTGTGGGGGTCCTGACCATTGAAAAACAAAAGTGATGGACAAAGTATGTGGAGAAACAGATGGACTACAGTGTGTAATTGTAGAATTACAAGGTGCACCTATGTGGTAAGTGGAGCTCATGAAAGGGATAAAGAGTGTAGATACACTGAGGCGGTTTAATGTTGTGGCTGATCTGTGTAATTAAGTACTTATAATTAAGGATACATAATAATGTTCTACAGCACAACCATCACCAACCACAAGCACTATTTATGGAATTATTCTAGAAGTTATTGGCTTGATAAGTTAGTTACTAGCTATTGGCTTGGTAGGGCTTCATAAAGGCTCAACCATGCACACATAAAATGTTGCACACTAAAACATGATGTAATTCCTGTACACAAATTACAGTGCTCTACGAACTCTGTTAACTTTGCTACAGGATTGTTAGGCTTGATAAATTCTTTAAAATGGATTTACGATCTTCCTCTATACTAAAGTGTTACAGGATTTTCTGTTGTCTTGATTAAAACTTTTATATTTTTGCCCAGATCCAGGTATCAACATAAAGTTAAATCCAATAAAGTACTTAACCTCAGTGTCACTGCAGTGCTGAGAATGATCCACTACCCAAATAAAAAAAGTGATGGACAAAGTATGCAGAGAAACAGATGGACTAGAGTCTATAATTGTAGAACTACAAAGTGCTCCTTGAGTTTACCTAAAAATAGACAAAGAGTATAGAGAGATGGACAGTACACAAGCAATGTGTGCATGCACCGGAGTAGTAAAGTAAAATGACAATCAAATACTGAAGTACTAATATATAGTATGTACAGCTGGGAGTGAGCAGTAAATATTAATGTCAGTGTATTTATATAGTATGTATATCTGTATATTAAGTTAAAGTGCATATCGTCGCTGTCCAAAAGAAAACAAGTATCTCCAAAATGTCAACTTTACAGGAGAGGCCGAAAACGTCATTTAATTTTAATGTAAGTCTATGGAACCAGACTTTTTTCCAAACAGTTTTAGGCTATTTCTATTGGTTCATTCATCAGGAAATTTTCACACTATGTAAATAGCAGCTGCTGTGTTCAAATGATGCATAAAAGTAAAAATCGACAAAAATGGAGATACATGTTTTTCTTTGGACAGCGACGATATGTGCACTGACCACAGTAGAGTGGGAGATATTTGTAATCAGCATGGTATATACAGTGGTTATATGTACATTACATTGTGCATTTAAGTAATATAATGCCATCTTGCGTGGCTAGATTTATTATGAGAAGAGATTGAGACTTACTTTTTAACTGTGTAGTTTGATTGTTTTGAAAGATTACTTCTCGGAGGACATATTGTTGCTGTTGGAACAAAACCTTGTATCTTAAAAATGGTGACTGTAAAAGAGAAGGCAGTTTTTAATGGAAGTTAATGGAATGGTTCTTTTCCCCAAGCATTTTTAGAGAATTTGTGTTGGTCCATTCATCATGAGATTTTAACACAATGCAAATCCAAGCTGTGATTTTCAAATTACAATAAAAGTATAAATACATAAAATGAATAATAATAATAATAATAATAATAATAATAATAATAATAAATGACAGAAATGGAGTTGCAAGGTTTTGTCCCGAGAGCAACAATGTGAACAAAATCTAGAAAATGTAAAGAAAGTTCAAATGTCAGATATGAAAATGAATAGATTGAGCAAACCTGATTGGTTGGTGTACCTTCACATTTTAAATAGTCCTTTTCTCTCACTTCGAGTACCAAGTATCAACACCTACTGCAGGGAAAGTAAGTATATCTTCATTTGAAATGCACTTAAGAGAAATAAAAAGTCCCTAAAAAGGGAATAAAAAAGTACAAATTCCCAAAAACGTACTTCAAACCACAGTGATGTATTACATGTATGTAGTTCTTGCCTAACACTGGTTGTAGATTGTAAGACCTTACCAAGAGAAACAGAATACTATCTAGGGAGAGTACAAGCTGATACCACATACAGAGAGTGCTAACCCATTGAGTCCTCTGTTTCAGCGCCCCAGTCCGCTGATTAAATTCCTCCAGTGCTTCTCCATTGTCCTGATTCATTAATCTCTGAGGGCCCGTGTTTAGACTAATGAGCATTGCGCTCAGTGAAAGCCCTGAGTGGCTTACATTGTCCAATAAAGGCAGCGGAGACTTCAACACAGGATACTTTGCCCACAGTCTTTTGTATTTAGAGCTCATTTTAACAAATGCTTTGATCATCCAAAGGGAGCCAAAACAGAGACGGAGTGACTCAGCTGCCCAGGATGAATGCCCATTCAGTGTGATCATTCAGTGCTGACTTTTGTTTCAACTCGCAGCTCCAGGGTTTGAGGACATTCCGACTCTATCTGCCCCTGCAGCAGTAGCACAACCTCACATCCTTTGACCAGGGCCTGGCCAGTGCTTGACTGTAATAAACAGCTCCTGCAGCATGCAGGCCACGTATTGAATCGGAAGCTGTATAAATAGCTCTCTCTTTCTTTCTTTCTATTTGAGCTTGGCCTGTCCCTCCTAAAGGCTCCTCCCACAGAATTCAGGACAACACGGCTGAGGGCAAGGTGGGCACACCGTGGCGCTGTCTTTCTGCACGTCCGCGCCTCTGCGAACGTGAAAAGCCATGTTTACACGAACGTCTGAAGGAAACTGCTCACCTTAGAGTCGCTATGATTTATTGCTGTCAGATGAAAAGATGCATGTACAGTACTGTCGGTATGTAAGTAATGAACTTGGTAATAGCTTAGTCAGTGTCAGGTAAGTATTATTAGTCTTATATAGAAAGATAAACTAAACATGTTTAGTAATATTAATGTTATAAATAATATTCTTTTTTTTCCCAACCTCTCTGAACAAGTGTAGTCAGCGTATTCAGGGGTTCAGCTATTTTCTGAACTCCTCAATTATTATATACCATAATCTATAAATAGTAGCTTCTTGGCTGATGTTTGAAAATATGTTTACCACTTCTCAAATATGAGTCATTCTGTATAAATGGATCACATTTGTTCACATTTTGACTTGGACTGATTTTAGACTTAGATTTTTGCTTTGAGTGACCCGATACACTTATTAGGTTTATTTTATTAAAACATATGACTGAACGTTCCATTTTGTCACTAACAATCATAACGCCACCCAAACGTTACCAATATGTCTCAGTAGTGGATGTTTTGTTAGTAGAACCTGCTTTAAATAACCAAACGTTCTATATAGTGATGTTTTTGGTTTAACAGGTCTTGGATCTTGCCTGGGTGTGGCTAGTGAAATTGACCCAATAATCAATTGAATTTCATTATCATTTAAAAACTGCATTTTGTGTTTATTTTGGATGATCTTTGTCTAACATTAAAAGTAGTTTAGTACATTCAAGTAGTTCAGTACGTGAAACATGCAAGTGTGACATATATGTAAAACACAGAGCTTTAACAGCTCACCAAAGGTGCATTTCGGGTTTTCAAAGATTTTAAGGGTGATTCTAAATCATAGAGAGTCAAAATGTTCTCTTGGAAAGCAAACTGCAAACTCCACACGGAGTGGTAAACAACAGTTTTAGGAACAAGGAAATTGCTGGAAGGTTTCCCCACCAGTCACTGCATGTCTCTTGAAGATTTTTGATTATGTCGCTGTAGGACATTCAGAATGAAGGTATTCATCATTGAATGTTCCTCATGCTCAAGTGTGTAGGGAACGTAATGATACAGTACCTCCTAAGGAATCTGTGGAATGCAGCTTATGTGGCCATGAGGCACAAGGATGCAGTCTCACTTCCTGCTCCAAAATGCAGGGTATGGCAAAAATAAAATGTTTTGTGACATGAAAACATGGGATAGTTGTTTTTTTTCTTCCAGCTTCACAAAAAATAGATTTAGGGGTTTGGGACAGCCGTGCTGCAATAGAAAAAATATGATTATTATATATATATTTAACTAATTACTATCTATATTCATGTTTTGGGTTTAACCAGATTATGACATTCATTGATCTTTGGTAGATTTGAAGAAGATTTTTGTTTGTTTGTTTTTTGACCGGGGCAGTCTGAACCGATCAAATTAAATGTTGTTGCTTCTGCAACAATATTGGTTTTATGTTTTTGAAAATTAGATTCCAGATGTTTAAATTGTAGTATACATGCAGCAGACAATCCTGAAAACTTGAATACTTACTGACTGTTTGAAACATGGGAAGTTTACTAGCATCATTTTCTCAACAAATCTGCACACCAGCTGGTTTTATTGTTGAAAATATAGACTTCAAGCTTTTTTTTTTTTTACCAGTCACACACATCATGAAGTATGGAGGCAAACTGAACTTAGAATACTTGTTTCCAGAAGCCTGTCCTGTCCAGAGGGGGGTGCCACTGAGGAGACAGCAAGTCTGAAGTCTGCCGGGCAAGAGACTAAACAAGCAGCAGAGCAGTGAGAGAATGTCTGCAGACAGTGATTCAGAATAAGCAGAGGCCTAAAGCACAGTCACCGCCTGTTCACTTTCAGAGACGTGAATAGAACAGCATACATCTTATTGACTGTTAAAATGTCATTAGGAATCCTCATTCACGGTTTATTTTCAGCCCAGCAGCAGACGAGCCCTCCATTTCCTGTGAGTAATGGACTCAATAATGACTAATGGCTATATGGATCGCTGATACATAAATGACTACAGGATGGCAATGCTGGTTAAGATTTATTGCAAAATGGTTTATTGTTTTTGTCAATTGACAGCAGATTATTTACAGGAGAGCTATTGTACATAAATAGGCAAGTTATAAATTCCAGCTGTCTGCTGATACAAAATTAAAAAAAGGAAACGAAAATAAAGAACCATATTATACACTATCTACATGTGCCACTTTTGTACAGCGACGGTTAAGGAGGATTGTCCCAAATCCATTCTGTGTCGGAGAAGAAGTTGTGATCGGCATGCAGCCACTGAGCTTACGGACATGTACAATAACACTTGTCTGGTAAAACGTCTTTGACTGGGTGTTGCTTGTAGATGTGTGCAGTTAAGAATGGATTCAACAATCAGCTGCACCGTCATTGGAGAGACGCTCATAGGCAAGGAACAGGGAACATACACTGTATGACTTCCCTTTCGATATGGCAATATACTTAACATTAAACCATTCCTATTCCTTAAAGGAATACTCCAGCATTTCTCAACCTAAACTCCATCTGACACATCTGTAGCGTATGATGAAGCGACTGCCCACTGGCTTCTATAAAAGTATGTTTTAGAGTCTGTTCTTTTCGGTGTACTCAGAAATGCATAGACATCCTTGTTTGTGGTAATCATGCGTGTGCTACAGATGTAGCAGACGGTAAAGAAGGTGATGAAAGATTGTGTTGAAAAACGCTGGAGTACTCTTTTAATGGGAAGGCTCAGTCAGAGCCCATTACTTCATCCAGTCGCACTTCAACCTCTCAACACAGCCCGCCTCCATGCAGGGCACATAAAATCACATACTGATGCAAAAATGGGACTAGCACTCTCAAACACATATGGTATTGGATGTTGTAGCACTATGAACAGAAGTTCTGTGGCTGAATGCATATTTAGATAGACCACAGTAGAAACAGCTGAGCAGTTTATACAGAGTCCCAATTGTTGTGCAAACCAACACATGCAAAAAATAAAAATAATTAATAAAGAGCCCTGATAAGGAACCACAGAAAACTGACTGGTCCATTTTTGGTACTGGATGTACTTTATCCCTACTGCAACAAAAATAAAGATGCCAAAAATGGAGTCTTGGAATGATACCACAGAGCAAAGGTCTTTAAAGATATAGTTTTTGGTCCTGGATTTTGTAATTGCTGGTAGGTATGGTACTATGTGGCCAAACAGCTACATCAGTAGTTTAGTTAACTAGTACTTATTACAAAATCCAGCACCGAAAGCTAATTCCAATTCCAGAACTAAAGGCCTCTGCCACAGAGCAGTGGTCACCAACCCCCCTCCTGGAGACCTTTTCTGAAGTTTATTTCCAACCGGGATCTGGGTTGGTGATGACTGCCATAGAGGAGCCACTTCAGGCTCCCCAAAGCTGCAATTCTCAAACCATGTTTCAGGGACCAGCTGATGGTCCACGGGATTGCTCCAGCCTAACTTGCAGTGTAGCTTTTTTGAGTGAACCCAGTTTGAGGGCATTGGTAAACTTTCCTTCGAGTTTGAGATTTACGGAATGTTGTTAACAAAATGTTAAATACTTTTGAGGAAGACAGATACCACATGGCCATATATACAGTCATTGAAATATCTTAAATATATTACTAAATAAAAGTTCATGAACATCAAACCTTTAAAGTATAAAAATAATATTTAATTTAAAGAAAAATATAATTGAAACCACTTTTTGGCACCCCTCCAAAGAACCTTTTCCTGACACCTTTATTTTTAAGTGAACAGTAAAAGTTGCATGTGAATTCTGTACAGTCTGTACTAAACATGGCTCAGGGAAACCTCTAGCCTGTGGCAGTACTTAGGCATTTCCTTATCAGGGCTTTAAAATGTAAAATAAATAATAAATAAATACTTAAACATGATGCAATGAGTCCACCCATAGCTAATTTCAGTATAAAAGGCATTTGAAAGTATTTTGATCACATTCCAAAATGAACATAAAACAATTATTAATGCCATTCTTCGGCATTAAACACTGAACAGTAACCTGCACATATTCACAAGTATGGACATCTGTTTACAACGTGCCAAAAAGAAATAACTATGACTGATGAAGCATCTTCCCATCCAACTTCAGATGATTTATCAATCAGCTCAGTAAAACCTGTTATAATAACCTACATACTTACGCTACCACATACATACACATCAACACAGAAACCATGTCAAAACCATGACTATAGTCACCCTGACACGGTAGGAAGGAAAATGCCAGCAGAACTCAAATACTTGGTCCCTGAACCAGAAACCCACAACATAATCTTCGTTGTTATATAATACTATTATAGATATACTCAAATATGCTCTTTTCCTTATTCCTTTATTCTATGAATTCACTTCATTCTTATTTGTAGTCACATCAGCCTTGCTTATAATTAAAGAACACAGATAATGGTGAGTTTCCATGTAGCTGATTAATTATTAGTTAAAAAGTAGCAATGCTCAGCTTTTCTCAGCTCAGTAGTATAAACACCTCAATGCTAGCGAAAGACCACCACATTGAATGAACTCGTTAAAACAATTAAATACAGTATTATAAACTGAGACTTTTTCTTAAAAGGGAATTCCACTGATTTTTCAACATTTCAGAACAAATCAGTGAGTGAGATATGTAAAGCATCTTTACTATGTGCAACTAATATTTCTTTGCATTTGTTCTGCTAGAAATTAGAAGTCATGATCCACCCAATCTACAGTGTGCGACACAAATATAGCCTTCTTTTAATACCCAAAATAACCAGTGAACCTACATGTGCCTTCCAATCTATGTAATCATACATGTGAATCACCACTTTTACCTACTGAACAAAGCATTTCACATCAAACCACTCCATATGGAAATTGGCCATTGTCTTGTTCCATGAGGTTTATATGTATCTTCTTTGTTTCTTCCACATACACTTTGTAATGAAGTGAAAATCAGCATAGTGGCTACATAACTATGTGCATGGTAAGTTATGCGATCAAATTATTACATCATGAAATAAATAATAAATATTGTTTTCCGACATATTTAAATAATGTAACATTTAAAAAGCTGGTAATAGCTTTTTAAACACCTGCTAAAACTGGTAACACACTAACAATAATAACTGTACTAGTATATATCCATATGTTGGGCTTATATGTTCAATCATTGAGGCAACATATATGTACATATATTCTGACCCTTTATGATATGTACATATATGCATAGATTTCCATATGGGGGATGTTTGTATATTAACTATTTACTTAATGTGAATTTTTGTGAAAAAAGGGTGGAATTCCCCTTTAAGAGATATTTAGCTATCGTGGTATGTGCAGCTGTGACTGAGGCAAACAGCAAGAGCTACTTCAACAGTGAAACTAAGAAAGAACGAACGAACAGCTTCAGTGTTCTGTTGTTGTCCTTCCACACGTTACTGCAGTGTTCACACTTTGTTTCTGACTCACACGTCTTTAAAACTAAAGCCTAGCTGGACCAGGAAGTTCTGTCACAAAATAAAGCAGATCTTCAGACACCTGATTTCTGCACTGACTGTATTTTGCCTTAATATGGCAGCACTGGCTCACCGCAAAATCAAGACCCTCTTCATTCAAACAACTATGAGGTCATTTGTGTAGGATAGTCAGGTTATGTCTGAAGCTGCTACTCAAGCTCTCGGTCATCTAGCAATACTGTAACACTCATGTGCTGAATATGTGAATCACAAACTACAAGCATATCTCACTCTACCACTCAGCAAGCAGCCCGCTACGGCAACCTGGTATTGCTCCCTTCTCCTCTGTTTACAGCACACTGGCGCCCTCTCCTGGGCCCATCTGGTATTGAAGGTGAACAAAGACAGTTATATAAGGTGGGAAATAAATAAATTGTAGTGGCTTTCTTGTGCCTTCATAATGTTCAAGGATCAGCATGAGATGTCTAGAAAGTCTTTCACAGTATCCAAACTAATATGAGGGGATAAAAAGTTGGGAGATATTGTGCTAAACTATAGATCAAACAAGCATCATTTTATATGAATAAGTTACATACATGTTATCAATCAATAAAAATGGTTAAAGCTGAAGAATTAGAGAATACTTTGGCTTAAAGAAACACTAATGCATGAATAGAGACTAGCAGTAACAGTGACTTTTGTGTTATTTTAAAGTTGCTTAATAAAATTAATAAATTAACAGTAAAAAGTTCCATCTATGTATATCCTGGCACCACTGCATGGACAGTTTAGATCAAAAGCTTGTGGTGCTGTCGCCATAATTCAGATGGTAGGTGATATATTCAAAATGCATTACCACAAAACCTATTTCAATATAGATTTGAATGCAAATATGTATTTGAATACAACAGACAGACAGTAAGCACTTTAAATGAACTGTTAACTGTGTAATCCATTCTGTGAATCCTAAGCCATCTAACATATACTTAACAGGAAATTCCACAGAAGCCTCAACAACTCATTTAGTTCGTCCATCCTTTACCTATATTACAGCTTAAATTCTCTACAGGAGATTTGTCTTCAGTTCCAGTTTACTTCACTTCACAGATGTCCAGTTTTAGTGCTTTAGTGAAAATTCTCTTCTGATTTTGTCTATTTATTTTTCTTAATAAGAGCTTCCTGACAGCTACACATCCTTTCAGACCATAGCACTGGAAGGATGGAAGGATGGACAGAAACACCCTCACTAATTTTCCTTTGATTTTCCTCTTCCTTGTGCGGGTTGATTGTCTTGTATGTAATCTGTTCAGCAATATTATTTTAGATGCACATGAGATGTGTTTGGGCAGTTACTTAGGTGAATGATAATGTAATTTTTAAGGGGAACATTAATGTCAGTGACTTTGAGAGCAGCTTTTGTGGGGAGGATGGAGCTGTAACCGGTTTAAGATGGGATGGAAGAGGTAAACAATATATGTACTCAATGCTGGAGGCTTTTGTGTATTTTCTGTTAAATATATACAGTAGTTTCTGCTTTCATATATACTTGCTGCTTTGAGATATATATATATAGTCAGGAGTTGCTGAAAGTTCCTGCAGGACTAGCCAGTCGGTGGCACTATTGTAGCAATTTCTGGTTTGGACCATTAAACACAATTTCACAGTCATATCTAAGTAAGGCTTAGGAAGTTATACAGAATGGCTTATAAACAGTTTACAGTTAACAGAGTTATTACTGACATTACTTGTAATAATGGAAACGCCAGATGGTAAAAGGGGAGTTCTCCAAAATGTCTGCACAATTGAATGGTTAAGATGCATGTCATTCAGAGAGGTTTGTAGTGAAATGTTCTGTTCTAGAGAAACTTATCGAGTCAGAATGGTTTACAATGGTGGTGATAGGAACCAGACATCTGAAGAATGCCTCTAAAAGATCCACCACAGAATCACATACAAAATGGTTATGAATATTTTGAATAAGTTTTGATAGTTTCTGTGATAAGGCTTTGGCTTTAAACAATGTTTAAAAGCTATTCCTGTTTGAAGCGGAACATACAGGGCGTTGTACCCAAATAGTTCCTACCTTGTTTCTGTCAACTATTTCACCATAATCAGTGTCATCACTATCACTGTCAGCAAGTTTCTCTAGAATAGAGCACTTGACATCAATGAAAAATCTGAACATTCAGTAAAATTATGTTTACATTGCAATGACTAAATTATGGAAAAATTCCCCCCTTTAAGTCTGATGGGTTCATACTGGATGTGCAATAAACAGCCATGGTTATAAAAGTTAAAAAAGGTTAATGTCATTGCACATTGTCACATTCAAGTCTGTCCTTTCACTCGAACCAACTTAGCTGTACCAGTGCCCGATACTGCCTTCCCTTTAAATCCCCTTTAAAAAAAGATTATAAAATGAAGGAAAAAACATACAACATACATACAATAACATAACAATCCTTCCTGATCCCCCAGGACTATGCTTTAGCTAACAGTCCCAAACATTCCGGGACACAGCAAATGGTTAACACTAGGAAGGCGAAATCAGCAGTGCAGTTTACAAGGTCATACATCTAAACTGTACTGGCAAGGAGACAGGCAGCCATTTTCGTATCGGCAATTCCAGGAGCAGGGTGTGCGAAAGAATTACGAAGTGAAAGTCACAATATTCAGGTAAGGGGAGTGGATTCACCTCACTGAGTGGAGAAAAGGCGCACAATAGTCTACAAGGACCTCTTAAGCAGCAGTGCACCCTTCTGAAAGGAGACAGACCAAATTCACACTGGGTTCCACATAAAACAAACGCTGCAGTCATGCCTTTAAGGCCTGAGGTAAAAAGGAATCTGCATATGCAATCTAGCCTCTTGGAATTCATATGGACTATAGGGATATGCAAAACCCATAGTAACATGACTGAACACCAGATTTCCTACAAGTGCAACAACAACACTTTTCAGAAAGGGTCCACTAATAAACATGAATGATCACCACATTTACTTGAGCAAACAAAAAGCCTGAACTCCAAGCAAGCGATACAATGCTGGTGATTCGGTAGGAACTGGATAGAATGGGTTAGGATGTAGCTAGATAGCTGAATATTTCTGGGAATTAGAATGCCTAATGATTTTTGTAAAGCTCCGATCAGGAATTACTGTAAATTGCGAGCTATTTTCTGGTACAAGTACAACAGGAGACTCAGCAAACTTCCATACCATAAAGACAGTTGGAGCTAAGCTTTAGCCGGCACAGAAATCCCTGATTTGCACTTTAACCTTAATTAGTATCAGAATATACCCCATTATCCCTTCTAACATTCCATTACTTGCTATAATTAATTTTCCATTACTTCGAATAACCTACACAAGGCATACACTGGATTTCTTCTCATACAGGAATAATTTAGCCAAAAATGCTAACACAGTTGGCAATAAATGCAAGCTAGCAAGGCACAAACGCCAGCAGTTAGCATAGTTATGCTAACTGTTGGCTTTCAGGCCCTGTTAGCTTCCATTCCTTGCTAGCAATGTTACTATTTTTGGCCAAACTATCAATTTCAGGTTGTTTCAAAGTAGGAATTATTAACATTTTTGATTGTAAATCATACTGTTGTTGTTCACTACAGACTTGAAACACTGGAACAGAAAATAGCCTGAATGTTTAGCTGCTGCAAAAAGGCATTTTATCGACTGAGCTTCAACTCTTAATAAAGTTAATTACTATATAGTTATAACTGTATTATAACAGTTAATCATAGCATTTAATTATAGCTTCTTGTGATTAATCTTTTTTTTTTTTTGGTAATATTTCATTAAGCACAGGTTTAGGCTGAATCTGGATTAACTGTGAGGGAGTCCTTATGGTAAAGTGTGGCAGATTTTGTACAATATCACAGCAGTATTCCAACATCATCCACAGATTACACATCTTTTAGGTCCAGTAGAGTTATCAAGATTTAGAAAGTGCAAAGCATAAGCCATTCGTCCTTAAAAAGATATATATGCTGTAAGTAGAGCGTATCCACGCTGCTATACTGCTGTAAAATGTAATCATCACACAAACAGGAATGGTTAAGGATGTCCAGTTCGTTAAATGTGGTAAGTGTAGTTGGCGTTTGTAACCTCTCAGTCTTCAAGTGCTAGCTCTGGCTCTACAGCTCTGGCTCAACAGTGGCTGAAGTTGAACAAGACCATCCAATACAGTTTTGACAGAAAATACCTCCGCAAAGTGCAATGGAGAAACAAACAAATATGGACAAACTTCCGAAGACAATAACTCCAGCTTTCCATTATCGGCTCCCTGTAAGTCGTCAAGGCAGTTGGCACATTGATTGAGTTTCTGTAATTGACCAGCGACCACCGCTGTGCTGCTTTTGATCCAGAGAGGCTTCGATCCTCCGAGAGCTGCCCGTTCACAGGCCTGAACGAAGGTCCATCCCAGTGGAGCATGAGACACCTTTCTCAGCGTGTGACGTGGCCTGCACTATCCTCTTCACCAAGCCTAAAGCAACTGAACCCTCACCTCCGGCATCTTAGCCATACCCACACATCTCACAGGCTCCAGCTTATGTCTCAGCCCACCTCATCTGCCAGCTGGCTGGCTGTTTGTGTACCCCAGTCACTGAACGTGTCCATTCAGAGTGTGGCCAGGATGCGGGAGAAGGAGATGATGATGGTGAGAGTGGTCTGGCCCACCCCAAACACCAGAGCTTCCAGAGGAGCCATGTCTTTTCCTGCCACTCGGTAAACCCCTGCCACCGCCGCACCTGAGAAGAGCAAATACAATCAGACTGCAACATGTAACAGAGAATGAAAAACAAAAAAGAAAAATATAAAAATACACTGATGGACTCTTTCCTGAAGGCCACTGGTCTGAACCCATGTGATTCTAATAATGTTATGCTGGGATTGAAATATGTGTCAGGTAAAGCTGCCAATCTGCAGCTACAGGCTTGTAGCCACAACAGAATGAGAGTTTGTGCCAATATTAACACTATGCATAAACCCTTCCCTGAAGCACTGACATTTACTCAACCACAAATCACTCAAGAAATCACTCAAGCACACTAGCAGTAGGCGCTCAAGAATGTGTCTTGCATGTGAGATGAAGGAAAAACCTCAAAATCCATGCTTATATTCTTAATACTCATGTATGCTAATGTTCGGGCCCCCCTAAACAAATGACATATTTGGTTTATTTTTGGGAGTTAAGTTAATACCACTTGTACAACACAGTATTTAAAAAATACATTTAAAGCTGTAGTTCTCTTTGAATGAACTTTCAACACATTCAACAACAACAACACAAGCTCTTGATGAACTTAAAAAGTAGAAATAAAAATATAATCAGGGGTGTGGGATGTACAAAAAGTGACACCCTTCTTTTAAGTCTCTCTCTCTTTCTCTCTCTCTCTCTCTCTCTCTCGCTGGGTATGTTTGACATTGTAAGCAGTGCGAACGATTTTCACGCTCAGCCGGTCAGATGATTACAGGATAGAAAAGCACAAATGCCATCCAGATACATGTCATAATTATTATTTTATTATTATATTATATTATTATTTTATGTTAACTGTGCAGTAACATTTGCAGACAAATTCACTTCTTTTCATTTTAAAAATCAACAAAACATGTTATTTGACTGGAGTGTCCAAGCCTGTGCCTACAACTGTAACAACAGATTGTAGTCCATCTATTTCTCTGCATAATTTGTTATCCTTCTTTCACCCTGTTCTTCAGTGGTCAGGAACTCCACAGAACCACTGCAGAGCAGGTATTAGGTGGGTGGTGGTTCATTCTCAGCTCTGCAGTGACACTGACGTGGTGGTGGTAGTTGTGGTGGTGGTGTGTTAGTGTGTGTTGTGCTGGTGTGAGTGGATCAGACACAGCAGTGCTGCTGGAGTTTTAAAACACCTCAATGTCACTGCTGGATTAAGTCCTGTATTCCATCATCCAGCACCTGGTTTGGTTAATCAGCACTTCATTGTGTTACATCAGGTTTGCTGGTAATGGAATGTACCAGGCACAGGGGAGAAATCTAAACACCGAACTTTGTTCTTTACACACACACAAAAACTAAAACTTTTTATTACAGCCAAGTTTTTGTTTTTTATTCTAATATGTCTAACATATTCTAATATTTCTAATATATTCTAATGTTCTAATAATATTCTAATATAGCAAAAAGCCCATTGCTGCCAAGTTAAACAAAAATAATGAGTTTAGGTTATTGGTTAATGGTTATATAAATATTATATTGCAGGCATTGGAACATAATTTGAAACAATTTTAAAATGCATGTTGCCTGCATGATGAATGACGATGAATGAACCAAAGGAAATGGTCCAATAAATCTGCCCTTTGATTTCAATTAAAAGTAAAGCATATTTTTCTATCTCCTGTAAAGTTATCATTTTAAAGATATAAGGTTTTGTTCCAGCAGCAACAATATTTGTCATAAGTGTGTGTGTTTGTGTGTGTTACACGTGTGTGTGTGGTTACTTTAGCTTACAAAGAGCTAATCCAAGCTGTGACAAAGAGACACCAACAGGGAGGAGAGAACAACAGACAGAAAGAGGCTCTCTGTCAATAACTTAATGTCTACACAATCCATATTAATGGATTT
>CM067475.1:16632324-16770740 GCA_034552555.1 Semaprochilodus insignis
GGGGGGGGGTGCGTGCTGTAATGCAGAGCTGTTTTTGGGCAGATTTTATTAGTGATTGACTGAGACAGCAGCGCTGATTCACTCACACCCTGCTGCTACATCCTCACTACAAGTCCCAACTTTACTCTTCAATAAACTCAACATCTCATCACTCAGGTGGACAGCGCTCTGTATGCGCAGGCTCTTCAGTCATGACGCACAGCAGACGCTCTGACAGATGGATCTGCACTGGTGTTAGATGTAATTGTGTGTGATGGATAATGGCGACAAATGTGCCTGCTATGATAAATATTTGAGTAAGAATACTAAACAGACGGCTTTGTATTATAGGATGACTTTAGGACAGACAGAGAGAGACAGAAAGAAAGAGAGAGAGAGAGAGAGAGAGAGAGAGAGAGAGAGACATAATATCACTAATGGGCCTTAAATAAAGGCCAGTAAAGAAGAGTATGGAGGGATGGATAAAGAATGAGTAAAAAGACCATGATTCTTCACATCGCTTAGAGAAGGGACAGTGCAGGGACAGAACAAGCAGAAACAAAGAGGAAAGAAAAGACAAAAAGTGGAATCCACACAGGTAACTCAATCCCACTGACTAGTGCTGGGTGATTGTAACTCCTATGCAAAAGTTTGGGTGCACCAGTCAAATAACATGTTTTGTTGATTTTCTAAGTGTAAACAAGTAAACACATCCTCTACAGAGAGCACACATCTACATATTTTATCATATGATCAATTTTCACATATTGGGGAGAACAATAAGCATAAAAATGTAGCTTCTAAGGTACAAAGCGGTATTATAAGAGAGGAAAGATCATGGCTAGCTGGTTAGCATGCTAACTTTCTGGATACCTCTGCAAAACGACACATAGACGTCTTTGACATACCATCAAAACTGTTGCTTCCTCACATTTATTTTAAATTATTTTAGAATGTCTCCCCCAAACTTAAACAAGAAAGAAAAAGTTGGCAGATGACAGAAGGATGGACAGAGGGCTAAAGGAGTTACTCACTGGTGATGACCCCTCCAGTGAGCGAGGCGATGAAGCCAGCGCTGATCAGCACCAGCGTGATGAGGCGGCCGCGCTTGTGCCTCTGCAGCATCACACACATCAACAGCCCCACGGCTCCATGTACGAAGAGAGAGGAGAACAGACACCACAGGAACACCCAGTACCACATCTCTGCAACACAACACATCAGACACACAGTTACATTTTAATACTTTAATACTAAACCAATGCCATAGCAAGTATACCAAAAACATGATTCATCATTGCTTCTCACTCACTCTTCACTAAAACAAGACAAGAAAGTCTGTCCAAACCCTCATTCACATCACTGTGCTCATAAGAAAACACTACATAGCAAGTATGTGGGCACCTGATCATCACACCTATAGTGTCAGATATGCCATTCAAAGACAGACATTAAGAGTTGCTCCCCTCTTTGCAGTCATAACAGCCACGTTTCTTCTGGGGAGCCTTCCCACAAGATTTTGGAGCATACCTGTGAAAATCTGTACCCTTTTGGCTCACAATCAATATTCCAGTTTACCCTATAGGGGTTTGTTGAGGTTGAGGTCAAGCTTTGTGCAGGCCATGGGAGTTCCTCCACAAACCATGGCTTTTTCTATTGGGCATCGACATCTGAATAACCTAACTTTAGCATTAGTCTTCACCTGAATCGAGCCCAGACACTGAAAACAGCCCCAGACCATTATCTCTCTTCCCCTCCTCCTAGCTTTTCTCTTGGCACTGTGTATTCCGGTAGCTAGTGTTCTCTCGTCATCTGCCAAACCCAGATTCTTTTATCGGACTGCAGGATAGTGAAGACTGATTCATCACTCCAAAGAACGCATTCCCACTGACGCTTGGCACTGTGCATAGTGATCTTAGGCTTAGGTGTGCAGCCTAAAAAGTTCTTGTGCTGATGCCGCTTCCACGCTGGTGTGATACAACAGAGGAGGGGTGAGTTTTATGTTCTGTGACATCGGCTACCACTTCATGGCTGAGCTGCTGTTGCTCCTATATACTTTTCACAATAATGGGACTTCCAGTTGCCTGGGACAGATCCACATACTGAATTATGGAAAACATGGCATCCTACAACAGTGCCATGTTTAAAGTCACACAACTCTTTAATATTACACATTCTACTGCAAGTGTTTGGGGATTGTATGGCTATATGTTTGATTGTATACACTTGTTAGCAATGGGTGTGGCTGAAACACCTGAACTCAATATTTAGAAAGAATGTCCACATACTTTTGGCAATACAGTGTATTTTATTGTGCTTTAATGTAGATGAAAAGTTATTACTTTGCAGAAGGAAACAAATACTTAATGTCTGTTTGGTCATTGCTGATACTGAAACATAAAGAAAGACAAAAGTGCAAACTTAAAATTGTCAATACAGAGCATAAATCATATGTGAATGTAACTCAATACGAAACTTACTATGTACTTAACTGATACTTTCAAAACTACATTTGAATATTATGACAATATGAAAGTAGTGATTCTTAAGGGTTAAAAAGGGGGAAATCTGTATTACTGAATGGTTGAGATGTAAACAAAGCAATTCATAGTGGTTTGATGTGAAAGGGTCAATTGTAGAGAAACCTCTAAGATTTCTTTACAGTAGTTAAAATATAGTAATTTTATTTACTATCCAGAACAGCTAGTGAACCTGTATAATTTTGTATATATAATTTTGATAATAGTAAAACAGGGTTAAATCTAAAAAAACAACAACAAAAAAGTTTTCTTTGGAAATTACTATTCTGCTTTAAAATGTCCAATATGTATGTCACCATTTCTGTTTGAAGCCAAAAATGTATTGCAAATCTATCATAAAACAATGTTTCAAGCATCAGGTAATACATGTGAAACCATGTTAATGTAACAGTGTAATAGATTTCTGTCAGGTAGCTTTTATAGTCATTAAACTATTCAGACGTTTGGCTCCTATGACCACCACTAAGAACAATTCTGCCTTGGCAAGTCTCTATAGAATTCTGACATGGCAAGAATTCTCCACATTTTACATCAAATCACTCTGAACTCTGATTATATGTTGAATTAGCTGAACATGTGTTGTGTGGAGTACTGTTTTGCAGTTTTTCCTTTTTTTTCGTTACAAAAAGCAAACAAAAAACAAGCTGAATTTCAGTCTCCAAAGTATTATTAGCATATCACCATGTCATCAGACATTAGACGTAGGAATTATATAATTACATTCAAGTAGTGTAACCAAACAACGGTAATAACTTTTGACCACAAAGGGTTAAAATGGCCTGCAACCTCCAGTCGGATTAATAAAGATGCAGGAAAGGCTTGAGTGTAGAGTTTTTGTTGAGCAGTAAGAACATTTTAAAGATATTGTATTACTGGCTAAAGCATTCTGGGAAGACTATATCATACACATGCGCATACACACACAGCCCAGTCAACGGCATTGATTTTACATCTCTTGAAGACAGATAGTAAGAGTTTTAAGCATGTCGGGTAGATCCCCCCCTCTTTCTTTGACTCTCTTTCTCTCTCCCTCACTCAGACAGACATGCTTCAGCAGCCCTGGGCTTGGTGCACTCAACTCAGCTTCTGCTGATCCGCTCTGGAGGGAGTGAGTGAGAGAATTCCACAGTTCCAGAATCTTCTACAATCTTTCAGAAGCTTCGAGCAACAACCAGACTGATTCCATGATATTTGATGAAGGATCAGAGGCAGCATTCATTAAACATCCATGATGAGATGACGCCTGCTCTTCCTGCCATACCCTCTGCAAGCTAGAGCTTCAGAAACAGCAGTCCAGCTTTGAGATGCTTTATGGATATAGGTCAGGACAACACGAGGAACATATGAGGATGAAATTCATTCAGAGTGGTTTGGTGTGAAATGCTCTATTCTAGAGAAACTTAGAGCCTGCATTGTTGTGGTGATAACCAGACATCTGAAGAGTTTAATGCCTTTAAAGCTCCATTACAGAAACTAATTACATTGAATGAATAGGAATACACTGCCTAATGTCTTAAGTGTTTGACTAAAATGCACTTTTAAAAGATACTGGCAGTGAGTTACATGCAAGAAGCTTTAATGCAAACTAGCTTGCATTAACGTCAGAAGAACGTGTAGGTTCACTGGTTATTTAGCTATATAATAAATACAATGTCACTATTCCATATGGCCAAAAGTATGTGGACACCTATATCAGCTTGTAGAACATCCCATTCCAAAATCGTGATATGGAGTTGGCCCTCCTTTTGCAGCCATAACAGCTTCCAATTCCAGTTCCAATTCCTCCCAAAGGTGTTTGGTGAGATTCATTTCAGGACCCTGGAGATCCAGTTAAGCCACTGGAGTTCCTCCACACTAAATTCATTAAACCATGTCCTTATGGACCTTGCTTTAGGCACATGTTGGATCAGGAACAAGTCCACCTCAAACTGCAAGACTGTGTGCTTGATTTTATCTACCTTTTAGCAATGGAAGCAATGACCATATAATGAATATTTTATGGCTGTACTGCACATTGCAACCTCTGGATCTGATCACCACCACCCACAAGCGGGTAGGTCACTAGTGAAAGTGTGAAAAATCCGTAAATCCTATCTGACATGTATGGATGCAGTAAGTAAGTAACTTCAGGGGCTCCTGAGAGGTGCAACCATCCAAGCATTCATCTCAACATCAGAAGAAGGTCACCCGACAGCAGACAAGCAGCACAGGGCCTGGTTAGCTAAGGTAACAGACTATTAGCATTTGCCTGTTCAAATGCTCTGCATAAATTTCAAGTCACACGCGCTCTACTGTGACATTATGTCTGTTCTTTAGTTTAATGTAGTAATGGCAAAAATGTTAAGTGACATGCTGTGACGCGCTGTGATGTGCTTTGTGCATCTTGTCAGCAAGATGCACAAACCTACAATGGTTCTGAGTTTTTGGATTTTGCGCAACACAACTCAAAACATGGGACTTAGGGTACTTTCTAACTAAACACACTAAACTGGTAGTGGTTTGAGGTTTGAGGTTCAATCACCTTTTCATTTTAAGTTGACTTTAAAAATAGTAAATTTAATCAGTATGCTATTACACTTCTATTAGTATGTTTCAAAATAGAGTGATGCTGTCTTTACTGCTGAATATACAGTCACTGCCTCTGATCCAGTGTGTGCACCTGAATGGAATCCAGAAAGTGATTATTATTGATTTTATTCAACCAAGTAATAACACAAGGAAACTTAAGTTTGAAATATGTTCCTATTCCTTCTAGCATTATAATTATAGCTAGAATATTAATGCCACAAACAAAACAAATCTCTGACATTTCAGATTTGTGAAATCACATTCTTTACATACGAAAATACAGCAACAGCTTTGAGAAGTCACTATATTAGAGAGGTAAGAAGAATAGATATATTTTGAAAAACAGGTGTTTTGTTGACTCATGTATGTCCATATCTTAAGGCTTTTTATTGGGGATTCATAATGATATCAGAACAATCTTGGCAGATAATTGTTTTTAAAAAAATAGCACCATTGGACTGATGATTACACTTGGCAGATTATTCAAACTGGTTTTTGATGATGGTATTTATTGTACTCCAGAAAAGCAGAATGGTGCTGGGTTACTAATGTACAACATCTGCATTCTATTTATTTTACTGCATTTGCTCAGCATATAAATAAATAGACACTGTGCACTGCGTATTAGCTCCATAGTAGCTGCTGAATAATTCTGAGTAGTCACTAAATAGTGTGCTTTAATAATGTGTAATAACTGAATAATAATGTCATGTCCTGAGGGCTTAAATATAATCCGCTTTAGTGAGATGATTAGTGACTTGGTGCACCTTACACTCCGTGATCCTGTAGTTTGCTTTATATCCTAGTGATAGCACAGCCACACTGATTTACTGCCCATGCTTTTAACTACATTGAGCGTTCCAGACTCGTAACTGTAACTGAACAGGTGCATCAGGCAGCCTAGATTACACTCAGCTTTAGTGTCCAGTCAAGTGCAAAACACACACACACACACACACACACACACACACACAGTATTGATCCAGCCATCAGCTGCCACTCACACAGCAAGAAAGATGTAATGAGTGGACAGAACAGGTGAGAGAGAAAGAGAGAGACAGACAGTGTGTGTCAGTCTCATCTAGGACTTGCCAGGGTACTCAAGTACTTGGTAAATCATTCAAGGTGCTAGCAGAGCCTGTTTAAAAGGAGCCACTTCCTATTTCTGTTATATAAAAAAATGACTGTAAAATACTAGAGAGTGCCCACAACTGAGTCCTCTGTCAATACGGGTGAACGGAGTTAAGCGGCTAAAAACAAAAACCTTTTATATGGGAGCTTCCTTTAACTGTGGAAAGCAGGAAGATGTATTTCTCTAAAACATGAAAGAAAAGGTACTGCATCCTTCCTTTATTTATACAGCAAATTGATTTTAGAAGGTATAAGGACACTAGCATTACTGCCACTGAGGTGCTGATTCGTTGGCGAGCAGAGCAGCCCATTCTGTTCAGAAAATGAATTCATTTTTCCATAAAAAAAGAGGTTAAACATAGTTTTTGGAATAAAACCTCCTTAGGAACCCAATTAAATTTGGACCCTTTCTGGAGCTCCCTCAAGCATTCCACCCGGAAGACTGCATTCTCCCTACTAGGAATTCTGTGGTGCCAGTATTAGAAAACCAAAATCAAATTTGGTTATTTATTTCATCCCAGAAAGACACATAGACAGGCCAACAATTCAGTAAAACAGCAGATTTGTGTTTGAACAGTTTTGCAAAATGTGGAGAGTGGCTAGTATTTGTGTGTAACAGTACGTGTCTACTGTGAACAAATTGGTGTTCCAAAATTTCACCCCCCATTCAGTTCAAAGTGGTGAAAAAAAGTGTGGGAGAGCAAGCAGCGCCAACAAGCTTAATTTAACTTAATGCAAATTACACACTGCATCTATGGATGGAGCCTTCTGTCCTTACTCATTTTTCACTTCATTCACTCATGTGCACGCTCTCTAAAAGCTTTAGAAATACATCTACATGATGTCACTTTGCCTGGGCACCTTGCTTCTTTTGTCAGTGGACGTATTGCTTAACATCCATGCCAATGTGAAGGCTGTATGGAAGTATGTGGGCAGCGACGGTTACATTTATTTTTGTATGTAAAGGGAGCATAAATGAGCTATAACACCACAATGCATCCTCATCTGAGGAGGCAGCCTCTGTTACTCATCATATACGAAGACCTACTGATGGGTCTTGGCTATATAATCATTCTTAAACATGTTTTGAAATGTATTCCTTTCCAAGCTGCCGATCATTTGTGCAACACCACTGAGGGGGTGTTTTAACATTGGAGATTGCGAGGTCAACCCTTTAGTCATGCCGGCAGTCTGACAGAACATAACTGAGCTTGCTTTCTCTGGGTAGGATGCCACCCCCGACCTTCCTCCATTCTTAAGGGGGTACTTCTCATCATGCTAAATTATGTTAAATGCATTAGCTACCAATAGGCTTGACCACACTGAAAAGTTCCACAAGGTGTTGGACTTGATATTCACATTCAGTTCTCAGTTCGTACTTACATGTAGCGCAAAATTCCTAATGGTTGTACTCTAGAGGTTCTTCTTATTATTCTGCAGGACTAGGGATCAGCGTGTGATTTGGACTGCCAATTCACAGTAGGCTTAATACGTTTTCCCAAAAAAAGGTTACACATGGTTTGATATAGTTTCGTAAAGTCGACTGGTATTGTCCTGCCTGATTTCTCAAGTGGCAAAGTAATCAGTATATAACTCACTGATACAGTTGTCAGCGACAGCTCTAAACTCAGCACAGAGAGAAGTACAGAAGTCCCTATCAGTCCTCCAGCAAACAGAGACATCAGCAGGGTGAGGCAATACAGTGTGTTCTCTCAGTGCCGGCCTGTTCCATCACCACTGCCATCAACACTGGTACCACGCGCAACTGTCTGCTATCTGCAATGCCTGGCTCAACCCAGAGACAACCCTCACCATGTAGGGCTGCATGATATACATCATTTCACCATTATCATTGTGATGTGCGCATACACAATAGCCACATTGTTTACATGACAAATCTACAAGAGAACATTCTGATAGAACATCATACTCATACATCATACATTTATTTATTATCCCACATGAAGAAATCCTAAACTACTTGATCAAAGTACACAATAAACTGTCACACCTGTAACAAAGCAACCAAACTCAAACCAGCTAAAATGTAACACATAATAAAAATAATAATAGTAATACACATAATCAAAATATAATAAATAATAATAATAATGTTAAAAAAACAGCTAAACTACCGATACAAAATGAAAGTGTGATAAACAGGAAGTTATGAACAGCTATGGGGTTTATCCTAAAGTTAGGACTGTATTTAGGAAGTGTAGTCTAGTTAGGACGCTTCTGTAACCTTACAAACTTAAGAACTGTTGTTCTGCAATACCTTCAGTCCTAAATTCAGTCCTAACTGAAGTTGTCCTGGTGACTAAATAGACATGGTTTCATAGTTAGGATGTTTCTCTAACAGAGGAGATCCTTATTTTAAGATAATCATCATGAATTATTATCATAACATGTAAGATGTAAGACAGTGTTAACTGTCTAATGTCCCTTCAGCCCTCAACCGCTGTTTGTTGAGTTGAGACTGAACATTAAATTTCAAGAAGGAACTCCACTCAATGAAGTCTTTACTTTGCAAAGTAGGTTTTACATTTTTTAATTAGAATTTTTATTTTCTGTACAGATAAACTCCCCTACAAAATCACCCCGATCATTCTACAGTGATTAACTGTTTCTAAATAGAGTTATTTAAGTCATCTGGTGAAAAGTCCTGTATTTTCTCATGAAATAATTTTAATTTAAATATATATCACAGAAGAAAAAAAAACATATTGCAATGTCAGTTTTGTTTTACATATATTATGCAGCCCCTTATATTACTTTGCAAAATGCTTTGGAACATCAGCTTGCTACACTGAGACTCACTGCAGTTAAACAACCCAGCTAAAGTGGCTGGAGTTTACAGTAGAACAGCAAGCTCTAGCCCTGGAACCTTTAGAATAAGAGAAACCTCAAGCTGATCCCCCATCTACAGATAAGAGGATAGGAAAAAAAGGTTTCTAATAATATATACATAATAATATATATGCATAATGTTTTATTTTTTCTACTATTAAAACATTGATGGTTTTAAGGGGCCTTACAGTGGCTATAAATTCTGTCTCTTCTGCATTTCCCTAGGTTATTTACAGTATCTTCCTTACAGATTTAGTGCACCTGCGGTTCAGATGTAATCGTTAATCACAATCTTTCAACTAGAAAATACTGTGCTTTCAGATACTGCCTAGGTCTAATGTTGATACAAGACAAGTTGCACAAAAATACTTTAAAAGAACTATTAACAATATTTTTATAGATTTTGACAGAAATGTATGCAAATAAATCTTTTGACCCATTATGAACTGTAAAATAGTCAAATCACACATGAACTTTGACTAACTATACGATGAATCACAGTAACACTACACTACAGAATGAATAAGGCATGTATAGTACATGTCTAAAATAATCCTGCATGACAATACTACTCTGGACCCCTCATAACTGTGAAGCCTCTTCTACCCATCATTATTTAGAGGAAACACAAATTGTCAACATGAACAAAAGTATGCTGTCTGGCTAAAACCAGTAGTGACAGTCTTCTTATAGCCGATAAGTTTCATTCTTGCCTGTCTCTTTAAGATGAGTCTGGCAGAATTAAAAATAGAACTGTTTCTTTTAAAAGTAACAGACAAAGGACGCTCCGTCTTCTTCAGAGCCAAACACAGATTTTACAATGAGACCTACAGCTCAGCGTCTTCAGGCAGAACCATTCAGACAAAAACATTTCACACTAAAATAAACACTGAAACCAGGTGATGAGCGCAAAGCTAACGAAGTGAGCATTTAAAGACTCCTTATAACTCACGTTAACCTAAACAGTTCAGAGGCTTTAAAAGATAGGAAAGAAAGACCACGCAAGGGACTCCTTCATAGATGCAAGAGCAAAGAAGAATAATAGCCAGGCCCAGAGGCACAGGCAGGCCAGGGAATAGAACTACAAAGCCCAGAGTGAGGAATGAACTCTGAGGTGGAAATCTACTGTACTGCACTGGGGCGCAGGTGCTGCTGGCTCACATGGCCGCGAGCAGGAGTGTTTTAGGGCCAACACTAATGCCTGATAATCCGCCAGCGCCAACCTGCCACTGGCACACACTGGAAAACAGAGCAAACTCTCCTCACAAACCTCCCTGCACAGACGCACCCACTATTCACAAGTCAGACACACACAAGACGTACCAAGTGGTGAACTGTCTGTCTGATGCTTCTACTCCTGCCTAACACTCTAAGACAAAGGCAGTGTAGTTAAACAGCAGAACCAAACAACAAAACTAAAGGGATTTCTAAGCATAAAACTTGCTGGAATTTCTGGGGATTAGTGCAGGGTGCAGTTGTAGGGCAGAGATATTAAACCAGGAGGTCTTTGACCATCAGTTTGGTTCACTGGTGCATCATAGTAGGGACACAGAACGGGGCACTTTATTACAGGACACCAGCCACTCCATATGAAGGTTTCTGGATTGTTGCCGTCACTGCTATGCTCCTTCAAATAGAGGCCCCTGCAGCTTTAGATGCTATTAGGAAGTTAAATCATTAATAGAATTTTTTAATCTAAAAAAATGGACTGAAACTATGAAAAATGTAACAGAGCAACATGTAGCTCTGGAGCCATATGCAACTCTTTTACTGAAACATTTGCTGTGTTTGCAAGACGTTAAAACATTACACCAATAAAAATGAAACGGGACAAAATGGCTCTTCTTAACATTTGGGTTCCCGACCCCTGTCGTATAAGTAGCAAGGCACAGCAAGTATGTAATGGTTTAGCCATGTGGTTTGCATGAGGTTAACTGATAGCTGTGAACTTTCACTACTTTTTTCCTATAATAGTCTCGTAGCTCCTGTTCAAAACCACAAAAGCTGACTTCACACACCACTGATGTTACTGATCGACAATTAGGGACGAGAGGAAAACTCAGATTTGTACATTTGAACACGATCACTGTTTACTGAAAAGTTAGAAAGGCAAACCATGTCAAGTGTTCTATGCGTAACTTGTGTATTATTTAAGCAGTTAAAATTAGAAATGTGCTGATCTGCTCAGACATATCTCAGTGGATTGGGCGTCGACTATATTATGTTTAATCTACTTCCAATGATTTGTTTCCTTTTGCGTCTCCGTTTATGTTTATGTTTATGTTGTAGACATTATATCCAACTCAGTGCAGTGAGGCGCATTTACAGAAGTTAACAAATGTCTGCAGTGTGGAACTATTTTTAAGTGGAAATGAAAACTTGCAGCTGCAGTGTTTCCACTGTGTTTGAGCTAGCCACCCTTGATCTAAACAGTCTCATGCAAATGTGAGCGAGTAGAATTTTAAGTCTCTTTTTCTATTGCTTGCTGAGAGGCATGCCACCAGAAACGTGTACAAAAGCAATTCTGCAACACTTCTCACTTGCAAGTTTCACAAAAGTATCAGAGCAACATTCTGCTTTAGTAGTTCATACAAAAAAAGCCTACGAAGAACCCAAAAGATATTGGTAGCATATTTGGTTTTTGTGTAGCATATCAAAGTAAATTGCAAAAAAAAAATAATTATGCACATACAAAGATACATTTTGTAAAAAGTTTTACATTCATTTGAATATCCAAACTTACTTAAACTATATATGAAAGTTGAAATATCATATCCATGTTGGCCAACACTCAACATCTCTATTTAAAACTTTACTACCATAGGCCCTTTGCCTTCTGTTATTTCAGATGGTAGCCTATCAGGGAGTTACACAAGATAGGAAATGACTCGTTATCTTGTGTCTAGCTAAGTTTCCCTGTTTGCAGTTAGTGTATTGGCATGGGACTGACACTGCAGTTCTCTGTCAGGAAAACATGGGCCGGGGCACATTTTACATGTCCATGAATGCCATCTGTAAACAAGATGGGCTCTCGTAAAGTCAACAAAGTCTTTTAACAATAAGAGAATAAGACCCGTCTTTGTGCATGCAACATGCTTGTGACATGCTACAGGGCTGGCCTTTATTCACACCCGATAGTGGCACACATTGTGACCCAAGGGCTGTTACAACAACTAAACAATGGGAATAAATGATCTAGTCAAAGAAGTGCTGACTTGCACAAACATTTATAAAGAGTAACAGCTGATGCCTCCTCTGAATGCAGGATGAAGTGTAGTCGGAATGACAGGTAATAAATAAATAAAGGTACACCTCTACAAACACAGAAAGAAGTACTGAACTGGCCTCCTCAGTCTCCACATCACTCTTACACTTGTACTACTTTGTTGCTATCAGTAAAGTGTGTCTGACAGCATTTCACAGGGTACCATTTCTCAGTAAGCCAGACAGCACAACCCTTAGAAAGCACAGCCACTGCCAGTAATAACAAAAGTTTTCTGTCAAATGTGGACAGCTAGGAGGTAACATAAATGCATATTATCCTACCATCCTAAAATCTGCTTGGCTTAAGTCAAGTAAGAACTGGGTTTTGTTTAAACTGAGGAGTTGACGACTTATTTCTTAACCAGAGCCAAGTTGATCAGTTAGCCTCAAACCACTCCTCCATTAATATCAAAGGCTTTAAACTCAAGTAATTACTATATGACTCAAGGTAAAGCTGCAACACAATTTAAATGCCTGTACTTTAATCATTTAGTTTAGAGACGTTACGTAGCACTGAACCCAGGCTGAATCTCAAAAGACTCCCTGCTTCCTATACAGCACCATGGACTGTGTAATAGGACTGTCTGATATTGGAGAAAACTGACACCGTGATATGTTTTTTTCCTACAATACATAGTGAAAAATAACTTTAAAAAGCAAAAAAAAAAAAACTGATTTTTCACCAGATTAATTTAATACTACTATTTGCAAATTCTAGAATGATTACAACATGCATTAAATTATCTTTTAAAAAGCTTTAAAATGACCATCTCAGCATTATACATTTAAAATGACCATCTAAGCATTATACATTGCTTATGCTTATTACTTTTCACATGTTAGAATGTTCATAAAAAGTTATAAAGTTTGACTGCTATACTCATATACAACCTTTGTGACCTCATTAAGCAGTCCATGGTTTCTTGACATGGTAACAGTTACACTTTAGAAGAAATTACCTTTCCTGGTGAAATAATAGTTAATCTTGATCATTACTAAAAATACCTAAAATTAATAAATGAAAATTACATAGTCAGTCAAACAAATATAATGACTGCGGTAGAACTAAGAGTACTTGTCCAAAAAAAAAAAAAAACTTGGTATGCTCTTAAAAATAATAACACTTCAGTTGTGTATTGTTTGTTCAGGGGATCACACTGGTGACATTCCGGTCACAAGGCTGGAGGGTCTGCTCCAAGGAACATGGAGGGCGGGGTATTGAATCCAGGACCTTATGTATGAAAAGCATGGGCTCCACCACTGAGCTATATCTCCATCCTATTTCCAACTCCAGCTCACTGAAGAAAAAAGAAGCTCTGCCGTTCAGATTCTAGCCTTTCAAATGATGCCAAATTAAATATCTATTGCATTTTCCCATTGTCTATCAATGAAACAAAAAGAAAAACAGGAGCAGGTGAGATATATTAATTTACAGTATATAGATAGATTTTACACTCATAGTCAAAAGAATGGTTGCACAAATAGTTGTACCCAGAACAAATCAACCGACAGGAATGAAACTTGGTGGGTAGGTTTGACACTGTGAGACACGCAAATGATTCAAGTTTCATGCTTAGCCACGCATGTGATGTAGACGAGCAGTGATGACCTCTATGACTCATCCTCTCAGCGCCGGCACTTTTGGCAGATAGCTGCACGACACAGGACTACATGCACATACTCACACGACCACCCTTAACACCACATCAACATCGCCAAAGACTGCAAAGCTGAGATTGTCAGCGTCAAGATTAACGGTTTGTTGTCACACATCACATGTCCAGAAGCCCTGTTGTCACTCCATCTCCACCTTTAACGCAAGGAACTGTGTGAGAATATTTAAGCTGCATGGGATGGATCATCTCAGGACACTATTAGGAACCTAGCGTTAGCAAACAAGACAGCCCGATGCCATACTGAGAGACACTACTTCTGTATGTGTAGCTCAATAAATTTTGCCCATATCAGTCTAAATGTACCATCATTTATTGTTCCTGGTAATCTTTTTTCCCCAATAGCATTGCAATCTGGCACTTCCTTCTTGGAGCAACTCTTCTTTTGATGATGAGTGTATATAAAAATAAAAATCATGAAACGTCTAAATATTTTCACAATACACAATATGCATTGCAACACATTTATTATACGTTTAATACGTAAGAACAGCCAAAAACCCCAGCAGTGACACAATTAAAAATAATATCAAAAACTATGGACACAATGGCTTAAGTCAACGTTTCACATACTGCACTACACTAAATAGACAAATGACAGACTTTAAAGGTGGAAAGCACAAAGTAGAGCTCATTGTAGAGTTGAGGGTCATTTCTATTGGACAGTTCTAATATTTGACAATCAAACTAAACTGAGAAATTCTGCTTTGCGAAACACTCCCACCACAGCATTGCTCTCTTAGAGTGGGTCATTAACAGCAAAGTTGTGGTTTGCATGAGGACTGTTCAACTGACAGCTTCACCATGAGAAAAAAGGTCTACTGCAGTTCTCAGAACATCTCTCCATGGCTAAAACTTTACCACCTTTGAGTTCACATTAGCACTCAGATTAAGATAAACAACCAGTAAAAGTTACTAAGAATACAGAAGAAGTGACTTCTTTGCAGAAAAACAAAACAAAGCAGAAGAGAAGGAATAAAGATAAAACAGAAGGAAGTCAATGTGCTATGTGAGCTTGTTTCACAGGGTGAAAACAGGAAATGTCATTTGTTTTGAGTTCTCAGCAGGAGATTGTTGTTTCTCAGTGGTTTGAACATTATGCCAGTATATCTCTTCAGGAAGCTTCACAGCTCAAATGCATCCAGAGTAAGGGGAGGTCCTTTAACTACTTCTGTCTGGTGGCATTAATATGATAATTTAATGCTATAGATATTATTCATATTCTTGCATTTCTTACTTTGAATCATTTATATGGTCGATGGTTGGTTACACTAAAAAGCTTATCTTACTGTAATTACAGAGGAAAAAATAACTGACTGTGTACAGCCATAAGCATATCTATGCAGCCAAGACTGCCCAAATTTTCACAGGCTAGAGTTCATATCAGGCACATTTTAAAGAGTTCAGAAAGCTGCTGTTAACAACTTTAGCGTCACCCACAGTGCTAACTTCCCTTGACATCTCAGCTTACTGCTAACTTTCAGGGAACTGCCACTTCCTTATGCACTGACCAGCCTGAAACACCACTATGGGTTTCTGCTCCCTTCACATGTTGCAACTATGCATGGGGTAAGTGCATCAAAAAATAATTCTGGAACTCCATCAAGTCTACTCCTATTAGACCATCTCCATCGGTGAGAGGACACAATAAACAATAAAAAACAGTAGAAGTGGTAGTAATAGTTGACATGCACCACTGCAAATGTTTTCGTTTGTCAACATTCACCCACCTGCTTCAGTCTATACTGCACATAAACACTGCTCTGCTTCTGGGCCATTTGGTCACTGGTGCAGTGGTTATGTGAGATTAAAATAAACTGAATGCAACACAGATGAACAATCCTCAAACTTCAATACACACCTGCTTGACGGTATGTGACACAATTACAGTTTTTTGTACATGTATACTCATTCTCAGATGAATGCCTGCAACACATTCCAAAGGTCCTTTATCAGCAAGAACTGATCAAGGCTTGCCACTTAGACAAAATAGATGCATTTAAAAACAATGTTTCTTAACAATCAATATAAATTATTTTTGTTATTTCCCATGTGATACCGTTTATACTCTCAAAAAGACAGTAACGATTTTGAATTAATTGTTTACGTGCAAAGAATCATGCCAAGTTGTGTTTAACCCCCGGACCACTAGATCGGCTATTTAACTTTTCCACTCCAGTGTAAATAAGTAGCGTAAGTGTACACTGCTAGCATTAGCATTAGCAAACCTATGCATATGATGGAGTATTTTTATACTAGGATGGTTTTCCTAAAATTACATTTAAAAGAAAACCCACAACATATAACCTTGCTTACAGTATCATAACATATCACAATAAAATGAATAGTAACCCTTGTAGCATGATGCCAGGTTCTTGCCATAATACAGCCCAGTATACAGTGTAAAATGTCTACACTGCAATACCTACACTGGGGCTGAGCTTATTACCATCATCAGTATTTTTGTTTTTCATTTCTCTTTGCTGGTGAAAGCTACAGGAGTGGATATGTGTGACAGTCTTCCATCCTACATTCAAGGATTTCTGTGGAAAACAACAATTTTCTAGTTGCTGGTCACTTCAGCATCTCATAGAAGCGTAATGGACAGTCAGGTAAACACATGGGGAGTTTCTTTTGGGTGTGTCTGACATGTCTTATGTATATTATTATTATTTATATTATTTCTAGGCTTGAGTACTAGTAACATCTACAGATAACATTGAATTGAATACACACACACACACACCCCTCAGGCCAGCAGCGACAGTTGTGAGTCTCCGAGGCTCAAAATACCAACATGACAGCACAACAGAACAGGTTTAACTTTGCCTTTCAGTCCCTTCAGTGCTAGCTGCTCAACTTCACTCCCTGAGAACTGTTTATTTACACAGTAAATAGATAGATAGATAGATAGATAGATACATACATACATACATACATAGATAGAAAAGGTCTGCCATCCCCATAATGCTCTATATACCAAAGAAATATTTGGAGACCGTTTGACGGTATTAAAAAAGATGACAACACTCAACTCTAGTGTATAATAGTGTAAACAGATTTTGAGAAATGCCTGTGAATAAACAGCACAAAACCACAAACGAAGAACCTGCTATCTTTGATCTGTCAGTCAGACTACACTATTCACAATAGAATGCTGCCAACTTCCTTGGGCTGAGCCTCATCTGAAACAGACTGATGAACAGTGGTCTGACAAGACAACCATAACAATTAAAGCTGGAGTAGGTGAATCGTATATATTTCTTGAATTGGATTATCTGTGCAGGACCGACTAAAATTAGAAAAGATTGGATGGCCTACCTGCATCTATGTATCGCACAACCTGCCCACATGCACCTGCTTTGTACTCATATTTGCATGGAGTCCAGCTAAATTGTAGGTGTAAGCTAAGTAGCCATGTAGCCATGTACGTAATCTGTATCTGCATAATCTGCATTGTAGTTTTGAGCTGTGCTGTTTGATGGCATTGTGGTGTCACCATGCTGCATTGTAAGTAGTTCAGTCTAAAAAGAAATGTCTCATTGCATTAGGTTCACTTTTACAAGGACTTATGTTGAAGAGCCTGAATACAGGTGGGTTTTGTGTTTGGTTTCTAGCGAGGGGTGGCCAGCAGTGAGTGTGACTGCTGTTTTTTTGCTGTGTCTTTTGGTGAGTTTGGAAATAAAGCAGACCATGGACTAGACCTGTGAGTCTTGAGTTTCTTGACGAAATAGCCCACATTACAGTATTTATCCTCTGTTAGTCTATACTGGCTTTGAAGGGGACATTTAAAAATGAGGTGATGAGGTTTATATGTAGTTATCAGAAAGATTCTTCAACATCCATAACACAATGTGCACCTCTCTCCAACGCTCCCTGCCAGGACTAGACAGGCCGTGTGCGTTCACGAGGGCTGAGAGATGTGTTTTTTTCGGTTGGATTTTTAGCTTACACTTTCTGGTTAAAGAAGGCGCCTACTCCAGCTTCCGTCCAGATTGTTACCAGTGTAAAGGTCAATTGCCAGGGTCTGCCATGTTATTGGGTCTCTTTTGTATCAGTGCCCACTGCATGACTAACTTGCACATCTATGAAAGTATTAACACTGAAAGATGCATACATGTTTTGGAACAACATATGCTGCCTTCAAAACTACGTCCAAGTCTCCAGTGTGTGCAGGTGCTAGACTGGCCTGCAATTCACACCTGTCTCTCAATGTGTGGTGCATTACAAAGCACAAAATATGGCAACAAAGGCTCCGTGCAGAATGGCAAAACTTTCACATGCTGTCTCAACTGTATTTAATTCATTTATTTATTTTTTTATGAAGGTTTGTAAGATAATGACAAAGATGTGAATGAATCGCATATACTGTACAGTCCATTATTAATGGGGACCAGTGACAATGTTGTTTTGGCTAAATATTCTTGATGCACTGGGTATGAAACAATAACTGTGAGCTTAAATGTTTATTGGGTTTTGAGTGCTTGAGTAAAGTTCAGCATTAATCCAAAACAAATTAAGAAACACAAACAATGCAGTGAGTGCAGAAACTACATTACGCCCATGCCACTGTGTTTCACTTCCTCTGCTTCTACACATGTTTCTAATTTAATCACTATTATACAGGCTAATCTTCCATCTCATCTGTCCAAGTTAGGTTCCGGAACTTCACATGTATTTTTTTTTCTTTTTTGTACTGAGGTTTATCAGTGGCTTGAATCTTGTGATAAAGCCTTTGAGATCATGCTGGTGCATTGTTTTTCCGGACACACCTGTAACTTCACCATAAGTACTGTTTTTGAGCAGTTTTTCTTCATGACTGAATGTACTCATCAATCATCCACCACTGTGGTTTTGGTTGTGATTGTTTACTACTGCTAAGCTCACTAGTGTGATATAATGTAACAAACAGCAAACTTTAATATGCCGCACATGTGTCTTAGATCAAGCTATTCTGACTCTGCCTCATGAATGCTTTACGACATTGAGATTTCTTTAGTCCTCATGTTGAAAGACAACAGACTGCAAATGTCACATTTCAGATCCACTCTAAGCACTTGCTAGCTATATACTGCATGACTGAATTATGGAACAACTCTAAGCTTGGCTAGAAACAACACAGTTTGGTGGGTACATAAATAATTGGACAAAGGGCCCCCATTTAAGGGTCTAGTTAGCAGGGCAACTACTTCTGATCGGAATGGGAGCACTATGTATAAAAGTCACTGTTATTTTTTTTATGGTTCATCAAGTACACATATAATCACCTTCTAATCACACCAGAGGTATTATGCTTTAACATAAAACATCTGTACAACAAATAAAAATGTAAAATCACTGAATACATTTAAATATACAAACATTAAATATAACCTTCATGATCCTCGCAAGTTATGTTCAATCCAATGTGTCAAAGTTTTTCTAAAGTGACTTATAAATTCTAGGCATGGCACTTTAGGGGAGTTGACTTGGAATCCAGCCACTTTTAACACATTATCGCCTCGAAATCAGAAAATGGGACCAAACCTGAAAATGTGCATTATTACACGCCCAGTAAGAATACATTAATTCTACATTAAAGTTGCAATCTGTAAGATGACAGCCTGTCAAATTCACACTCCAAACAACAGGGGGCAAAATATAACCAGAAAATGCACAGTCTGTCTTTGCCCCTCTTCAGTTCTTACTAGTCTAGGAGAAACATCAACATCGTCAAACTTCACCCCTTTACTCACCAAGAGCATCTCTAACAGTAGAAAACAACACCTTTGTTAACTCTTGTTTTGCTTCTATGCATATCACTTCTTTTGTTTGTTGCTCAAATGTGGTTTCTTGCTGAGAGTGGACAGCGGTCACTATAATGGTCACTCACCACTAGATTTAGCCATCGTTACATTTATTCTTCCCTTCATTGGTTACATGTTCTTAAATGATCTAACTGGGTGAAGCAGGACCTTCAACATGCTTAACAAGAGATGCGTTGGGGCAGTGCTGCTTCTTCATCCTCTCATGCTGGACTGATTTGATTCATTGGTACCCATTATAACCTCATGAGTGGGGCTAGCAGACTAGCATTAAATTTTAGTAGATAACTCTGCAACAAAATATATAGATGTCTTTGTCATACCGTTACAACAGTAATTGTTCCAAATTCTGTTGATAATTTTAGCTAAATTTATAATGTTTTGAACTAAAAACCTTACATATCGCTCCTTTAAACAAATGGTTCATCCAAAAACCCAGTGTATTTCCATAGCATAAAATTTGCTTCTTTAGTTGTACTGGAGCTACATGGCTAATGCAAGTAAACAGCAAAGTTGACACTAGTTTTAGTTTACCTTAGTTTTGAAGCTTCAGTGTCAAACTACAGAAGTGAACTCCTGATGATAAAGACGTCTTGCCTTACAACTGTGTAACACACACTCTTGTTTCAATGGGCTCAATATACCATTACTGTGTGCGCACAGCTGCCATCTCTTGGTTATCCTTATTAGCTTAATATACTAGTGTATCTGTGAAGAGTGTCCAAGGCCCCTGAAGCGACCCTTGAGGAGATCAGGCGATTCATAGGGTGGGCTAACAGTCATTACTAATGACAAGCTCGACCCTACAGGCACAGAGCAGCAGCACCAACTGGTCCGTTTGACCAGAATACAGGCTAGCACGCTGCTACTGAAGTGTTGGGCTGCGTTACCGATATTAATCATAAGTACTGGCATACAATACGCTGTATATCTACATATAACAGCCACTGGAGCCACGCAGGGAGGCGGCATGTGTGCAGCTGCTGCTGATGCTTGTTCATTTAAAAATGGATGCTCGCAGCCGGCTTGTCGCCCATCCCGTCCTGTAGCTCACGCTAGACTAGCCGGTGTATCATGACAGGCCGGCCAATGCTCAGTCAGACCGGCAATGACTGTAACGAGCCGGAGGGACGCATGGATGGAAGGATGGTAGGAGGGAGGTAAGGAGGAGGCTCCCTCGGTAACGCCACGTACCTGTGAATTGCTGCAGCGTTGGGACGGTGCCCTGCACCCATAGGCTCAGCACTTGCTGCACGGACAGATTAACGGAGTAATCCTTGCTCATGTTTCTGTTTCTGCCTCTGCCGCCGCCGCCGCCCGGGTTCGCACCCCTCTTTGTCAAATGGCTGAACGAGGCTTTGGGCGAAGGCATGGAGGAGACCGGGGTGGCATGAGGAGGCTTCTTCTTTCCCTCCCCCCTCCGCCCCTCTTCTTTACCGGTGCCTCTGCTTCGGCTTCACGCTCTCTGGCCGGGGCAGGGAAGAGCCGCCGCTTCGTTTCTCTACAGCTGAGAGCAGCGGCGGCTGCTTGGGGGCCATCATGGCTACAGCAAGGCAGGCAAGCTCGGCAGACACACACACATATACACATACACACACGATCGCACAAGCACGCGCACACACGGTCGCCCTACATCGCCTGGTTCTGTCTACATAACGCTTAAAGGCGCCGTCCCCCTTAAAGGGGAGTGCACGCGCTGAAGGCACGAGCTGCGCCTTATGAATGAAAAATGAAAATGAGTTTTAAATGAAGAGCAGCTTAACTGACACAACTACCCACTCACAGCTGCCTGACTCAGTATGGCCACACTGTACAAAATAAAAAGTCAGCTCAACTTATAGTACCTGATTACATCACGTTTTTTGGGTTGAGTACACAAGACTTCACCCAACTCAAACGTCTTAGGTGAGCCAGAAATGCTCCCAACTGCCGCTTCGAGCTTCTGTGTCTCAGTTAGATAAACAAAATAGAATGAGTGTTTTCCCCACTAGATGAGACTCATCATCAGTCAAAGAAGTCATCACACAATGCCATCAGATATTTTCTTCACTTTGGGATCCAGATAGCGACAGCGGTGGCACAGCTGGGATGAACTCATGATCTCCTGAAGCTGGGACTGATTATTAGACAATTGAGCCACATATGATCATGCTACTCAACAAATACCTTCTACAGTGTATTACACATGCATGGACACAAAAGCTGAGGTTCTGCAAGAGTTCCTGAGTGCTGCAATAGAGTATGGAGGCCCACTGAAATAAACAAATCCAGCACCCAATGATTATTTTTTTCATTACATGAATTTCTGTGTCATTATTTGAAGTTTCTACGTCATTACTTGATTGATTAATTGAGATGCTATGTCATTATTTTGAGATACTAAGTCACTATTTAAAGATGCTATGTCGTTGTTTTGAGAGGCCAAGTCGTTATTTAGAGATGCTATGTCATTATTCTGAGGTTCTAAGTCATTATGTCGAGATAAGTCCTTCGTCTGTGATAGTAAGTCATTATTTGAAGATGCTAAATCATTATTTTTAGATTTAAGATGCTAAGTCATTAGTTTGAGATGCTGAGTCTTTAGTTTGAAATACAAAGTTATTTTGTAACTGACAGTTTGATTAAATTTGTCATGTTAATAATGACCTTGTAGTGCTAGGAGTTTTTATGATGAAAACCATTCTGTGTGAAAATAAATAGTAATATGCTAGTAATGTGTGGTATTGTTTCATTAAAGATTGTCAAAAGCCCTCATGTACAAGACAACGCTACACTGACTAGCCCAGGGTTAGCTTTTAGCATTGGCTTTAGCATTAGCTTAGCTAAAGGGGTAGATGTCCTTGCTTAAACCTCCTCGTCATTACACATGAAAACCTGCCATTTTAACAACAAACAAGTTGCTAAAAATCCATGGTTTGATTAATTAAACACGGTTCCAATATATACACATATATTAGTGTCTGCACTCAAGCTCTTGTAAATCCAGTTCAGGTTATAGATAATAATGAATGTACCGCTCTCTGTGCTGCAGGTTGTTCCAGGTGGCCTAAACTGAAAACAGTGACAGATGTAGAAGTAAGCAGGACTTTCCCAGAATTTTGCATGTGGTCAAATGAATGTTCATGATGGACGTATGAGGGTAGATTTACATGGTTTGTACTCTGGGAAACAAAATGTACAGAATTGTTTATGTTAACAGTGGGTCCATATCCTGTATTTTTCTAGTATGCACATATTTTCATGTACCCAAACACTCCTGATTAGTTTTTATATACCCTCTATATTAGAAATATGCTGTTTTTGTTATTGTTTTCTCACTGTGACTTTAAGGCTGTTATGTAAACGATCTCTGTTCTGATAGTCTCCTTTGCATTTCACCTGATTTGAAAAGCAGTCCAGTCTGAAACACGTCAGCATAAATGAGCAGAGAATAAACTGTTGCAGGCTGAGTAAGGTGGATATAAATCTGTTGCTTTTTGTGACATCACAAAAACAGTCAGTTCAAAAGGGGTGTTTTTTGTAGCCAAGTTTCTACATATGGACTGCATAAAACTGTAGTAGTTAGCAGAATGCTATCCTGGATCGATTGAAACACCTTCTGTAGGAGGACAACACAATTTCTTGACTTTCAGTGAAGAGTTTTGGACGTTTAGTATCAAAAGCCTGGGGGAAATGTAGTGAGCAGTTAAGTTACTTATAAGCTCTTATTTCCCAGGAAATGTGTCAGGCCTGTCACATTTGTCAGGCCTCAAAGAAACCATAACAGAGTGAAAAAAAAATTAAGACTGAGCTGCTGTGAAGCTGAAAATGGTCTTCGAGGTTTCACGCTATCACATTCGCAGCTAGCATTATCTCACTCCAGCAGTTTTCTTGGCCATTTAAACTCTTTCTGGGAAACTCATATACAGACATTTTGTCAGCTCTTTATTAGCTCTTTCCCCATTCTTGTGGTCATCTCCTGGGCTGCAAAAAAGAGTGTCATGTGATTAAACACTGAGGAAAGAACCTGCTGGGTGATATATAGCCTGCTCTATCTTCCATTCCTGGCTCAGTTGAAGAAACTGCTGTCCTCTGTTAAATGTCCAATTAAATGAGACAACAAGAGGAAATGTCACAGTAAGAGGAAACACAAAGTGCAAAATCTTCAACACTGTAAATCTGAATAACTGTCATAACTTAAATCATATTAGTAAACTTTAATCGTCAACAAATTTTACTTCGTACTAGTTGCCATACAATTCATTCATCAATAATAGTATGTGCTTTCAGAAACAGCTAGCTTACCTTGTACACGCCCACATGGCACAACAATGCGAGTGTGCTCGAACACGCCCACAAAAGACAAACCTGGGGGCACATAAGTGATGTAAGTCGCCTGTTAGTGTGGACGTAGGGTAACAGAGCTTAGAATAGAGTTTATGACGCCTCTGTGGATAGCAGTGACAGGGCTTCAAAGGTAAGGCGTTTGCTGATTCAGTGCTTACATTGCAAATGAGACAAGCGCTGCTGCTTGTTCCAGTTAACGGCAGGGTGAAAGAAACAAATTGCTTATTGTTTTTAATTGAGATGACATAAAACAATTCTGTAGTAATAAAGTGTGTGACGTGAGCATGCAATGTAAAATCTTATTTACAATTTTAAGCAATTAAATCATTTAGAGTGAAATCTACTGCACTCTAAGAAATGAAAGAATCGCTCTGTTGTTGGTTTTAATCAGTTTATTTTTTTTGTTGACTTAAATTTATGTAGGTCAGTAAAACTGAGTCAGTTGTGTTGTTTCAGTGAAATAAAGTGAACTGTCATATTTACTTCATAAGTGTTTGTTTGGTAATCTTACCAAAGCCAATCTTTCCCATTGGCTTTTGGTATCATCTATTTGCATATTGTTTTACTTTTTTTACTCACCGTCTTTGTGTTGTCTGTTCCCCTGGCCTGCCTTTTTCCGTTGTATGTGCGTCTTTCTTCTATTCCACAGTTAACTGCCAAGCCACATTGCTGTTGGCTGTAAGTGCAAGTTCCCATGCACCCAACTGCTGGGTGTAATTCTATGACAGCTCAGTAACACAGTAGAAACATAACTAAATTATGTATATCTAACTCCAACCTACCTTTTTCTACTTTAATTAGTGGAACATAACCACATTAAGTTGAAAATGATTGATATATAAAAATGATATGAAAGCCATATAAGTATGAATACATATTGCTCAAAATAGCATCTTAAAAGCTACTTAACACAGCTGCATGGAACCACTTGGCATGAGATTTTTTAATTAAGTAAAAAAAAAATTCAGAGTTTGTGTGTAATGTCAACTTAATTATGTGTTGTTGAATTTTCTTCAGTTGTGTAATTTTAACATAATTTAATCATGTTCATTCTACCTAACTAATTTATGTATACTGTTAAAGTCTAATTTGTTAAAAACATATTCCTTTAAAAAAATAAGTGGAATAGGTATTGTAAGTTGCACTAGCCAAAACGTATTTAGTGTAGTCTACTTACACTTGAGTTGGCTGTAAGTTGTTGTTGGCTGTAAGCGCAAGTTAACCTCAAGCTTACAAAAGCGAATTTTGGGACCTCACCAAGTGAACAACTTGCCAATTTCACCTCTGTGAGCAGTTAGATTTTTATAATCCACCTGCTCATCAAAACAGTGCTACCTCACCTAAATTCTACATTAAGAACATTCTAGAGGAGTTCCCACAGAGCTGATGCTGCACACTTGCACCTACAGCCAACAGCAACATTGTTGCTATTGACCTTAGAATATATGCTAAGGACATGCAATGCAAGGTAGGCCAGGGAAGTAGACAACATGAAGATGGTGACTAAAACAATATGCAAATAGATGTTGCCAGCAGCCAATGGGAAAGGTGAGTTGTACTCCAAAAAAGTTGTGCTTGTAGTAATCTACATAAATGAATTAAGTAGAATAAACATGATTAACTTGAGTTAAAATTAGACAGTTGAAGTAAATTCTACAAAATATAGTAAAGTTGACATTACACACACACATTACACACAGTAGATTTCACTTGAAATGATTAAGTTGTTTGAACTAGTAATTCTGAGTAATCTGTACTAAGTCAGAAGTATACTTAAATTACATTAGTGCTCTATACAGGTTTTTTTTTAAGTTAATTAAACTCAAGCGTAAGTAGACTACACTAAATAAGTATTGATTAGTACAAATTACAATACCTATTTCACTTTACCTTATTTGTTAAGGTAATAAGTTTGGATAATCTTTAAAGTAAGGTTAACAATTAGACTTTACAGTGAAATATTAATGAAAAGACATTATGTTAGGACTTATTCATTAGAAACGAAGGCTTAGTACACTTGTTTCTAAGCTTAAAACGAGTAAGCTATGTTGGGTTTCTAATAATAATTTTAGAAATACACAAATTCCCATAAAAATTGACAAAGTAAAAAAAAAAACCAATACACTTCGTCCACAGTATGCACTACCTCATTTTAAGCTTGAAAACAAACTGGAAAACAACACAGTGTTTACGTAACCTTACAGTAGATTTACAGTCATAGATTTTTAACCTAATAACTGTTAAACTACAGCATAATTGATGCTCATGGATATGAAAACATTTTATAATAACATTAGGAAACCTACATTTTACAACTGCTAGACAGTCTTAAAACATTAACTTGTGTACAAAGGATGCAGCACCAATCATGTAATGAACTCTGTATTCAGTAAATATATTACTCATGCTGAGTAAACACACAAGGCCAGGAAGCAGGCCTCATTTCATAGTGTTAGTGATCCATCTCAATGAGCCCTAATGAAGAAACGCAGTTTCTCTTCAAACTCTCCTGTAACTCTCACATCCACAAAACAAAAACAATGTGATAAATGTCCATTCTCTCAAATAGAGCTGCCATACGATGACCGTCAAATCAAAATGTTTTAAAAGTTTTTTTTTTTTTTTTTACATCATTTGAAAATGGTGCAGGTGACCCTTGTGGTGCCCATTTCCTTGAAGTATGGTTAAGACTGTGCTGCTTGGTTAAAACTGAGCTTCAAAAGAAATGGTAATCAAATCTTCTTGTAATCTTGTTGGCTGCATTAAAGCACATTACAGTTACGCAGCCATTTTTTCCTCTTGTGAAGTTAGCCTGTGAGAGGTAGGAGGTTTTGTTATGTCAGCAATGATATACAGATTTTGTTACATCAGCATGAAATGCATTTGCAGGGAATGTTTTCAAGTGTCCCTATTCACCTGCCCTCCAGACCACAATGGAACTTTTTTCATGTCCATTCACACTCCTGCTTTGTACAAAGCCTCAACTGAATACCTGCTCACCCTTCTCTGGCTCTAATTAGAACTATTCAATACTACACATTGTTTTGCTTCTTAACGTTGTGCAACTGTACTGAGTTCTTGGCAGGCTTCTAATAGCAGTTATCAGATATCACTGAATTCATTCTATTTTCATCAGTTATCACTGGTTAATGTAAAAATTCTCCTGTGACCGGCTTTTTAAATATTCACTATTATATATTCAAATCTGATCATTTATTCATATAATTCTTTGCTGTATTATCTGTGGAGAATGGGGATGCTTGCTATCCAAAGGAGAATGAGTTCCTGTTTAGAGCGATGGTTCCACTCAAAGTCTCTCCCTCCTGCTCTTATAGAGTTTTTCCCTGCCACTGTTACTCTGGGCCTGATTTCTGGAAAGCTACGTTGTGGCAACTAAATTTGAACTTGAATTAATATTGACTCATTTTAGTTTGTGCGTCAAACAGTTTCATTGGTTGATTATATCAGGGCACCACCTGAGGCTCTGAATCATCAGTGTCCTCCATTGTGTGCAGTATCACCTCCCAACCCCAGGCCCCTCGTTCTCCAGTTTCTCCATTGTTTTGGCCCTATTGTCCCAACTGTTTCAAACGCCTGCAAAGCCAGGCTATCACGCGAAAGGCCTGATGAATATGGTTGTGAAAGGCCATCAGATCAGGTCAGGTCCATGCAGGCACCTGTAGGCTGAACTGAGAGGTGCTTTGGGTCTCGGAGGGGAAGGGCATTGATGTACAGCAGACATGTGGGGGATGGTGGGAGGGGTTGACCTAAGGGTTCATTCATGAGCGAGGTCGACTCATTCTTTATGTCTGAAGGGTGTAGACCAGAGCAGCCAGATAAAAGTGCTTCCCAGAGTCCACAACGGCTTTGAAGCTCCACAGGCCTGTTAGTGTGCAGAGTGGTGTAGAAGGCCCATTTTAGTCAAAGGACACCCAACCTGATTGATCTCTCCCACATAATATCATATTGTCAAGTGTACAATGCTGGCACTTTCCTTTTGAAGACGATATACAAACTAGAATTAAGAACCAACATCAAGGTAGACCAATCCCAACAGCATGCTGAATTCAAATTAGTATGAAATTTTGATGAGATGCTTCAAATAACTTTAATTTAGGCTAAAAAGAACTCATTACTGGCATCAAATATTCATTACTCATTTGATTTTGGCCATGGTAATTTGATCTAGTTGAAGTTGGGAAAAAAGGGATTATCATAAAGCCCAAAAGATTTGAATATTACACACGCCTCCCTCATTCAGATTCTGTGACCTTGAAATTAATGAAGCAGCCTGAATTTTCAACAAATAAATAAGCAAACACTTTTTAAACAAACTTTGTTTTATACTCATATGATCTAAATGGTTTACAATGATATTCAAGAAATGTTGGTTTTTACCAAGGGTGCATGTTTCAATGGAAATTTCCATCCACTAAAAACCGAACAGCTAAATGGTGTGCCCTTCCTTCAGCCACAAGGTGGCGCTGTGGGTTTACATCACTAGTACAGACCTATATACACCAATCAGACACTTCAATAGGTGCACCTCACTGTATCCACACTCAGTGTCTATTTTATCAGCTCCACTTACCTCCACATAGGTGGAGTTTGTAGTTCTACAATAATAGACTGCAAACGTTGTTAGCCACCTTTCACTTTCCTCAGTGTTCTTCAGGGGTCAGGACCCCAAAAGGACCACCACAGAGCAGGTATCATTTGGGTGGTGGATCATTCTCAAGACTGCAGTGACACTGACAAATATTAACCTTCCCTTAATCATACCCAAACCCAAACCCTAACCTTAAACTTAATCAAAACCCTAATCCAAACTTTACCTTAAATTGACTAAAACCCCTACCCTAACCAAAACCCTAACCCTAACCCAAACCCAAACTCAAACCCTAACCTTACCTTAAACTTATTCTAACATTAACCCTAACTTCACCTTAAACTGACCCAAACCATAACCTTACCTTAAACTTCTTCTAACCCTAACTTTACCCTAAACTGACCCAAACCATAACCTTACCTTAAACTTACCCTAATCCAAACCCAAACTGAAATCCTAACCTTAAACCTACGATAACCCTAACCCTACCATACCTTTACCATAACCTTACCTAAACCCAAACCCAAACCCAAACTCACCTTAACCTTACTTTAAACTTACCCTAACCCTCACCATTGCCCTAACTTAAACACACCCTAAGCCTAACCCTAATCATACCTTAAATGTACCCTAACCTGGAAATGACCCTAAAATTATTTTTTTTAGATTGTTGGGACCTATTTTGGGCCCCACTGTGTGACCTGAACCTGACCCTCACACACAATACACAAATACACAAAAGAACAGACATATACATACAAATACACACACACACACACACACACACACACACAAACACACTGACTTACATAAATACATTAACACATGCACACAAACACACATGGCACACACATATACAAAACCACACACACATTTGCACCCCAATATGTATACACACAAATACACACACACAAACACACACACACACACACACTTATCTATTTATTCATATTTTGCATTGCTTTATTATTTACTCTGTTGTTTAGTGTCAGTGTCAGTAGTTTTGAATGGGAATAAGGGAAATTCTAGAGTAACGTGAGAGCCTTCTGTATGACTAATGGTTAGATCCATTTGTCTAGTCATCAGAACGTTGCCAGAAGGGGTGTCCGTGAGTGTGGGTTTCCCGGAAGCCATGTAATTCTGTCTTGGATCTTTTTTTTTAGCTCTCTTTTAATGAGTAACCTTTGTTTAAGTGTGAAGCTGAATAGAAGGGGTTGTCATGTCAATGGAAGCTTACCTCTACTCTTAACTTAGGGTTAGGCTTTTCTTTATAATACAACTTAAGTATGAAGTATCAACTCTAGAAAAACAGAACTAACCCCAAAGTATCCCGTGTTGTAGCATAACATAACATCAGCATAATGTTCCTATGCAATATGAGGATAAGGGGTCATATGTGTGTGCCATATGTAATATGCATGCTATTTATTGGACACCTATAAATACTGTATAGCATGTGTATAGAACTGTTGATCTTACATTGTAGTTTAGCCTGGTTTTCCTACACATTTGTCCTGAAAATTAAGGCAAACAAGTACACAATCACTCATTCAGTAGCATATGCCCACTTGTGATGAGTTTTCTCTGCCACCGTCATGTCTACAACCATGAGCTGTTTTGCTGGAATGAACGGACTTCAGCATGAGTCAAACACACGGATCTCACCAGAACAATTCGTCCAGAAGGCTAAATCCCTGTCTTCATGCTGGCCCAGTTTTCCATGTGTTAATAACATGGCTGAGGATTTAGTGTCATCACTGGGGCCGATTAAGTCAAGAGCGATAGCAGGACACGTGGAGACTTCAAAGAGATTGGCCATACTTTGCGCTACCCATGTTGGCAATGAGGGCAGGTACAAAAGATCACATGGAGCAGTTCAAACAGAGAAAAGCTCACTCGGTGCAGCCACTCAGCTTCACACACGGGTCTTCAACAGTTTCCCCAGGCTTTCATTGAAGTCCCTATTATACGCATTTTGGCTGTGTTGAGGTTATTGATGTGGGACATTAAAGGTTTAATGTGGGGGTTAATCAGTTGTAGGATCTTTTTAGCAGTACTATTCTCTTAGACGAACACCTGTGTGCTACCTGTCTGTACCTGCCCCACCGGGTTTAAAGAAAATCTGCCCGGGGTTACCTCATTCCAACCTTAAATGTGCTTCAGTATGTTTTGTTCTTTTGCTTGACTTTATACTTTATTAGTAAATTAATCCTTTAGATGCCATAATGCGAATATGTAACTTGTAATGAAAAGAGTTTGATCACAATTGCGCAGAATTTATATTTTAAGACATATTCTGGCAGGGACAGTTTTACCAGAGAAGCGCTGGTAACGTAATAAGTAGGTAAGTGGCCGATTCGTTTGGGATAAAGGATCTCATCAGCATTATGCGACAGGCACCTAATTTCCTCAAACGAAAACAACACGATCTGTGACTAACTGGCATACAGACTAGCATTAGTCTAGTAAAGTGGATTCATTTAACTTAGCAAATGCTGCCTAACAAGACAGAAAGCGCATCACTTAATGAGAGATGTCTATGAGCTATTTTTTTTCCTTCTCCTTGTAATTGGGCCATTACCAAAAATGCTGTGGATTTCTTGTCATGAACTTGAGGATTATGGGTCAAAATAAGCTTCATTTTAGCCAATAGCTATTCAGGTCACAAAAAAGAAAATAAAGAGAGGCACTTTCTTGTTTGCCAGGCTTTGTTTGAATTTTCTTATTCCACCTTAAATGGTGCAGCAGTTACATTATGGGACCTGAAGCGTTATAATAACTGCTGTACCATTAAAGGTGGAATGAGACAATTCAAACAAGAAGCTGCTTCTTGAATATAAAGCAGCTATACTTCAGCCTCATCTGTTTGCTTTTACCCAGTTTTGTTATTACATTGCTGAGAGGTTGATTCGAGCAGGACTATTATTACTGAGGGGCTCTGCGTTTGTGGATTTATAGGATGTAATTACCTCAGAATTATCACTGAGCAGACTACAGACATGGGTGTTTCGTACTGGATTAAAATCAAAGAGGTTGTGGGTAATCATTTCAATTACACACAGTTATCACTGGTAATAACAAAACAAGCTGTAGTTCAATATTAATTATTTTTCATGTAATTATCTACGTAATCGTATTTACAGATGATTTTTGGTTGAGTAGGTGAGCTACAACTGCACATCAACACAAATCTGAGTTGACAGTGCCCATCAGAGTTCATGAAGAGTTTGCTGACAAGGACTGCTGTGACTTCAGTTTTTAGTAATAAGATGGGTTGTTTATTAAGCGTATTGCTTCACTTTGGTGTTTAGATACAGAGGATAAAAGTATGGCATCATTCTAATGTTCTTTAAGACTCTATATAGCCTACATCTCAACAGAGCACACTGCAATATGTTTTGTGGATCATTCCTTTGTCTTCTAAAGAAACACCCTAGACATGCCACCAGTGCATCGCAAGGCAGACTCACAGACATACACCACTTTACACCTACGGGTGATTTAGCATCACCAATTCATCTAATTGCATGTCTTTGGACTGTGGGAGGAAACCCACACAGACTCAGGAGGAGAGTCAGTGACCCCATAACAGGGTTTCTATCTTTCTCTGTCCAGTCAACTGCTCCCAGGGTACACAGGTACCATGTAAACTCCACACAGAAAGAGAAAACTGTTCTGACAGCAAATTTTATCTGTTATTGTCAAATAGAAATAAACAGGGGGCAGTTTCCTTATTGTACCCTTTTGGGCATAAATGGTGAAGGTGGGGTTGTTTCTGAGGGCCCCTGACCAAAACCACTTCAAACTCGAACCCTCTGACATTGAAATACATACACATCAAGAGAACTTGCTCTGTGCACCTCTGAAATGGGACCCTGTGATTATTTTTCCTTAACGTTGCTTAGTTTAAGTAAAACCAGGCTCTGTCTTGTTTCAGGATGACTGCGCATGACTCACTGGGACTATTACCCTTTGACGGATTTGAGTTCCTGAGGCTATGCAGTTCTAAGTAAGGTCTTGCTTTCAAGATGAAAGCTGTCCTTACAGATGTGATGAATGTGGGCGTAGCTTGTTAGAAACGCTTTGTGACGAAACAGTCATGTTTCGTTTTGAGATTATTGCTTGTCTGTTCAAATGTTAGGTTTAAATGAGAAACAAACAGCAAATAAAACGTCAAGACAACATCTGAGACAACAAGCTTAGACCGCATGACAGAGTTAAATCTGCATTCCTGAGGATCGGTCTCATTGTCGACAGTCACATTTGTTGCCATAAATCATACGCTGGCTATCTTCGTCTGGCATCAGTAGGAGAGTCGGTGACTTGCCCCATAACAGGGTTTCTATCATTCTCTGTCCAGTCAACTGCTCCCAGGGTACACAGATACCATCGGTACTGGGATTACACAGCTGACTGAGACGTACACACACCTTTCCCTTTCAGAGTCGGTTGAGTCTAGCCGGGTTCAAACATTTGAAACAGTGTAGAATTCCAGGACTTTTCCATGACATAAGATGAGATTTCTGAATAACAGATCATCTCTAGATGATGAGTAAAGGCTAAGGCAATTAAATACATTTATTAAAGATGAATAAAAGGTAGTAGGAGTCTGTTAGCATTATTACATTAGGATGCACAAATACTATTTATTAGCTGAATTAGACATATTGGAAAACATTCATTCATTCATTCATTCATTTGTCTGTTTGTTCGTTCGTTCGTTCATTCATTCATTCATTCATTCATTCATTCATTCATTCGTCTTCTAAGCAGCTTATCCTCTGTGCAGCTTGTCCTCTGTGAAGTTTACAAGTTCTCCCCATGTCTCTATGGGTTTCCACCGGGTGCTTTCATTTTTTGAAACACTTAAGCGGTTTAGAAGATGAAGATGAATAATTATTATTGTTATTTATTATTATTTTACAATACATAGGCAACATTAGCGTAATGTGAGAAATCTAGCACCATGTGACCTGGCGATCAAAGTTTACTACTGCTGAATATTTTGTTAGTTCTGAACAAATGGGGTGGCTTGACCTGGTTTTACATATGGTGTAGTAGTTTGCATATCAAAAAGTCTTTTGCAAGAAAAGAAAAACACGTGACAGCAGTGCAAAGCCACCAGTTCCAGTTCCAGATGAAATGGTTTCACTTCACAGTATGAAAAACGCTCTTGCACAGATAATAGACCTCAGAAGGTGTGGAAAGCAGACACAGCACTAGAAAAGGAAGGACATCCTGTGTGAAGACACTCAAACCATGATGATAATTATCAGCGTGAATTACTGCCTTGTTCAAGTTTACTAGCTGGTGGTATGGTGTGCGCAGGATTCACAAGATCAACTCGAACCACAGCGCTGTGACAGCCGCAGCGAGGCGATGAAATTTGTGACACACTCAGCTAAGTGTGGCGAAGCAGCAGCCAAAAACAAATACTCTAGCTAGTTAAACCCCACTTTAATGCCGTACAGCACTCAAATTTGGACAGCAATGGCAACTTTCCTGGAAGAGCTCAAAAATGCGTCTGATGTTGAGGTTGACCTCATGTGTCACTCAGAGTGCATATGGTGGTGGTCAACATCCCATGTCATGGTCACAAGCCAGTCGTCTCATGAACAAAATCCAGAATTTGGGTTTATGTATTGATATGATATAATTGTATAACTGTGTTAATATGAGCATGTAGGTATTATGTGGAAATTAGTGACACATGTGAATCATATTTATTTCAACCTTACTTTATGACCATTAGATGCAGCTCTCATGCAAGGATATATGTGATAAAACACATGATGATTCTAAGATATACTTAGCTCCGAGACTGCCCAACAAGCACACCCATCAGAGGCTACACAGAGTGGAACCGGTTCCGTTTTGGTACAGACACCTAATTTTGAACCCTTTGGTGCATTTCCACCAAAAAAAGGTTCAGAACCCAAAAAGTGAGTTCCCACATGGAACCAATGAATAGATTCTTCAGTACGAACCGTGATGGCATCCGTGACCTTGTCAGCTGTTGAGGAAAAAAGGCAATAATGGCGACACATAATGGTCTGCTGAAGAAACTCTTCAGTGTCATCAATAGTTGCTCAGTGCTTATTTTTTTGGATCCAAGCACACATCTGTAGTAACAGTACAAACACTTGCAGGTAACCTGTGCAGTCCATCGTCTTGTTACTACTGTTTACTACCCTTGTGCAACGGCCTTTGTTGATGTTGATGTTGTATCCTTTGATGTTTCAGTCTGAACGGAACAGGTTCAAGAACTAGGGTTCTTTTGGCTTTTGTGTCACCAGATTTTTACACATAAACAACAAACTTGGCTACAAAAAAAACCCTAAACATTACAAGATATTCACATGTACAGTCATACGGTGCATGAGCATATGGCAACCCACAAGCACACCACTCTGGTTAACCACCCAGTTCCACTGTGAGCACACACAGACACAATACTACTTAATGTAATTCTATGGCTCATTATCAAAGACCAATAAAGTCCAAAATGTATTCTGTTCCCTCTTTATGAGAAACCCATAAAAACATCTGACAATTCTTTGGTTTTGGCAGATGTATATGTGTGGGTGTTGCTCATTGGGGATTTAAGTGGTCTTTAACTTAAGAAGACAGTTTATGCCATTTTTCGAATGTAGGTCTCATCAAAAACTCATATTAACCGCCACTCCTGACGAATGAATTATACAAAAAAAAATTATACAGTTTTGTAATCGTATGGGAACTGGCTGGCTGATTTCTAGGCGATACAAGAATATTTACAGAGCACCTTCCATACACTTAACATTACATCTCTTTACATTACATATTACAGTATTTACACTATACTGCCAAAAGTATTCACTCACTCATCCAAATGATTAAATTCAGGTGTTCCCATCACTTTCATGGGCACAGGTGTATAAAACCAAGTACCTAGGCATGCAGACCACTTCTACAGACATTAATGAAAGAATAGGTCCCTCTCAGGAGCTCAGTGAATTCCTTTGTGGTACCATGATAGGATGTGCAACAAGTCCAGTCGTGAATTTTCCTCAGTACTAAATATTCCACTGTCAACTGTCAGTGGTATTATAACAAAGTGGAAGCGACGGGGAACGACAGCAACTCAGCCACAAAGTGGTACGCCATGTAAAATCACAGGGCGGGTCAGCGGATGCTGAGGCGCATAGTGCACAGAGGTCGCCAACTTTCTGCAGAGTTAGTTGCTACAGACCTCCAAACTTAATGTGGCCTCATATTAGCTCAGACTAGCTCTTCCCTGGAGAGACGAATCACACTTCTCCGTCTGGCAATCTGATTGACGAGTCTGGGTTTGGTGGTTGCCAGGAGAATGGTACTTGTCTTGTGCCAAGTGTAAAGTTTGGTGGAGGGGCGATTAGGTGTGGGGATGTTTTTCAGGAGTTGGGCTCAGCCCCTTAATTCCAGAGAAAGGAAGTCTTAATCCTTCAGAATACCAAAAGATATGGACAATTTCATGCTCTCAATTTTGTGGGCACAGTTTGGGGATGACCCCTTGACTGCACACCAGTGCACAAAGCAAGGTCCACAAAGAGTCCTGACCTCAACCCTATAGAACACCTTTGGGATGAATTAGAGTGAAGACTGCAAGCCAGACCTTCTCGTCCACCGTCAGTGTCTGACCTCAGAAATGCGCTTCTGGAAGACTGGTCAAAAATTCCCATAAACACATTACTAATACCTTGTGGAAAGCCTTCCCAAAAGAGTTGAAGCTGTTATAGCTGCAAAGGATCAGCCGACATTATCTTAAACCCCATGGATTAAGAAGGCAGACGAGTGAATACCTTTGGTAATATAGTGTATATGCTATACTGAGACGTATGAGAAGACTAGACAGCAATAAATGATAGCTATCAAAAGTTTTTGTTTTGACATGATTATGACTGTCAACGGGCTGCACACAATGCTAACGTTAGCTAAGTAACTACTGTCCTGACAGCATTTCCCACTGCCCATCACCTCATCTTCTCATAAGAAACTACATATGATACGTCTGAAAACAGTAATTTAATAAACTCTGTAGGATTAATCGGCAGCACATCATCTCAAGCAATTTAATAATCTCTTGAGGCTAATGTTAGCTTCCTATTGGAAGTTTCCGTTCCACCTTAAATAATGCAGCAGTTACACACTTGTGCCCAAACAGGCAGCTGAATGTAAGCGCTACATCATTCAAGGCAGATTTGGAAAAAGAATTAGAAGCTAATATTAGCTTCGTCTAATCTCTATCTACTGTACGAGTTACAACCAACAAACTGGGGCTGTATCACTTGAGGTGGGGGTGTGTCTGATTTGACCCTTAAATTACTGCATACATATACACACTTGGATGTAACATTTATAGTTTGTCTGAGCATCACTGTGTTTTATGCATGAATTTATTAAGCGGCCCAAAACACTACCAGCCCACCAGGAACTCTCTCCCCATTACCCACTCTGGCAGTGGTGCTCAGCCTAATTCACTCCAGAATTTTAGATTCTTCAGATTCACTCTGGATTTAAATCATGGCTCCGATTGATAGTCACTTAAATTACAGCCTCTCTCCAGGCACAGCTAATCTGGAATAGGACTGTAGAAATGTGATTTCTTGTGGACTTGTACCCTTAGTCACATGAACACTACGACTCTCTTTACTGTATATTCAGTTAACACATATGCATGGTACCTGCTTGTACATGTTCGACACACCCCGTATTATATACGCCTCAGTGTCTCAGGAGTTGGAGAGTAAATGTGGTTTGAGGTTTTCAAAGGATGACCTAATGAAACACTCCACTCACACTCCAACAACAAAACAGCTCACTACCTCCCCCCAAAAATCTGGAGCAGGAACGGGGGCGGGGTGATGTCATGTCATATCTTCATATCTTCATGAAAGGACTTTAGTAGGGGGGTGAATATAAAGCATTGACGCAGTGTAATGAAAGTGGAGATTTATAACTGTACTATGTAGGTTTTTTGTGTTAAAGCTGTAGCATTACTGAGTCAGGAGAAAAACAGACTAAAACGTAGTGTTTGTGTGCTTCTGTGAGTCACCCCGTATAGACTGTGAATTGGAAGTCTAGAAAACTACAGCAGTAAACTATCATTAGAGTAAATGGGTAAAGTTTGATGCTGAATTCGCAATGTTTCTAGACTGGTAAGAAGTTAGGAGGGAGGAGGAGGGCCTGTGCTTTCCCTTGTTTCTAACAGTAGGGGTGGACACCAAAACCTTCCGGTGATGTTCTGTTGTTTGGAGTACGAATTCAAAAGGTTGTGTCATCTTACAAATTGCAACATTAAGCTTAAAAATTGCTATTAGATATTTTCCACTGATAGTTCAGCCCTGGCACGCAGGAAACACGAAGTACAGTGATGCTGTTTTTGCTCAGCAGTATTTTGCTGAGAATCTGATCATTTTCATCACTCAATTTCATCACTCAAAGGCCCACCTTGGTCATTTAGAAGCTGAATTTTGTTGTTCAGACCACCTCACACATCTTTACATCTTAACATCACATATACAGGCACACAAAGAAGGTTTGGCTTCATGTAAAAGGTCTCAAAAGCAAAATCAACATTATGCTGATGAAAATTTTACATTTACCTTACCGTGATGTGTGGCTTGTATTACTCTGCCTTGCTTCCAGACCATTCAGTGGCACTGAGCGGCAGCGGCTCTTCCCTGCCACTATATTCAATAAAAGAGCATTTGTTTAAAGTGCTGTCTTTCCCGCGTCTCGGTCTTTGCCAATATATCACAATATGATGGCAATAGTAGATAATTCACCTACATCCACAGAGGACATGGCCTTCAGATTTGTTTTGATCATGCTTTCAGTGTGCTCACATTTATCAGATTCATCTGCTTAGAAGCACAACCAGTGTTACATAACTTTTTTTTTTTTGGATGCAGTTACACATTTCCACCAGAAAGGTCTGCAATTCCCCAAGTCATAATTATTAACTTTAACTGCATTGATTTTGAAATGTTAAAATCTGTAACTGATTATGATAACATTCAATAAGGTATACATCATTCTTGAGCAAAAAAGAAATGCTTGTGCTGCAAACATTTAATGTATTTGTGCATTTTTTTAACTGATTCGGAATGAATACCAAATAATGAAACCCAATCCAAAATAATTTAATCCAACTGAGGTGAAATTTAATTCGAACTCTAGTTTAGGAAATGGTATATTTTTCTTTTACATTCTTTTGCAAGCATATCATATCATATCATATCATCATATGTCTAGGGAACTCTTAAGACTGTTAAGACATGTGGGTGCCAATATGAAGTACATGTCCAATAATGTTTAAAAAAAAGGGTAACACTTTAAGTGTTAACTAACTAACTTTAGGTAATGCATTAGTCAACATGAAGTAATACATTGTAGCATGTACTTGAGACATGTAGTATGTTCACTTAAGATTTTATATAGTTCATCCACATGACATCATCACAGTGCAATTATGGTGGTCTAATAGTGGAGTATTTTTATATCTTCATGTCTTTTATTTAGTTTATATGTTGTATTTTAATAGTAATGAACATGTATTCTGTTTAAGACATACAAGTCGGGTTCCTTTAAGCGGTATGATATCTCTTAAGTAACTACGTAAAGGAAATAATTCAAAGGGAATTGGAGGATAAGATGATGTGATCTTAAAAAACTGAACCAGAGCCCTAAATTTCAATAAATAGAGCCCTGAGAACTGAACACTGCTCATTGCCTGTGAAAAACTAAGCAGAGTGTTCTGGATTGGTATCTTTGGCTTAAGCAGTGTTCCAATATTTGCAGGGCTGCAAATTATAGGGCAATGTGAATGCTGTGCAAATTAACACTTTCTGAAGCAGTGTCACGCAGACATCACTGATGAGGACCGATTATGGATTTGCCATGTGCTTGTGGGGGAAATCATCACACATTATTAAAGGCAGATTGTAAAGAACAGTTGTACATATTTAGAAGTGTTTAATGTTGCGCTGGTGGCAGCCTTTGATGGCCTGTGCTGCAGATCGGGTAAGTCAGAAGATGTTACAAGCTGAAACACTCCATGTTGAAGCTGAAACACTCCATATAACACTGTGAATGGACTGGGCTGAATTGCCATAGGCTGAATAGGTGTATATATGAAAAATGTTTTTGATGATTTTGTACATTCATTTCCATATATAGGACATATGGATGGGGTAGTGAAACTTACATAAAACATTTACACAGACAATGCTTGTATAAGCTCCACAGAAAAGCATGGACAATAGAATGGTATGCTCTGGAACAGCCAACCATGAGCCTAAGGTTACAATGCCCAGACATAAGCCATGGGGTATAAAGTTTTGGGGTGTGAATCTGTGGAACTGTGTTATTTTGATGGAGCTCCATCCAATACCTTTTGGGATGAACTAGAGTTATGCCTGAATGCAATCAAATCCTCACACCAATGTTCGGATATCTCTTGTAAAGCCTTTCCATAAAAGTAGAGATTGTTACTGCAGCACAGGGCAATAAACTGCCTATTAAAACTCCCTGATTTCAGAAGAAACTCAGAATGAGCAGATATCTACAAATCTTTGGACATATAATGGATACATTTTGTGTACAAGCACAACATGCTCAGTCATATAATCATACCCTCCTGTTTCACTTTCACAGGCAATGAATAAGTTAGAGTGCACTTCTGGAATGATTAGACCTGTCTGTGAGGAATTTCCCTAAGCAGGAATTCCCTGTTATAGTTCTAAAGTCAGGAGCTTTAACTGAGTGTTCATTCCATTAAACTGTGGAAAAAGACGTTTAAATACGTTCTCTAGGAAATATGAAGCTGTCATTATGCAGACAAGTGTATCTGAGCGTTGCTTGAAAGTGACACTAAGACTTTTCTGCATATTTTAGTGTCGTTTTTCTTTTCAGATCAGACTCGCTCCTCTCTCTTGGCTGCATTATAAAGCTGATTTATGCTGCACGTTGGAAATTGGGTTTGTGAAGTGTCTGCATGCATTTATGAAAAAAGGGCAGATTTTTTTCTTTTTTGCCAGAGTTTAAACGACGTCCTGTAACTCCTGCAGAGTTTTAACTGTGCTGGTGTAAATTCAGCTCTGCAGGAGATACATTTAATACCGTTCCTTTTACTGAGGACTATATTTAACTCTCTCTCTCTCGCCCCCCCTTTCCCCTTATATGCCTTACTCTCCCCTCGTCTCTCTCTTTCTTTCACTGTCTCTCTTTTTACTCTCTCTCTTGCTATGTCTTTCTCTACTTCTGTTACTCCCTCTCCTTCTTTCTTTTTTGTTCTCTCATTTCTCTCTGACTTTCTTTTTCACTTTCTTTTTCTCTTTTTCAATGGTTCTGTCACTCACATCATCCTCTTTCTTCTTCTGCTCTCTCTTTCTCCTTTCTTCTGTGTTTTATTCTATTTTCCCCTCTCATATATCCTTTTCTTTCTTTCATTCCCTCTCATCCTCTCTCTATATTCTTCTCTGCTTTTCTTCTTACCCACTCATTCTCTTTCTTCTTCTTTTTCCACTTTGTTTTTCTCTCCCTACTCTTTGTTTCTCCCTCTCTCTCGTTCTCTTTCTTCTTCTTTTTCTTTTTCTTCTTTGCTGACATTTTCATTTTTCTCTTCTATTTCTCCCCTCAGTTGCTCTCTCTCCTTGTCTTTCTTCTTCTCGTCTTTCATTCTTTTTCTCTTTCACTCACAATCGCCATTTTTTCTGTCTTCTGTGTCTCTATTCTACATACCTACATACATCTTTCTTTCGTTCTCTCACCTCTCTCTCTGTGTCTCTCCCTCGTTCACACTCTTTATAACTCTTTTAACCACCCTCACTACCTTCTCTCACTCTCTCTCTCTCTCTCTCTCTCTCTCTCTCTCTCTCTCTCTCTCTCTCTCTGGTTCAGCTTGTTCTTAGGTTCCTCTCCTGGGGCCCGTTCTCTGAGGTTTGGAAAGGAGTGTTCTGGTGCTTTAGCAGATTCTAAAGCTGCCCCAACCTGCACCTCACTGACCCATACAGTGTCCTCTTTAAACACCCCCCAATAGCAGAGAGAGTGAGAGAATAAGCTAAAAATAATTCTTCACTAAAGTATATCTCAGGGGTACACAGTTACTCACACTCGTTACTCATCACACCGTTTTGCTTTCTTTACCCCCACAAGACTCACAAATAAGACGTGCATGTGTGTGTGCGTGTGCATGTGTGTGTGTGTGTGTGTGCGTGTGTGTGTGTGTGTGTGTGTGTGTGTGTGTGTGTGTGTGTTGGAAAAGCTCTCAGTATGTGTTTTGGAACAGAAGCTCTACCCGATATGAAACTTCCTTTTTCCTCTCTGCTGTACAGTGTGATCGGTTTAGCAGTGGTGTTGGGCTCTGTGCCTGCAGAATGTGGGCTCTGCTCCGGTGCACAGGCTCGGCTCAGGGGGAAAATGAAAAGCCTTTAGCCTGCATTAACCAGGCATGTCCAAATCACTGTCACACATTTCTTCATTTTAACTTCAGCCAGGATTCTGTCATTAAACCATTCCAGCCTGTCTTGTTTGTGGGCTTCTCTGCACTGATTGCTTCCACTGTTGTTGCCACCTGGGTCTTGTTATGAGATTAGTTGGTGTGTTGAATCTGTTCTCATATTGTTATATTTTCTATCTTTCAATAGAAAGAAAAGGGTGTTCATCTTAAAGAAGAATTCCACTGATTTTTCAAAATTTCTGTATAATGTACTTATTGACATTTCAACAAAGACATTCAGAGCGGTTTGATGTCCATTCCAGAGAAATTAGCAAGTCAGAGTTGTACACAGTGGTGCTGATAGGAATCCAAAGTGTAGAAGCTGCATTACAGTACTCAATAAGCTAACTGGACAAAACATTAGTCACTTTGTGTGTTTAAGGTGGTAATAAATTCAGGTTCCTGCAGATTGTGCAGCATGAGGATGATGAAGCTATAAATACCAGCATGGTATGTGGCGGGATTCATAGATTGAGAAGAGGTGGTACAGTGCAGTGGATGTCTCGTTCCATGTGTAGTAAATGGGTCACAATGCAGATGTTAATGATCGGCTAAAAGGAGAGATTGCGTTTGGGCGTGCCAAAGGCCACAATGTGAAGGAAGTAGCTGAATTAGCAGGTGCATGGAAGCGTACAGTCATACCAGCAGTGGCTAAAATCCCAGTCTGCAGGAAATTCTCCTCAGAATTATGCCAGGGAAGGCATCCACAAAAACTGGCCAAACTGCACAATTCTTTGATGCAAGAGTGTCTGAACATTGATGTGACCGACATCCAGAAACTTGATCAGTACATGCCAAAACGAAACACAGTTGTTATTTGTGCTGGCGGTGATATTACACGCTATTAGGTACGTTTCAGTCACAGATGGCTCATTTTTGTCCAGTGAGCTTAGTTAGAAATGTATTACTTGAAACATTGTTTAGCTTTAAGCATTTATCTAAGACATATTTAAAATCGTTACTCGTGGAAAGTGCACTATTTACACTATATTTACATATTGCATATTACTCAGTTTGTGAGTTTCTACATAAATGTGATCTAAAATATGATCATTATTGTATTATATAATTATTTAATTTTAATATCAGATGAAGAGAAAATAATTAAATGAACAACACTAAAAGTATACATGTTTTAATTTATGTATTGAACTAAGTATAAATTCTAACTCTAAGTCTAAGTTCTTAAAATAAGAACTAAGAATCTTATTTTAAACATCTTTGTTGGCAAAAGTGTGTGAACCTCTGCTTTAAGTAACCACTAAGACCATAACCAAATAGTTCCCATAACTTGTTTATCAGCCCTATACAATGACTTGGAGTAATGATGGATCATTCCTTCTTACAAAACTACTGTGTTATGTTAATGGGTTTCCTTGCATGAAAAATGCACCCTAGGTTCTGCCTCAACATTTCTATTGGTTTACGGTCTGGACTTTGACTAAGCCATTCCAAAACGAACATTTCTTAACTATTCTTTGTAGAATAACTGGTGTTTTTACAGTTGTTGTCTTTCTGCAGGACTCACCCTGTTGAGGTTCAGTTCACAAATGGAGGCTCTAACATTCTCCTGTAGAATTTCATGATAGAATATAGAATTCATACCTCAATCAAAAGAGCTATGTGTCATGATCCAATAGCAGCAAAATAACCCCAAACCGTGATATTGTCACCACCATGTTTCAAAGTTGGAATGAAATTCTCATGCTGGAACCAAGCCTTAAAGATCTGGTTTTGCTGTGTCTGTCCTCCAACATTATTTCTGTAGTTTTCTGGCTCATCCAGGTGGTCTTTAGAACATCCTAAAGAGACAGAAATGTCCTTCCTGGAAAGTAGTGGCTTTCTCCGTGCTAACATCCATATATGCTCTTCTTATTCAGCCCTTGCCTGATTGTAAACGCATGACCACTGATATTAGCGAGTTTAAGAGAGGCCTGCAGATCCATGGATGTTACCAAAAAGGTTCTTGTGATCTCCCAGAAAACTGTATGATGTAGTCTTAGAATCATTTTTGTTGGATGACTACTCCAGGGAAGGGTAACAATGGTGTTGAATGTCATGCCATGTAGTAAGCATATGATTGTCTAAAATGTTTTTTTGTGCTGTAGCATTAACATTACCCTTCCCAGGAACTAAGAGGTCTAGTCCAAAACCTGAAAAATAAACAGCCCACAATTTTTTTTCACCACAATTTTTATGCTATTCATTTTCCAGCTCTGTGAGTCTGAATAGTCTTCCACTTCATGGCTGAGCTGTTGTTGCTCCTAGACACTTTCACTTCACAATAATAGCACTTACAGCAGGGCAGAAATTTCACAAACCAGCCTGTGGAAAATGTCTCATCAAAAGCTCCATGTTTAAAGTCACTAAGCTGTTCAGTTTACTACATTCTACTGCCAGTTTTTATCTAGGGAGACTGGTGCTTCTTAAGTGATGCACTGAAGCCACAAGGCTAATGTAAATATTAATTAATAGAAGCTTTCATGCTTCTGTTGCATGCTTCAGACTGGGTCAGGTTGTTAAATCAAATATGCATGCTTATGTGGTTTATCTATAAAAATGAACAAAGTAACATGGATATGGCACTAGCTACGCAACATGCTGTAGTCCATTTTTTATAGGTAACCAGTCTCCATAACCGCAGATCTCCTCTAGTCTGAGAAAGCAAAAAACTCATAATGCAAGTTATAATCTCAGAAAAAGGCTTCTTTGGCTTCATAACAGATGTGCTGTTGTGGCTGTTTCAGAACAATGCAGAGGATAGCAGTGCTGGAAACAAGCTGAAACCAGCCGAAGGTGGACAGTCAACAGCAAAGACAGGACAACTTCACACCTCCTACTGGACGGTAAGCCAGCTAAAGCAAGCACTAATCAGGTTTAAACTAGAGTGGGCAAATTTTGTAGTACCACCAAAAGCAAGCTGCCAAACCTAAATCCACACTGAACATCAAGCATCTTGAGAACCACATAATCCTTCACTAATATCCTAAACCAAGGAACTTGCACTCCTCTCTAGCAGACTAATGATACTAAATGTCCCTGACCAATACGGCTTAAAAAATGAATGCAGTCTTTTAATAAACCTGGATTATGAAATTCCGAGTTAACTTTGACTTTGGGGGGAACGCCATAGTGAAACACTTCAGTGACATGCTGTTTCCCAAGGATACAATCTCTGACATAAAGGACAATCTTCCTTCTCTCCTAACTGACCATCAGTTCACTGCTATCCTCTGCATCAGTTCAGAAGATCAGTCAGGTGGAAAAGCATAATGTCATGCCAGATAAGGTGACTTCCATAATTGTTTTAATACTCTTAAAGGAATACAAATTCATACTTTCATTGCTGGGCCATTCTCAGCTCAGCTCACAAATATGTTTTCACAACTCTTTGTTCTCAATACATGGCTAACCGGGAGATGTGGCTAAAATGTTCTACATTATTTTGAAACCTTTAATTTGTTGTAAGGATCCAGAGAACATTTTAGACCAGATGGCTCACCAAACAACAAGTCTTGCTTTAATGACTCAAAAGGAAGAAATTATGTGTTATGGAATGGCTTAGTCAAAGCTCATACAGTGGGGAAAATAAGTATTTGATACACTGCCGATTTTGCAAGTTTTCCTACCTACAAAGAATGGAGAGGTCTGTCATTTTTATCGTAGGTACACTTCCACTGTAAGAGACAGATTCTAAGGAAAATCACACTGTATGATTTTTAAATAATTAATTTGCATTTTATTGCATGAAATAAGTATTTGATCACCTACCAACCAGGAAGAATTCTGTCTCTCACAGACCTGTTAGTTTTTCTTTAAGAAGCACCTCCTATTCTGCACTGATCACCTGTATTAATTGCACCTGTTTGAACTCCTTACCTGTATAAAAGACACCTGTCCACACACTCAATCAATCACACTCCAACCTCTCCACCATGGCCAAGACCAAAGAGCTGTCTAAGGACACCAGGGACAAAATTGTAGACCTGCACAAGGCTGGGATGGGCTACAGGACAATAGGCAAGCACCTTGGTGAGAAGGCAACAACTGTTTTTTGCAATTAACTGCAATTATTAGAAAATGGAAGAAACACAAGATGACTGTCAATCTTCCTCGGTCTGGGGCTCCATGCAAGATCTCGCCTTGTGTCAACAGTCAAAGATACAAACAGCCCCAAGTCAAGACACACAACAGACAAAAGTCAGTAAGTAAAAATATGTGATACCAAGTATTATATTCTCGACTGTTTGGTGGGGGTGTAATTCAGGACAAATTATTAAGAGAGATGCAACATTTGCTTCCTTTACACTGAAAGTGTTCAGTAAAAGAGTCTTTTTATATTTCAAATTCATTAAATTAATTCATTCATCTTCCAAGCCGCTTATCCTTCTCGGTTGCAGGGGGTGTAGGCAGCTGCACAGATATATACATTTACACACATACTCACACCTCCAATTCACCTGACCGCATGTCTTTGGACTGTGGGAGGAATTTGGAGCACCCGAAGGAAGCCCACACAGGCATGGGGAGAACATGCAAACTCCATACAGAAAGGACCCCGGACACCCCAGCTGGGACTCAAACCCAGGCATTTCTTGCTGTCCCACCTGTTTCAAAGTCATGGCTAACATTAATGCTTGTTGCCAATTGTGCAGCAAGGAAAGTGAGGTAACTGCACTTTTGGTGAATGTTTTGGGGCAGAAGAGCTCACATTGCATTAATGTGCCATAGAATGGAAAAATATATTTACATCGGCATAGTTGAATAAGGAGAGCCATTTCTAAAATCCTAAACTGTTATGTAATAGACTTGACTTCAACCAAAATGATGCCCCCAAAATGTACATACACCAGTTTATGTTCCAGCCCACCAGGAAACAACAACAATGGAGCAACAGTAATGGCAGATTATACGTGCAGAAACGTTTATTTCCAGGCTGTGCAGGCGATGTCAGCACTTTACCTTTTCCCTTGAACTGTCAGCGGGCATGGACAGTGTTCATCTTTAAATATGGCTGAAGTTGGTTTTGTATTGACAAGCTCCTTAATTGAATGTTCTGTTACATCTTGCTGCAGCTTGTTCAGGGTCCAGTATGTAGCTACAGCACTATTTAAGGTGGAACAAAAATTTGTAATACAAGCTGGCGAACAGGAAGCCAACTTCAGCTCCCACATATTTAACAAGATCCTGGACAGCTGTCATTCTAAGGTGTTAGTTTTCTCTGTACATTTAATTCCAGACGGTTTCACTGTAAACCGGCAAATCAAAGCAGCACTCATCAAATTATTCACAAGCACATTAAAAAGGCAAAACAGCTTGTTTCATTCTAAGGCCAAATCATAGGGTTGTAAATGGGCATGTAAATCTGCATCTGTGCATTTTTTAGCCAGCCGTATACCAGCTATGGAGCCTTTGGAGAATAATTTAAAATGCTGAAGAATGCATTCTCAGGCACCTTTAAATGCCTTACATATGCAGCGTATTTGTAATTTTTATATCACCATTTTGTGGTGGGGGCATTGTGAGCATGTCTGAATATTGAAAGATGTGGGTATATTGTGATTAATGCCTTGCTTCCTACAAACCCCGGTAGAAAAACCAACATAGATCGGCATGGCTAGTCAAGAGAAAAACCCACACATGTTGTGTTGCAGATGCGGGTATGCTGGTCATGGAACATGATCATGCTGGGTAACCGGAGGTGACGCTTCCACCAGGCAAGGCAGGCAACTGTTTGGGACTCTAGGCCAGTGGGGGCCCTCCTAAGGGTATATTAATATTTTAGAAATACAAGTTTTTAAATGTTATTTATGTTTTCTGTTGATGTCGCAATATTTATAACATTATTTTGATGAATGCTGGTTGGAGAGGTCCGCTGTTAACTTTTACCTAGGGCCCCAGCAGACTCTGGGATCGCCACTGTGGTAACAAGCAACCAGCTAATCCAGCACCAGCCATCTTAAACCACTTAGACCAACAGTGCATGCTTGTCTACACTGTTAGTCAATCTATAAGTGATAGCATAATTGCAGCACATTACATTTCACTAGCATTGCTTTTTATCCATTGTTTTTATGAACAAAACATTACATTTTGTTAACAGGATATAGCTAACAGTCTAATCAGGTCACCACCAAGCATCAGATGTAACACCTGTTCACTTGTCAGACTGTGTTTTAGCCCTTTGCTTAGGCAAATAACTGGTGATACTAATGGAAATTAGCATTTGTGCTAGCAGCATTTGTCACATGAGGAAAGACTTAATTGCATTACAGATCATTATGTATGACACAGCTGTATCTGGGCCTCAGTGTAAAGAAAATGAATAAAGTGACGGGAATATTTCATCCTAAAAATATATATTGCCAATATTGCTCAGCATAGCACAGTGAATGAGCTTCACATTCGACGTTGGTGCCTTGGCATTACATACTTTATTTGGATCTGTGTTACATGTGATTGAGTTGTCAGTTTTCTAATGTACTAAGCTTCATGGATCAAGCCAGTACCCATTTGTATTTACTGCATAGTGATTCACTACATACGGAACTGGTGACAAATTGAGACACTGTGTAAGTGTTTAGAGTCTGGTGGTTTATGTGTGAGTTTGTAAAAAAGAATGCTCTTGAGGCTGACATTTGGGTACATTATGTCTAACAAAGTTTCTGAGTTGAAGACACTGGAAAAAAAATAGCTTGAGGAAAATTACATGTTTCATTCAATACATAGGTTTTTAAGTGATCTTGAACTTTTTTGCCACCATGCACAAGATGCCATGTCCTTTACATCTGGATCAAAGTTTTGACTGTGGCAAATGGGGGGATGCAAAGATACATCTGTAACTTTAGGGAACATTTGTATTTGGTCAGAATTTACAGAGATTTGTCCACAATAAAACTGTTTGATAGATGCTTGCTTGCGATGACACCCTGTAAAACATATCTCGGCTGATCAGCCACATTTGGAGTAAAATTTTGGTGTTTCGCTGGGCAGCCATTTTAACCAGGATATATAATATCAAATGAGTTATGTTGTGATGGGTTATGGTCATATTTGCTACCGGAGGTGGACGAAGTTTACAAACCATGTCCTTACGTAGAGTTAAAGTAGAGATACCCAAGGTAAAATATTCCTCCAGTAAAAGTTGAAGTTCCTCCCGTTAGACCTTCACTTGAGTAAAAGTACAAAAGTATTTGCCTTCAAATGTATTTAAGTATGGAAAGTAAAAGTAACATGATTTATTATGGCTCTATTGTCTTGTTGGCATTTCTGGAACAAGGCTCTTACTTAATCAACTCATGTCAGGTGAAGAGACTCTAGTGTCACTCTCGGTCCAATAATCTTTTAATAGAATGTCATTAATTAGTCTGACACTGATGTCCAATACAATGATCATAAGCACAAAATACTGAAGGCCAAAAGTTTCCAATAGGTAGAACCAATCTCTGTCCCACAGGTCAAAACAAGCTCAAAACAAAGTGCACGCTGCACACTGATTGGTGGGCACGCTTCATGCTTCTTTTGTTTTGACGTTACATTTTTATGCATATATGCACAAAAGGAACAACAGATTTTGCATAATGTAATGGAGTTAAAGTAAAAAGTCACCCAGAATGGAAATACATCAGTAATGATACACAGAAAAACACATTACATTGACTTTGTTACTGTCCACCACTGTTTACTACCATATGCAAACAGATTGGAGCACACACCCTCGCCACGCAGGTCAGATTGCCCACTGGCGTTCAGAAAGAGACCCCTAGGCCCTGATGATTCAGCCACTGAAATATGGAGCTTGTGGGATTTTTTTTCCCTTGCAGTTCCACCGCGTAGGGATCACTTACATGGGAATATGTCACTTTTTAGCGCTCCTCATGGATCGGCCCACTCAAAAATGGGTTCCAACTCTCTATATATTTAGCCTTCCTGTAAAGAGAGCCAGTGGAATTGCAGTGAAGTGCCTAGAGAGGAGTTTTTTTCTGAAACACCAAGGGTTTGGCTGGGTCACGTTGCGGTTGGTGCTTGTGCCATCTTTTCCAGCCCAGCGTCCTTTGTTGAAGGATCACTGTTTTTCTCCGGCTTCTGGAGGTTTTGGGCAGATTCAGAAGGCTGCTTAAAAATGCTCTGAAAAATGTGGCCGTGGCACTTGTCTTTGAGTTGCGTTTGAGGACTCGGCTTAAGATAACCGCAATGAGTACTGCTGCAGTGTGTGTAACTGTGTGTTTGTGTGTACGTGTGTGCACAGCGGAGGGTGTGACGTGCTGTTCTTCACCATTAACTTTTGCCTCATGCCGCTATGGAAGATGCCAGAGGCTGCAGGAGGTCTCCAGCGCTCTGGGCCATAGCCCAGTAAAACGCCTCTGCTCTCTCAAGCAGAACGTTGACAACCTCCAGCCCCTAACTGCCAGGATTTTTGGGTGTCTTGTTTCAGAAATCGGGCCGTGTGTGACATGTTAAGGAAATGTAGCTTGAAGAGCTTTAGTGACATTGAGGGGGAAGCAGAGTGTGAGAGAGGGGGAGAGAGAGAGAGAGAGAGAGAGAGAGAGAGAGAGAGATAATATGCACAGTGAGGGACTGGGAAAAGAAGAGAGTAGGGTGAAGAAAAAATAAAATCATTTTGAGGGAGAGACTGTGACAGACAGTGATAGATGGAAATAGATAGAGATAGAGAGAGAGAGGAAGTGAAATGAAGGGAGAGTGAGGTCAAAAGAGAGAGATATATAGAAAGAATGTGAAATGAATGGAGAAAGTGAGTAAGAGAAAGAAGTAAGTAAAATAAGAAACAAAGAGAAAAGAGAATGTGAAATGAATTAATGGAAAGAGAGAGAGAGAGAGATTGAGAGTAACTGTGTGCAGAACAGAGACTGGAAAAAGAAGAAAGATGGGTAAAGAGAGAAAGTAAAATTAATTGAGGGAGATGCAGAGAGAGATAGTGAGTGAAATACGTAAACAAGTAAATGAAATGAACACATGGATGGAAAGAGCGTGACAGAGAAAGCAGAGTGAAATTAATGGAAGGAATAAAGACAGAAAATGTTATGAATGGAAAGAGAGAGATTAGAGAATGTATGAAGATGGATGGAGAAAGTGAGCATACATATAGGAGAGGAAAAGAGAGAGGAAAAGAGAGGAAGAGAAAAAGGAGAGAAAGCAATGAGAACAGAAGCAAAAGATGGTGGAGAGAAAGCCAGAGAGAAAGGTGAAATTATGGAGAGATATTTGAGAAAGTAGATGAATGAATTAAGAACAAAAGAAAAAGGGAGAAAGAGAAAATAGAGTGAAATAAATTGAGAATAAGAGAAAGCAAAAGAGGGATAGAGTGGGAAAGAAAGAGAGAGAGAAAAAGCGAAAATATTCCAGAGAGTGAGTGAGAGTGAGAGACATATATAGAAAGACAATAAAATGTTTGGAGAGAGAGAGAGAGAGAGAGGGAGGGACAGACAGAGAAAGACAGAGAGAGTGGGACAGAGAGAGAGAGAGAAAGAGAGAGAGAGAGAGAGAGAGAGAGAGAGAGAGAGAGGGACAGATAGAGAAAGACAGAGAGAGTGGGACAGAGAGAGAGAGAGAGAGAGAGAGAGCGAGGGTGAGTGAAGTGGTCTTTGGGGTTTGTAAAGAATCTCGAGTACATTCTGTTCTCCTGAGGCAGAGTGGAGCTGAGCGCAGGGCAAAGACAAAAAAGACACACGCCAGTTTGAATTCCTGTGTTTGCTCTGTTTATTTCCACTGAATTCTTCAATACTGTAGCTAACCCTGCTGCATCTTTACTTCAGCCCCTAACAGGAAACTCTTCAAATCTACTGTCTTTGTAAAATGTATTGTTCTGCTTTGAAGCTAAATGTCCCAGATTATTCTTGTTTTCTATAATTCCAGAGATAATTTTACAGTGTCCAAGACATCGGCACCACATGTGTGATATAGACTGGTTCAGTGTGCAAAATAACCTCTGGTCATGGAGGATCCTATGCTGGCTGGCTTCTCCAGCACTGATGGGTTGCTAACTCACTTGCCATACTGGCACTGACTGCTTCAGGAATGCTGGAAAGGCTCTTGTCTAGTTTGGTATTGCAACCCTCCACACTTTAACTGAGATCTTACACGTCTCCTTTTTTGTCTTTGGTTTGCGAAATGAATAACAATTCTCTCTCTCCGCCGGTCTCTTGGGAAACTGGGCAGCTTTACAAATGGGCAGCTATGGCAAGTTGTAAAGTTTTTCAGGGGAATGTTGGCAACAGTTACAGTTGCAAGGCTATGAAGGACCAATTGGGTGAACTAATTTACTACAGCACCACCATGAGACAGATCAGTTCTGCATCTTTAGTTAACAATACCAAGGACGGAAGCTCAGTGTTTTGCGGGTGAAGCAGCTAAACAATGACCTTTGCCTGAACTTGTATTTGAGCGATTATATTCCCTCATGTACATGCATTTTAAGTTTGTTTTCAGAGAACCCCCAGACTTTTGATCTTGAGACATTCAGAGGGTTCAAGAGGTTAACTGGACATCTCAGGACCCCCTGTATTTTGTACATTGGACGGATGTATTGCACAATGCTGTTGAGCTTTTAAGATCTGACCATAATATGAGCAATGTAAGAATAATGCTGGACAGGCTCAGGTGACCTGGATGAAGATGGCAAGAGGAAAAGATCTAAGGGTTCATTACTGGGGGATGAATGGCAGGAGCTTCAGTCAACAAAACTGATTAGCTGGCTAGTGCTTCAATAGGAACAGTGACTAAAGTGACGTGTTTGTTTAGAACTGTGGGGAAACACCAATTTGTATTTGACAACAAACTGTATTTGAAAGTGTATATTCAGTGACTGTGATGCTTGTGCATTAGTCTGACATGTTCCTGAAGTGACCGAGAATGTTACATGCAGAGCATGACCAGACTGTACCTTGATGTAAGTTAATAATTGAATGTTTTGACTTTGAAAAATGACTTGCTGGCAATATGCCACCACACATTGCTGCTGTCGGAACGAAAAGTCATACCTCCATTTTTCCTGTTTCCCTGTTTCCTTCTACATTATGTGTAAATGTCATGATTAATGGACCTAGAGAAATGACCCAAACGGACTTGGCAAAACGTCCAGTTACATAGAACTACATAAAAAGTAAAGTATGTTAATTCCTTCTCCTGAAATGTTCTTATTTTGGAGATGCCCGGTTTTATTCAGACAGCAGTCATATACAGTGCATAATAAGAATATTCTAAGTTTAACCCTAAAACTATCCCAAACCTTAACCTCTGTAACCAAACATGCAGTTTTTGCACCATTCCAGTTTAACAAACAAAAAACAAAACACTCCACCATGTTAGGACCTCTTACTGCTTACTGTAGAGACACACAAACACGTATAGACAACACAGTATATCTTGTTTTAGTGAATTTTGTTGGCTTTGCGTAGACTTCCTTCTTAAAACCTAACGATTTACTTTGTGGGAAGTAGCTTGTGGTCCTCCTCACAAAGATGAAAGGTGCCCACGACAGGAGTGTACGACCAGGTTTTGGTCTCTACAGTGTGGCATAAACATCACCCAGACACACACATGCATAAACACATACACACATACAGACACACAAACACAGACATATACACACACAAACATATGCACAACATACAAATGCTCTCTCTCTCACACACACACACACATACACAAAACTGCTCTAAAGAAGAGAAGAAAAAGGCACACACACATGCCTCTGTGAGGACTGGTGATGCGGGTGTTCCTGTTTATTAAACACAGTCCTGATTACTGGGCATCTGTCTTGAAGCAGGCTATTTTAGGCCTGTACTCTTACAACACAACTCTTCACATCTACAGGAGAGACAGAAACACACTCACACACACACACACATACAGGCCGAGAAGTGCTTCCAGCGACTCCTGTTTCATTAACGCTCTTCTGAACCATCTGCAGGGTTCCTGTCCCTTCTTGACCACAGCAGAGTCTCCTCTAATGCTGCAGACTGGACTAGAGAGAGTGTGTGTGGTGCTGGAGATGTTGCAGCAGTCTGGGAGGCAGCAGGGGGTGAAGTGCTTAAAGATTGAAAAGCGTGGAAGAAAAATAGAGCAGCGGATGCTATCCATCACTTTAAACCTGGAGCCAGCGGTGACAAATCGATGCAGAACTGGCAAACATACAAGAGTTATTTGGGGAGATTTTGTAAAGACTTCGGTGTTTCTGGTTTTAGGGAGGAAGAGGGTGACTGTGCTACCCTATCATCTTGTCTCAGACTACATGGCTTTGAAGTGGCAGGTTTTCCGGGTTTCTGGGTTGTCAGCTTTGTGGATGGTTTTAGGGCTGCACTAAATGTGTGCAAGTTTTGAACATTGCAATTAAACAGTCTCATCAGTCTTAAACAGAAACACAGCCGTGGACAACAACAGCCTTGCAGCCGATTAATCTTAATTAAATAAACAAAAACAAAAACAGAAGAAACTGTTGTTTCGCAAGCAACAAAAAAAAATGATGCTCTATTCTGGACAGTGAAAAGTCCCAGCTTTCATTGTTATTCTCTTTACTTTATTGACCCTAAACAGGAAATTTTGCTGTGTTAATATACCCAATATGGGAGCAGCACAGTGTCAACAGCATAGCACGAAAATGTGCATTTCAAAAGTGTATTTAATATAAAAGCTACTTATTTTTAATGTTTACACTTTAATCATACTTGAATATATACTGCATGTCTTCTTTAGGAATACCATATGACATATTAAGTGTATTTAAAGTGTAATTAAGCTATGATTAAGCATATTGTGATGCCTTGCCAAAGAAGGAGGCGCAGAAATACAACACTTTAAGCGATGCTCTTTTATTGAACATGGCACCATGGGGAGGTAGGAGCCACCATTAGCGTTAACTGAATGGTTGACTCAGCAGGCAGGCCACTTCTGGCCATACGCTTGCCACACATGGTGAACACACAGACCCACTTACCAGCACCAGTCCGGTACAACAAAGCCCAAGAAACACATTTATATACAGCTTTGTGCTAACATGACTAACTATTTATAAAGAAAGGTCCCTTACTGGGTTACTGTGGGTTCGGTACCATGGCTCCCGTACATCCAAGGCCGAACGCACCAGTACATACAGAACAATAAATGCATTTAAAGTGTTACACTCAAGCAAATTTAAGGAGGTAGATCTATATACATAACCTTTCTTACACTCGCAATGTAGTATAAATATACTATTAGATGTACTGATACACTTTTTGAGTTATGCTGCAACTGAAATGGACTTAAATTTGCCAAAGAAGGAGATGTGGAAACACAGTCCTTTAAAGGAATTTAAATACATTCAACAAATGAAACATACCATAACTAAACACATTTATTAAATCAATATTTACAATTACATTTAGGTAATTTTTGTGCTTTTGGGTTATAAATTGCAATAGCTTGTTGAGGAATATTACAACTATAATGCAACTAAAATATACAAAAAGCAGACTTCACTGTTCAGTGTTAATGGTGTCTTCACAGATTACCCACTAATAACTTTGGCATACTCTGGCTTTTAAATTTTGCACGGGTAATCTGGATGATCCTTTTTTGGCCCAGAGAGCACAGTGTATATTAATCCCATAAACAATTTGAAAGGTTGACTCCTCAGACCTCAGAACACATTTCCACTGTGCATCAGTCCATTTCAGATAAATTCCTGCTCAGAGAAGTCAGCGGTGCTTCTGGACTATGCTGACATATGGCTTCCACTGTACATATTACAGTTTGACTTGTATTTCAGGATACAGTTTACTGACAAAGTTTCCCCAAAACCATGCAGTAATATCCATCAAAGAAATGTGACATTTTGTAACACCATTCCATCTGAGGGGTTGAATGTCACGGGCTTCAAGTTCTTCTGTGCCTAATTTGTTTATGTTATTATGTACTATAGAGGAAGAAAACCTAAAATCCTAGTATAGAGGAACATTATTTACAAACTATTTTTTCCTGATGAATTTACAACAATATGTGATGGTGTTTTTCCACTAGTCAGCGTGGTATAGTATGGTACAGATAAAAATCACACATTTTGTGTATTATTTCTACTACTGAATTTGGTTATCCCTCACAATGGGATACCAAGCGTCCTAAGCCGGAATGTACAGGTGGAGGTAGAAATGGACGAATCATTACAATCACGAAATGTAGAATCATTGACTGTTAAAAGCAATCATCACATGGTATCAGGTAAATGTTATTAAAAAGAAACAACATCCAAATACAAAGTAAAGTGAAATCTACTTTCATGGTTGGTGGGGAAATATCTGACCAAACCAATTCAGTTTTGGCTTGTTTCCAAAAACCTGCCTCCTATAGTTTTCTCTTTTTTTACTTTACGTAATTTTCTTAATTATTTGTTTTGTATGGTACTAGGTGAGTGCCTGGCAGACTGGAGCTAGAATTATTTGTAAAGAATAAAGCATGAGAGATTTATGCAAATTCACATGCATGTTTCAGATGCAAATTAGAGTTGTTAATAATGGGCTAAGGCTGGAGATTAGTGGTGGAGTTTTCCCATTAGTATTCTTTCATTATGGTAAATAACTCATCAATATTTATCATTTGTGCCCATAAGAAGAGATAATGAGTCTGGTGTGCAAACACATGCATATACACAAATGTGTAAACGTATACAGTCTGTCAAAGAATGTTTTTTCATTGTTTCATTAATGTCAAATTAGTAAAACCTATGCAAGCACACCCACCCATACACACACACACACACACACACACACACACACACACACACACACACACACACACACACACCGCACACACAAACACACACATACACACATTTCGACCATCACTGGGTCATACTACCACTGTGGTGGGAAATGGGCTATGAATGCTAACATGTAATTCAAGTGTAAAACAAAGTCTGTAATATTGAACAACACTAGTACAGCAGTAACAAGACTGACTGTAACACTGAGAAAATTATTTAAATCAGAAATTTCTTTTATGAAATAAACATTTACTTTATATACAATTATATTTATAATCCACTTATATCCACGTAATCCACGTGACATTGTACATAGACAGTTACAAATATTGCAGTCTTGTTCTTCTGTGTTTTCAGTTTTTAAATTACTTAATATTTTATGAGTAACATCACTATTAATATATATTAATTATTTAATGTTCCATACCGCTTACCCTTCCAGGTCACCGGGGATGAGGGTTGGGGCGGGCGATGAGTCTGGTGAAGTATTTTCTAAATAGGTTTAACATAAGACAGGAAGTTTTTCATGTTCATTGTGAAGCTTTTCTGTTGTGCAGTCTGGGGATTCAGATGCTTCAGGCTCTACTTGCACATGTGGACCAAACACAGCACAGATATCACCACCTTCTCCATCCCTCTTTGCTCATCCATCTGTTCTTGCACTCCTCTCAGTGATCACTTTGTCCTGAGGCGGATTCGCAGTGTGGGTGCTTTTATTAGAGAAGGGTTACAGAACAGCTGAGAGAGAGAGAGAGAGAGAGAGAGAGAGAGAGAGAGAATGAGAATACAATAGTGTCACACTTGACAATACAAGCTTTTCTTTTGTTTCTCTCTTTCTCGTTAATAAGCCTCTGTTTCAGCGCCACTCCCCATCCTGGTACAGAAATCAGCAGAGATAGTGACGGAAAGCCGGTTGATATTTTCACTACAACTAAACTGAATTTTTATAATAATACTTTTATTGGCTTTCTGAGAAAAAGTAGATATATACTATATACTCAATTAGTGAAAGCATGTTGTCACTTTCTGAACAAAACCTTTTCATTTTTGTTTTTCATTTTTTTTTCCAAAATTGTTAGGAAACAACTTTTTTGGATACATTTAATGCCAGTTTAAAACATATCGACTTTTGAGGTTTAACCAGATGTCACAATTGAGCCCTTGCAGTTAAAAATCTTGTATGTGATATTTGTTTGTAAAAATCTATTTGCATGATATGGTATTGTTTGATGCCCTGTATTTAAGGGGTCATTACATGGTAAATATAGCATAGTTTGGCCTTTTAATGTAAATGTGTGTACCAAATGAACAGAAAACAAAATAAATTATTATCCATTATTAAATGATTGGAATAGTAAATATGTGTTTACATTTTTCAGTCCAAATGTCCCGTGTTGCTGTTTTTCCGGCCATGTCAGCCAGAACGTTTCAGTATTCTCCAGTGAGCTACAATGCCGATTTCATTAGCGATATTATTTGAAAGAAAGGAAAAATTAAACCACCACTGCAATGCTTTAAACCAGTCCATCTCAATTCTGGTCCTAATAGGGAGCATGAGGGTCATTCTCCAGAAAGAAAACAGACAATAATGATGCAGTTTGCTGCAGTATGACTATGTCCTCAATCCAAATAAATTTAGATAACATAAATCATCAAGCCTCAGATGAAAGGAACCTGCCAACATGGTAACAGCTGTATTTTCACACAATGCAGAAGTATCAGCATGAGTACAGATGAAACTGTGGTGACATCACATAGCAATGTCTGCTCCACTGCCAATAAAAACTCAGACTGAGTGGTTTGAACCTATTTTCCAAACTGCTTAGCCTTCCAAAAGGATCCATCATCACCAATAGCGGAAATAGGATGTTATGTCGTCATAAGTCATGACTAGCTAGCAAGCCAGAAGGCTAAACAACCAGACTGAGGGATGGCTACCAACTTTATCTGGTATAGTCAACTATCATGCAAAGCAAATTAAGCCTATATTTCTCCAAAGCATTTCACAGTGTATAACTTATTGCTTTTAATCTTCACACATTTGAAAAAGTGGTCGATTCTCTTTCTAACCACTTCAGCAACACACTGTTCATCAATCGTTCAGCTCCTGCTGCTGTAAATAGATTTCTTCCCGCAACTCTTGGATGAAACCAATACCATAGTGAAAGGGGCTGTGTGTCTCTTTGTGGTGTGATTTATATAACTAGAAGAATATGTTTGACCATGAACTGAAATAAAATGGCATGAAATGACCATATCTACATACTATAAAAATAAGAAGAACAACAAAATAAAAGTAGAAAAAATATAGATGTTAAAAATTGGTATATGTTCCTCATATTTTGGTCTTTTCCCTACTCTAACACACCTGAACTATTTGACTTGAACCAATACTGTATTCAAATACTCTTTGGCACTGTTACATATGTCATTAAATGATGTATATCAATTAATAGACGTAAAAGCCCAATTTGTAACTATTTCTGTTTCTGTTCCTTACATCTTTCAGTAGGATAATATGCCCTGCACACTGCGCACATTACACAGATTAAAGGATATGCTGCACAGGGTGCCTTCACAAAGGGATTAACTGCATATTAAGCGGGTGGTCATCATGTTTTGGCTCACCGGTGTATAAATAAGCTTAGAATTCATATTTTGCAAAGGAAATCATTAATAAATGGACAAGAGATACATTCCCTAAAACAGCACTTGTGCCTATCCTGAATCCTGAGTGATGTCTATACCTTTTTCCATTTTCACAGATAACAGTTTGTCATTAAGAGCAAGACACCACAAGTGTATTTTGAGGTACTGTTGAGGTACAAAAAGCATCTCCCACATTAATAAAGGTAAACAATAAATATAGATCCGTGCTGACTGTGGTGTTCACAATACTAATGCAAGCTTCCAGTTCATGGAAAACTAAAGAAGCCGCCTTACACCAAACATGTCTTGGCAGCTGGACTACAGTTGTGAGATGGGAGAAAATTGAAATTAGATTTTTAGGTAGACTATCAGTTTATGACTGAGAGATTTCTGTTGTTACTCTAACAGTGCAAGTTACAGCTGAACGGAACTCGAGCTATAGTTGTGCTCAGTGTTCGGCCACATCCACAAACCTTTGAAATATAGACAAAGTCAGGCGAACTGAGAGCAGCAGAGCGAAAGTGAAAGCTTGTGTAATTCTGGTGATGGAATGAAATATCCAGCAGCAGAACAATAATAATTGCCTCTAAGTCATTTCCTGTAAATTGTTTTGCTCATTTTGGTTGCTTGCGTAAGGTCTGTAATGTTTTTGCGTGCCACACCTTCTGACCTCTCTCATTCTGTCTTCCCATAAAGCCTTGTGTCGTGCTTCCAGGTAATTCAGGCTGCAGTGGGGATTCCCATAACACTACAGCACCATTGTAAAGCTTGCTATTAAATTCACAGCCTGAGGCTACAGAGAACGCCAACGTGTAGTGCAAAACACATCTACACAATCAGCCATAGACACAGAACCGGAAAGAACTTGAATGTAAAACTTTGTGTGGTATCAGTCGTTACCCGAAGAGGGTCTGTTGTGTGGGAATGTTGAGTCTGGATCATTTTTATCTGACTGGAATCATAATGCATCTGGGTTTACCTTGGTTGTCGTCTATTCTTATCCCCTGATCACCTGAGCCAGGCTGCTGTACATTCAGCTGCTGTACATGCTCTATTCAGTACAGCTCCTTTAGGACAGCTTTTTAATACAGCTTATTTGGTACAGATCCTTCATTAGAGCTTCTTTAGTACAGCTCCTTTAGTACAGCTCCTTTAGTACAGCTCCTTCAGTATAGCTCCTTCAGTACAGCTCCTTTACTACGGCTCCTGAAGGGCTAACTTATGTACCTGTAGTGCACTGTTAATAGTGTACCTTTCCACACATGTTTTTTCGTTATTGTGCAATAGATCCTGACACAGAGTTGTCCTTTATTTTTTCTGTTTACCATATTTGAAAATAAAAGTAAATTAGGCCAATTTTATAGCCATTAAACTGTTAAAATAATACTGAATTATGCAGTGAAAAAGCAAAAAAAATCAAACTTATATTTCAGATCTCTCCGTGCATAGCAGATTTGCATACTTGCATCAGTCCTTCAAGTAGCTTCATAAGGAGCTTCTGGGAGACTTTTCCATGACAATATGTATGTCGCTTCTGTTGGAACAAAACCTCATGTGTCCAAAATGGTAGCTTTACAGACAAAAGTTGATGGAACTGGAATATTGTATTTCATCACTATTATATAATATATTAGTAGCATCTCAAATATATGCTAATATATTTAAAACATTTCAAGCAAATTCCTTCATCTCAGCATATATTCTAGATTAAGAAAAGCATACTTTCAATTCAATACATGTACAAAAACACCCAATCTCTCTCTCTCTCTCTCTCTCTCTCTCTCTCTCTCTCACTCTCTCTCTCTCTCTGCCTTTCCCTGTCAGATATGATGGAGGGCTGGACTGGGTCTCTGTTCTGCTGATGGTGGCAACACCTGCGTATTTCACCTTGAAGAACTTTAGGGGAGAATAAATCAGCCAGGGTCGGCTCTCTGACCTAGCACTGCACATGTCGTACGCCTTTCTCCACACCAGGTCTGAGCAGCTTCCAGACCTTCCCAAGCATTAGAGTTAAGTAGAAAGTTCCTGACATCATAACGTCTCCAATCTTTTTGTAGCAAGACAAATTTCCCTCAGACTTGTCTGGAAAAAGAGCCAGATGGAACATGTGCGCATATGCGTGTGAGTATATGTGTGTGATGCTATGTATTTAGGTCTTTCTGGGGACCAAACGTCAACAGACTAATGGAAAATGTGAACATTTTGACGTTGTGGGAACAACTATTTTACCTTCATGAGGAAAAATATGGGTTAACCATAGCATTTATCTGAAAAAGTGCCAGTGCCATAAAGTTTCTTTTTTGTTACCAGGGACAAAGTTAGAGTTGGTTTTAGGTGTGGGCACAGGGGTTAGAGGTGTGTGTGTGCTCACTGTTTTAGACCCTTAGCAGGTTCCGAATGCAAACTTAAAGCTGTACACAGTTGAAGTTGCCACATTTATGTGGAAAACTATAAACAGAATAATATTTGGAATAGAGCTGCCATGGTTGTTTGCCATTTCGGCCCACTACATGTTCATAGTCAGTGATGTACCTAGAATTTTCATATTCCCATTTTCCTTATAATGGACCCACCCACTGTAAATCGAGAACATGATCAGTTGTTTCCTGTCATACTTTAGTCCTCTCTCTTCTTCAAGTCTTAATAGGAGAGCTCATCTAGCTATGCTTACCTAGATGCCATGGAGAATAACAATTACGGATAGGACAGTTTTCCATTAGGCTTTTCAGGAAAACCCTTTTGTTTATTTCCAAAACCTTAACAATGAAAGAAAAGGATGTAAATTGATGTTTTAAGGAGGCTGGAGTCTAGTAACATCTGTAGGAAGCTCCTGCAGATGTTCTATCAGACTGTGGTGTTCAGCTGTCTCTTTTATGCTGTGGTGTGCTGGGGAGGAAGCATTAAGAAGAGAGACGAGATGCGACTGGACAAGCTGGTCAGTAGGGTCAGGGTCAGTTGCTGGTGCGGAACTGGACTCTCTGGTGATGGTGGCAGAGAGAAGGACACTGCACAAACTGCTGGCTATTATGGATGATGATGGGCACCCACTACACACCATCATCATGGACAAAAGGAGCAAGTTCAGTGGCAGGCTACTGTCACAGAGCTGCTCTACAGACAGACTCAGGAGATCCTTTGTCCCAAGAGCCATCAGGCTCTTCAACTCTTCCCAGCGGGGCTGGAAGAGGGAAGAGGACAGATGAGGGCTGAATCTCTTGTTAGGTTTATAGGTTTATTTATTTGCACTATTACACTTTACTGCATATCCTGTACATCTGCACTCCTGGACACTTTAGACACTTTACTTTAATACCAATATATGCACATGTTCATTATCTTTTTCAGTATTGTCATTATCTGCTGATACCTGCGCCCCTTGCACATTTATTATTATTGCACTGCCTTTTATCTTTATCTTTATCTTTGCACTATTCATTTTTTTAACGGTTCTTTTTCTACAGTTATATTTGTATTTTTGTAGATAGACTTTCTGGTACATATTTCTTGCCTTATTGTAATAAGTGAGATATATTTATCTATAGTGTACTGGACTATTTATAGTTTATAGCTTAATAGTTAATAATATTTGCTGAGCCGTTACCTACCTATTTAGGTTCATTCTGTCAAACCCTTTTTGTAATGGCCCAGAGGTGTTCCTCTCTTGTGTATTCAGTACCTAGCTATTTCATTACACAGTCTAATGGAAAATCCCAGTGAAGTGCACAGATGTGTGTGTGTGTGTGTGTGTGTGTGCGTGTGTGTGTGTGTGTGACAAAATATAGCACAGAAGTGTAAATTTCACAGCTTGGCCTCATCTACGTGCCTCCACAGAGCTAACGAAAGCAAAACTTGCCCTGAGGCTCCGTTATCCAGCCTGGGGAATCTACACCCGCACTTTGGAATACCTGTTTTTACACAGGACAGACATGAGCAGCTTTTTCCAAAGACGGAGAACTACGCCAGAGGCTTGCTGTAACCCTATAGGGCACGTTGTTAACGTAAGCAGTGAAACGGCTGCAGAGGATAAACAGACAGACAGCATCTTAGACTGCCTAGTATCATCTTTATCCCAATAGCTGTGAACACTGCACAAATACTGGATTATGCATTGCAGATTGCTCTTCCTGCATGCATATGGAAAGGGCAGCTGATGACTGTTAAATATGGCAGATGGTGATTAATATGTGACGCCAACACAGTACTCCTTTACGCTATGGCCAAAGGCACAAACACACAAACACAGAGGAGCACACCTGCACACACCTGTTGAACACACTTAGGCTTCCAGTGATGTGATTTTCTATTGACTCTATTGTCTTTCTCTCTTTCTCTCCCTCTCTCTTTCTTTCTTTCTTTCATTCTTTCTTTCTTTCTTTCTTCTTTGGCTTAACTGGCTCTCCTCAAGTTTCAGGTGTATTCCCCTTTAAGTTTCCTCTCTGGATGGTAGCTAATCACACACCCGTGGGAACACCTTCTCCACCACTTAGGTCCAGGTAATGCCCTGTTAGTGTAGTAAAGGAATGATATCTAGGATTAATATCTCTATAGAAATCTATGAATAAATACATAATGAACAACTACCTATTTTTTTTGTGAACCAATTTGTCTTTTTGGCCCTCCAAACAGACCTCAAACATACTTCACCCCTACCCAAGACAAAAAGTTTGGCCACTCAACAACTTATCAGTTTCAACAAAATCTGTCCTTATCCCAGAACTATTTCAAGACATATGGTCGGGGGAACAAGGTAGGTATAAACTCATTTCATTCCCATAACCATCTTTCCTCAGAGGATGTTCTACACTTATATTTATTCATTCAGCAGATGCTCTTTTCTGTCCTTTGCATGTGAAAATACACAGCAAATGTTCTCAGACTCACACTGTCAGTTTCATCACTGCTCAAAAGCTCAAGAGATCTACTAAATCTCCCACATCTACTCAGTAAGGGAGTAATTTCAACACAATATTGAAAAACTGAAAAATAAACATTGAAAATAGTGTATCGGAAGCCTATATATCCCCCTGTCGCTTCCAAAAGTCTTTTACTTCCCTTCAAAAACCAGGCATCTAGGTTCATCCTATCTCACTTGTGTTGTTTTATAGCAATATGGAAGTTTTGAAAGTTTTGGAGGTGTTGGACCCCCTTGGTGGTCGTGATACTGTTTTCCATAAACAGATCCCTAAAACATTCCTTAGCCCATTTAGACTGCATCCAGGTCTTCATTTAGGTTGCGCAGACAAGTCCATGTGGTTTCACACAACAAACATTGTCTGTGTGTAGATAAAACAAGGGTGACCATTTTAGATGTCCAGAATCACGTCTTTCCTGAGTACCATTTGGAATAAATGACTTGATACAGCTGCAGATTTTAGAATATCCTGCTGACAAATGACCACACGCACAGGGATGGACTTTACTAAATGTCTCACGTGCTAGTTTATGGTTCATTCACAGTCTGCAGCAGGAAATCAGAGGTAGTGTATCAGGTTACCTCTACACTACTTTGTTCTGCTTTTGCAATATGAAATGCTACAAGTCATTTTTGTAGGTTTATCCTTATTTGATATGCAAGTTCTAACTCTACAACTGTAAGCAACCCTTAGATATATGTACCACAATGCCTAAAAGAATGCTCAAACTGCATGGGATGGATTAAACCTCTACATCTACATGCCAAGACGTCTGGCATGAGCAGCCTAGCGCCATACTGAGAAACAGTATTCTGTATGTGTATCTCAATAAATATTGCCCATATCAGTCTAAATATATCATCATTTATTGCTCTTGGTAACCTTTATCTTCCTTCCTTCTTTCTGGGTGCAACTATTCGTTTGATGATGCGTGTATATCAAGATTTTAGCAAGCATTTGTGGAAATGTTTAACGTGACTGCTGACTTCCAGTGTTTGTTAGCACCATTAGCCTAGCAGATGCAGTTTTAAACTAAAGTTGGACATCATACATGTCCTGGCTGATTAACTGCAATTAGGGATGAGAAGAAAAGCAAGTAAATTATATTTTGTGCCAAACTGTTCCTTTAAGCCCACTGTAATAATTGCAGTCTTATCAGAGTTTAAGAATTGATGTGTGTCACACTGTAAAAGATTCCAATAAAATCATGACCAAATTCTGTTGTTGACTATATGACATTTTATCATTTATATTCAGTACATGCTGCTTCACAGATTATTGTATTATACATATTTTTGGAAACAGTGCAAAAAAGTGACCACATTCTGGTCAAGTCATCCATTAGTGGCCTCCCTTTCCTGGTCTTGGCCATCGATATTGACCAACCCGCTGACATGCAGTTGGCTGAGTAATGCGTCACACTATGCTGTAATCCTATTGAAGCAGTGGTTCTTGAGCTTTTGTACCAAAGTTTGTGACACTGTTATTAGTGTCATAGACCATCGTTGGTCCGGCATTTAACTGCCCGCAGGTCTCCATGTCACATTAAATGGTTTGTGTGCTTACATTTGATTTTTTCCCTTGAGGTACACTTACGATAATCACTTGCATGAATTTACGTTCCAAAAACAGTCAGAATTTATTTTACATGCCCATTTTCAAGCCTATTGTTAGCCTTTATAATTAACTCTTTAAGACCAATGCTATTTTTGCCGTTCCATCTACCCTTCATTTTTCAGAAAGTGATGTCTCAGTGCAGATGTTGCATTATATGTAAAGAACATAACATAATCATATTGTGACCAAGGTGAACAACACCTCATAATGAATCCGTTTTAGTAGGGCTAAACCAGCTGCTTTTGTTATTCTGCCTTTAAAACCGACCTATATAAATACATGTAAATGAGCTCTGTTCTAATTGGCAGTGTCTCGTTCAAAAAGCTCTCAAACACTTCTTAAAATTTTGCTGAATGTGTGCGGACTGTGCATCAAATAAGATTCAGCCTCCGGCTTGGAAGTTACTCAGAAGTGAATGTTGGTAAATGAAGCCAAAACAAAATATGGGGATAAAGGAGCAGTGTATAAGGTTTGGGGGGCAATATATATATATGTACAAATCTATGTTTTCTTTAGAGTACAGTTACCTAGAACTACAAATCGCTATGTTTTCATTAGCTTAAAATGAACCATTTAAAGTTACATTGGAGCCAAATGTAAAGCCGCAGTGTTTGTACAGTACACAGACCACACACTGCCTGTAAAGAGTGTCTTTTGAGTGTTAAAGCTTGAATTTGGTGGCACTATAGTATGCAGAGAGAAGAAGAGACCGTGTCATACTATAGCATATATTTAGCTACATTAAACTCCAGGTAGAATATTTTGATAGCTAAAACTCCTTATCAAAACATAATTATAACTATGAGGCTGAAGCTTCTTTTTCATCAGCTTCTCGTTTAGTCTTTCCAGTTCCACCTTAAATGGTGCAGTATTTATTACAACGCTTCAGGTACCTGAGTAACTACAGCATGATTTAAGGTGGAATGGGAAAATCTGAACATATGCTGGCAAATAAGAAGCTGACTTCAGCCTCATAGCTAGTGGTGTGTTTGATGAGGAGTTTGAAGCTGGAGAATGCCCTTATCAGAAAATGTTTCCAGCACTGAAAGAATAATTAGCATGTTTTGATAGTCTAAATCAGGTTATTGAGGGTTGGTAGCGATATTAAGTCTGCACTGAATTAATATTAAAATCACAATAAAGTCTTTGTAATACTAAGTGACTATGCTGTACTAATGATAAGAACATGGTAGGGCCTATTCATGGGTAGAATAATTGCTAGGACACTGGTGCTAGCTAGGTATTTTGTGCTTTGAAATTTGAGAACCCAAATTTTGACAAACGGAGAACATACTTCTTATTTATCTTATTAAAACTCACCAAAATGCACAGAAGGGTGAATCCTCACCGTCAAAGAAGTGAAAGGTAGTAAACGTGTTCATGGGCAAAGGTAGTAAACGTGATGACCACTGTAGGTTTTAGGGATGGGGTGAGGGGTTCAACTTCAGTAGGGTGCAAAACGAAACCTCACTGTTAGAGGTTACACACTGCTAATTTTTACACATGTTCACAATGATATGACCAAGAGTTTTAAACAGTGAATGAATCCCACATTGTGCAAGCACTGTAAGAACTTCCACATGTCATTCAAAACTAGCTGAATGCCTGTGTGATAGGGATATAACTTCAATAACGTCTGTTCTCTGTGTGCTCACTCTGCTTACTCTTCTTTCTCTCCCTGTACTTTGATTCACAGTGCACTTATGGCTGACTGCCAAATTTAACATGCTCAGTCAGCCAAAACAGCCCTGACAAGGACCGAGTAGAGCCTGTGATGCAGGACACACCACACAAACTAGAGGCAACGGTTGGCCTGGTGGGCTTGGTGTGCCCCAGAATCACAGATTTATCTGAAAAACTTCTTTTTTGACTGTTTTAGAAACTGACTCCTTATTCCAGTTTTAGAAGATTCTTAAGGTCTCAGCTGACTTGTTTTATGTATTTTCATGCATTAAAGGGTCCAGCTCTATCTGTTTCTCTCCTCAGGAGGCCCCAGCAGACCTCTACCATCAGGTGTTTTCTCCATCTACATTGAACTAAACTGCCGTTTGTGTGTGTGTGTGTGTGTGTGTGTGTGTGTGTGTGTGTGTGTGTGTGTGTGTGTAGGTCTGATCTACATGGATGAGCTGAAAGCCAACATCAGCATAAGTTAGTTTTCCACGCTCTGACCACAGCAATTTCAGCTCATGCCTCATAAAGTCCACTACAGACTGGTCACATCATGAAGCTTGTTTGTGATATACAGTCATAAAACTTTTTTCATTGAGGTTTTTTCAATGATGATGGTTAAATTACATGCACTGTCCTTATAATGCTGTCCCACACTTCTGTTATTATTATGGCACACAGTTTGAAGGATAGAAGTATTGGTCTTTTTGGCGAAACTCTGAAGTCTATCAAGTAATTACCAAGCAGGGTCTCAGCTGAATGCAAGCTAACCTTTTCCATCCATGTCCTATTCACTTTGAACTTTGAATTGATCTTGTGTGACAACTTTTGGATTCTCATAAAAGATGCACAAATAAATCCTGTGATTTGTGATTAAGAAACACTGAAAATAAAGAAAATAAACTGAGTTGTATAATGTAATGGATCCTGCATCTGCTATGAGCATCGCAACTTTGTGGGCCAAGTTTAGCTGAAACAGCCAATCAAAACGCCAAAAATGCATCACATAACCTTGTTGCAGGACACACATTCAAACAATGTAATTCACCAGATCCATATACAAGAAGGTAAAACAAGAAGATGTGTGAGAAGTTTTGGGCAATTGAAAAGGACCCCGACTCTAATAGTGCTTTTTCATTCAGAGCCATTTTTCATTTGCCCTGAGCCATGACCTAAAACATTAGCCAGTTAACTAGCTAACGCTAATGCCAGAATTCGACTATGTGACACTTTTGTCTTTCATGATGTTCATGATGTCTTGCTGGGAACTACACATTTGACGCCAAGCAATCATTGTTCATATCCTTGCATTGGTTCAGAGGTCGTCAGGAGGAGGGTCAAGAAAATGTCAATCATGGCTGCTGAAGCAGTATGTGTGGTGCTGGTTGGTGTTGTTTTCCAAAAAAAAAAAAAGAAAGAAAAAACGATTGTGGCACCGTTCCTGGGTGTCATGACGAGGATAGTATGTGTTGTCTATCCTTTAAAGAGAATTTGACATAATGAATGTGTTAACATGTCAAGAACAGTTTAACTTTCACAAAAACAGTTTAAACTGTGGTTGAGTGAGCTATTATGCTGTAGCTGCTGTGATCTGTGCTTAGCCGTTAGCATTTTGGTAGCATGTTTGTAGCACTGCTTCGCACTTTTAAATTCTGAGTGGATATTATTGTGATATACATGATATGTGGCTCATTGTTCCACCTGATAGCTGCCACAGCAGCATCCCTCTCTCTCTTTGCCATGCTTACATATACACAACAGAGAGCACTGTGTCCTCCTATCGTCAATGTCAAGAAACACATTGTAGGATGTGTCAAACTATGCAGGAAAATTAAATGCCCAATTTTTTCATCCGGGTGTCGTGCGGTGTCTAAGATGCCACGTCGCTGTGATTATGTCACTATACAGCCTGTTCCTCGTTCCTCACACTCATACTCGCATTCAGGGCTGGAAATTTGTCAACTACTATAAAATCATGCCAAAATCTGTCTGAGTTTGTGTAGACCGATTCCTGCATAACAGCTGTTTAAACAGCTGCTTGTGCTACTTTATATACTTTGTTGGTAGCCTGCTGTTCTAGTGATTTACATGATTCGTTCTCCCCCCTCTTAATGCCCTCCTAATTTTCAAGTTGAGATTATTTTGGTATGCAAAAGATGAATTTATTACAGACATGGTCCCTGATTCACTTGTCTGTTCTTCAAGAACGGGGGTGAATGAAACATCAGATAAGTCAAATAACTTATATAAATAAATAACCATAAATAGACAAAAGAGGATCAAATTTAACAGCAATGACAGCTGAAAAAAAAATACAAAGATGATAAAAAAGCTGCAAATATGTAAATTGCTGCTCAAAAGATGACTATAGAGCAGGATGCTACAATTATGTAATTACATATTTATTACCTAGTTACATACATAAATATTACATGCATTTCAGACTGTTTTCCATTTGTTTTGATGTCAGTCTATGACAGGATGTAAAGGAAAGTTTTTCTTTCCACAAAAACAAGGATGTAGGCGCAACAATAACTTTTCATCAAGTGCAAACATTTCCTCTTCTACTGACTGCCAAAAATGTAGTATTGATTGAAAGTTTAGTTTGTTTGTTTTAATGATGAATTAATATTGAATTACACTACCTGTGGCAGTAACTGTGATGTCTAATGGTAAGTGGGCTTTGTATTGAACTTCCTGGTTTCATTCACAGTGTATTTAGAAATACGGATATCCCCAGATACTATGCACTGAGCATGCCACATTTGTTCATTTACATTCATTACAGCATGCTTTCATTTATTTATGCATTAAATGATGTATTCATTTATACACAAACACACTACAATACTCTTGCTGTTGTTTCCCTTATTTTGACCCCTGGGTGAAGGTCAAAAACACTTAATTAGCTTTATCTGTGTAATCTCCATTGTGTTGCATGGTTTGGGAATGAGGTCCCAACACTCCTGTTTGTGAGCGCTGGAGTGAAAGCTGAAGTGGTGAACACCTGGCAAGGCTGTACTCTGCACTCTGACTGTGAATAGGAAGCCAAGCAGGCAGCACAATAGAGTGTTTTTCTCTTTCTTCCTTTGTGCCTCTTATCATTTTTTCGTAAAAAGCCAAAACATGACTGACGTGTGCGGCAGTGATTCAGCTCCTGTCTGAGTGTGTGTGTGTGTGTGTGTCACATATCTGAAGCAGGGTTTCTTTGTAAAAACTGCCAGTCAGGATGTCAACACCATCTAGGTGCCACCGTTTTTTCAGTCTGTCACATATTTTTGACTGGGAAGGAGATGAAGACAGGCTTTCGTCTGACACTCCACTGTGAAATTTTTACCTGTCTGTCGCCTTCTCGCTCTGTTCTCCTGTGAACTGCTGTCAGCCACGGTACGTCAAGCAGGGTGCAATAATTTTTTTAATGTATTACCTCATGTGTTAAAAGAGGCTGAGTGGTGGATGTATGTATGTATGTGAAAAGACACACCACATAAAATCGGTGGTAGCTGAATATGGTTAATTGAAATGTTTGAGTGAAGCTGTAATAAGCTCCTGCTTGGTGGAGCACTGTAGTTACAAGTACAGTAAAAGCTACGGGTACCTAAAGAGTAATCCAGTCACTACAATGAGCTTAATAATTTCAGCATAGATGTGATATTAGAAGATAAAGAGAAGAACTGCACTGCTAGAGTGGACCTACCATGTGCAATGATGAGTTGTAAGCTATAAGGGCTGCCAGTAACAAATCTCTAGACTGAATGATTGACCCAACAAACTCTCAAGTTTTTGAGGCCTGCATATCCATCTGCTGCCACTGTTTTAGAAGGAGAACAGAATTCATGCAGAAATAACTTGAGCATAGAAGCAGACCTGTACATTGTGTAAAAATGTCTTGATGAATGGACCACAAAATACCTTGGAATAAAATCACTTTACACTGACTTACATTAGAAACAAAGAATGTTTTTGCTTTCTCCTGAAAGTAATTTTGGAGATACTTGTTTTCCTTGGGACGATAGACATAATGGAGAGAAGAGCATTTTGCATTTCTCCCTGTACAATGGCTTTAAAACATTTCAACTTCTGGTGAACTTCAAATAACCTATTTAGATTACTTTTTATATTGTGATTGTTCTTTCAGAGAAAAACAGTAGTGCAACCTCATGGGAGCCTGTTTGTGTGGGAAATGCCTAAAGAAATGTTCTAACCAGACTTTACCTAGAGTACTATAAAGCACAGAGGAGGAAACACCAAAGTCTGTAGATGTTTTCTTACAATGGTGTTAGTGAGAAGGGCTCAGGAACTTATTCTGGATGCAAACAGAGGTCGGCAGAGGAACTGCTCAAACCGTACTGGTATGAAACTCACTAGCTGCTTTTCCCAAAAAGAAAATTAGAGTCTTGGAATGGTCTGTTTAAAATGAATGTTACTTGGTTTGGTAATTTGTTTCCTAATGTAATAACCTTAATATGCTTTTAAGTATGCTTTTATGTCCAAATACTTTTTGAAACCACCACAGAAATACTTCTGTAAATAACTATCTATTGAAAGGATCTTTAGGGCAATGATTCCCAAACTGGTCCTCAGGGACAGTTCGCATTTTTGCACTACCCCCATGTGTTGATAACTAGGTTGGAACAAAAATCCCAACCACCTCGACTAGTTTAACAACCATTACTTTAGGTTCTTATATGGAATCATGCTCTTTCTGGCAGCTTTATTTGAGTCTAAATAACAAGTGTAGCCCTTATTGTTATTTGGTCTAAAGAGACCGGACAAGCCTACCTAAGATGTTTGTATCCAAATTAGCATAATGTCAGAATCCTACACAGAAGTTACTGCACAATTTCCCACCACACTTTCATTCCACACACTCCAAAATAGGCTGGCATTGTGACAGGATCACCAGGATAATGAGAGATCAGATGTATTCTCCTCTGTGCTCCTTGTCCTTGCTCTTCCTAAGAAAGAAGAGTACGTGGGAAAATAGCTTGTTAATTCAGCTTGCAGATGGAATCCCATTGGGCGTTTCGGGAGGTGACAAAGGAGGCCAAAAACACAATCAACAGGTCTATTCTCGTACTTTGTTATGCAGTAAACCCCAGCAGCGAATAAAAGACCTTCAGGGCCCAATTACCAAGAGGGTAGAGTCACTTAATCCAGAGGAGTGAGTGGTATTCTTTACCTGAAGCTAGAGCCTGGAACCAACGCCAGATCATACAGACAATTTACCAGTGGTGTCATCTTGTCACAGGATACTCTTACTTAAGATAGAAGTGAATGATCTGGTAATGGCTACGTCACAGGACGGGAGTGTTCAGCTCCAGTCCTGGAGGGCACAGTTGATTTCCCTTCTCAGATACACCAGATTTATTTCAGCAGTTAGCTACCAGGTTTGGAAATCACCCAGCCCTCCAGGGCTGGAATTGGACACTCTAGTCAAGGGTTCTAAACCAGTTCAAGGAATGATAAAGAACAAAAGCTGAACCAAAAACGTAGCCATTACTAATAGTTCTAATATGTACTAACATGTTGCTAGTTATTCATGTTCTTCATGTGGCTCACAACTTAACAAGACTTTGAACTAGCTTATTAAGTATGTTTTACCACCCAAAATTCCAAGCCATGGATTATTTCCATCATTTATGCATGAGTGAATGTCATGTCTATAGCAATGCAAAGTCCTCCAGGTCCAATAGCTTTGCACATCTACTATTTTGCTAAAATAGGCCTACGTACAAAGTTATGTTGTGTAAAAGGAAAGAAATTGAATTGTTTTTAAAAGCTTTAGGAACATTATGTTGGGATCAGAATCCAAAATAAGAAAGGTGCTGTTCATCTGCTCAGCAGGCAATTGCACCAATAGACCCCACGTGGGGCTTGAGCCATGGTCTTTAGCAATCATACTGTACCAGTGTCTTCTAAGTTGGCTCGTATACTGAATGTTTTTTATAAGGCCATTGTCCAGGAACTGTTATGTTGAGTTAAGGCTATCAGTAATAGACTATGTGCATGAGTTTCATTCCACTAACTACAGTACATTGCTCTTGGGTGCCCCTTCAGTACTAACTGCCTGTGGAGACTGCACTTCAGTAACTCCAACCTGTCATGAACTTGCACCTTACTACACTGGAAATCTCAACACTGATAGTTTCCAAGAAAGCATCACGTTCCATTATGTGATTATTGCAAACATTTGCAAAATGCATTTCTTCAGAATTTTTAATTGCTCTTGATGTCTACACAGAAGGTGACTTTGGTCAGAAAAAAATGAGGTTTTACACCCCCATGATTCGTCCCTAGAATGAAACAAATTGTTTTTTAGGGAAGCTTATGAATAATTTAATGAGCTGTGCTCTGATTTGATGGTTTACAGTGAGAAAAGGTAAAATTACACAGCATGGCTGAACATTGTCCAAGGTTTGAGAATCTGCCTGGAGTGAAATGTGCAGAGCAAACTAATCATTCGGATTGTCCAGGATCATGTTAAAGATGTAGAAGCTGAAGCTGGGCTTCCTATTCACCAGCTTGTTTTGTGAATTTTCCACTCCACCCTAAATGGTGTTGCGTTTACACTCTGGTGCTGTATATGCTGTAGCATTTAAGGTGGAATGGAACATTGCCTGTTGACAGGATCCGTTGGAAGGTTACTATGTTAAAGCATAGTCCTGTTTTACCATCAACTGCCAATATACATACAGTTCTCCATTCTTTGCCACCTTTAACACTTTCTAGCAGGAACATGACTGTCTGCCTTGATGAGGGTGGTTGCAATTTGCTATAAATTAAATTAGGTTTATTTCACATGCATGCTGCCTTGTCCCTCAAGCCCCTGCCCTCCGAAATGCCTGTGTATGGGCCTGCTATTGAAATCAAATAGTTTTTTTTCTGCTGTTTTTGAGCTTTGTTTTTGTCACAGTCAAACAACAGGCTAGACGCTACAAATGTGATTAAGAATAGTTAGTAAATGAGTCAGGCCTGGCAATAACAGGATAAGCCATAATCAGATAAAGCAGCATAACTGGAGAAATATAGATTTTGTTTTTTATAGACACACAGAAGATCAGTTTACAAAAGCAGCCTGTTTATACCAACAGCTTTGCCTCAATAACATGTTGCCTAAACAGCTAGCGTAGGGAGCTTACGGCAAAAAAGGCTCACTCTCTTTTTCCACTGCAGAGACAGGTGACCTTGGTTTGGTCAGACGCTGCTGCAAAGCACAGTCTTCATGAATTGCCCATTGGCACTGTGCAACTGTAGGACGCCTTTCAAAAGACTAAATTACATGGACCAGGAGACCATAAATATGGATACTAGTCAGTCTGTGACCTCTTTTTTGCCTTTCCTTCCAGCTTGCCTCAGATCCACAGGAGCTTGAGTTCTTTGTTTTCAATATGGTCCCGTTTACTAGAGCAGGAAAATCTATGGTACACGTGGTCGTAAAAGTATGTTTGACCGATAGCCATTCTCTGAATATGGATCGTTTGCCCGGTTTGGGTAGAGTGAAATATTCTCTACAGAAGGTCTTGGGGTTTGGCAGAGGAGGCGCCCAGCTGAGCCGAATCGACTGACCATACTGTGGCAAGAAATAGCTCATAAAAGAGGAAATCAGGAATGACATCCGGGATGGCTTGGAAGGGTCTGCATTCAAAGCGTGCCTAGGTGGTGGGCAATATTCAACAAATCTCCCCAACTTTCATGGCACGGAGGGGGATTCATTTCAAAGTGTGGTGGTCCGCAGAGCCCCTTGCCAAACGAAACAGGCCGACGGAGCAGGAGGGAGTCTGTCACCCGGGAGACCGCATTTTCGATCGACCTCACGGTAAGGGGGCGAAAGCAGCAAGGCCGAGCCGGATTGACCCAGTTTCCTCACTCCTCACAGACGGCACCTTGTCTCGCTTGTACTCTCCCCCCAAACCCCCCACTTTTTTGCTTCTTTTTATCTGCTTGTGCACTGAACAGCCCCAGGACAGGAGCTAGGCAGCTTGGCCCAGCTGTTTTCTCCATGTTACAAACTTGTATAGGCTCCAGGAGCAGTTCTAAAGGATCTCTCTAACACATACACACAGTGCTCCAGAGTTATTAGCAGCCTTATTATATCCAGCCTTAATGAGAGATAGGCTGCAAGTAAACAAGAACGATTGAGACGATAGCTCCGAGTACCACATCCTGTACCACACTGAACATAAAGGAGCTCTTTGTATCTTTTGTGTGGTGCTCTAAAACTCTTTAAGGGCGTGTCCGGGCTACCCTACCCTTGCCCTTCGCAATAACAGCAGGTGGAAGATTGCCTGCCTTCATGATCCTTACCGGGGGCATAGTATGAGATGTGGACATCAAGAAAGAACTGATTCTATTAGATGCAAAGTATTAGGTGGAAGCAAATGTCACTGAGTAAATACGGACAGTGCAACTGAGCTGTGAAAAATGTTTAGTTATTCTAAGGGAGACCATTTATAATTATACCATTTTGCTATAAATGACCAGACATTAGACTATATTTAATTGCTGACATAAAACACTGTTCCTGTTTTTTGCCCCGTGTTTTTTTAACCCCCTTTAAAATCGCAAGCTGCCCTTTAAATACTGTGAATATTTCATAATGAACATACTAAAGGAAATGATCCAAAACTGGTCTAAATCTGGTCTATCTTGCTGCATTAAAGCCAATTCACATTTGTATAATAACTACAGAGCATAGCGGCCTACCAGAAAACTGCACCGCTATACTTTGTAGTTGTTATAGGTGGGTCTTGGGGCAGAAAAGGTTGATTTAAAGGATGAATCACGTTTAAAATGACCAGAGACATGAGCTAAGACATTAGAAGATAAATTTCATGTTGATGTTAAGATTAAATTTAAGTCTATTTTTGCTTCTCTAATATATGACAATATAAGTTCTCATTTCAGAAATGAAAAGTTTTAGAATGCCAGGATTTTAGAATGGCAAGCTATGAGGCTCACAACAGTGATAATTTATTCGCGCCACATTTATGACTGGCACAAAGGACAGCAGAGCTTGCCAAGTGACCTCTTTGGATCATCCCTGTGTCTGCCTGGACCCTGTCCAGCATTGCATAACCAGTCTCTTGTTCCCTGATAAACTCCATTGTTCCCCTGCACGCAGACAGTGTTGAATACTCGTGAACCGAATAGGCCTGGCACACAATACCGTAAACATACCAGGCTGGAATCTTTCAGTGTGAGCCACAGAGCTGCATGGAGTTCATGTGGAGCCAAGCCCATATGCTCCTACGAGACGCTGTGTGGATGCGAGTAAGACACTAATGAACAAAGAAACGTGGTTTTGGAAAACCCATAATTCCCCTCAGAGAAGCCAGTCTGGCTTTTTAGCTCTGTTGCAGACAAGATACAGACAAAATCGATTTGGGATGTTTTCATCTGTTTGGATGCACTGTAAGTTCCCCTAAGATTCCGGCCCGGAGCTATTGTGGGAATGAGTGTGGTGTAGTCTTGCGTGCAGAAGAGGATGGGAGCAGGATGGTACAGGATAAGGGTGTGCTGCTGCATGAGGATGTACAGTAATAAGCTATGCAGAAGAACCACGGAGCACTTATTGTCCCACCGCACAATATAAAACAACACAACACAGATTATAAGTTATACAGTGCCTTTCTCAAACTTCACGGCAAAGATTCCAAAATCACCCAGGCAAATTCCACTGCCACGGTGGGAAGCCTCTGGTGCACGATCCAGTCAAACTGGCCTGGACAAACTCTGCTACCACAGTGAAAACTGTCCCCGCTCACAGTCTAATCAAACTGTGCTGCCCTGATGCAAAGTCACTCTGCCAGTGCACAATCAACAAAGACAAAAGCTCAGTCAGGTAAATGTGGAAAGTTCAGCAACAAAAGTATATACACACATACACACACACACACACACACATACATACAGGCCACACACAATGGAAAGGTCTTTAACTTGCACTGTTTCCCAATTTTAAATTTTAAAGACAGGTTTTACCTTCTACTACAGATATACATGATTATACAATAAATGTAGGACAAATCAAGGTCATTCAGAGTGCTGAAATGTGAAGTGATGTGAAATGTCTAATCCAGATAAGATGCCTGAGGTGTTCAACACAGAAAGTTACTACATAAATGATTATAAATACACTGAGCAAAGCTTCAGACATAGTTTTTAGATAAGCTAAGAGATAAGCTTTAATATAGATTTTCTAACCATTCATTGGCAATCATTCATGATAAAGATGTACATGCAGTGCACTGTAAGGCAGTATAGTCCTCAAATAGCCTTGTTTTGTTTTACTATTACTTTACCATTATCAACATGACCTATACAGCTCGGAAGACACATGTAGGGTTCATTGTCATTTTAGATAGTATTGTAGATCTTGCTATTAGCAGTGTAAATAAATCACAGGTGGTATGTTTATCTACAATGAGCCATTTCACACACTTTGGATGATTTTGTCTTCCTTACATCTCCATCATCAGAAATCAGTAGAATCTCCCCTGTTGTAGCTAATGATGCCATGCGTACTAGCCTCACCAGCTTTTACTCTTCTCAGTTGTAGGTTAAAGTTGTAGTTAATGATGTCATGCTGGCAGGCATCACTAGCTTTACTCTGTTAGATACATTCATATAATTTGCTTAAATTTTCCCTTAGCTAATTACAGAAATGCATTAACTTGTGCGGACTAAAGTATACACAGTCACGTTTCCTTGATTCTCTAGCTTTACATATCTTTCCCACTATGAGCTACCATAGCATGCGAGGTATGATGTGGTGAACATGGCACTGTCGTTCTCATGAAAAGAAAGGAGTGCGAAAGATCACTATGCCAAACCCAAACCATGGAAATACGATTGCCTTTCACTCATGCCCAGCTGCATTCCGCTTTTAAAATGTCGGATTTGGCCAATTCAAACACATGTTTGAATTCTGTGGCTCCGTGATGATATTTGCATATGGAGAACAGTTTTTTGTGTCATTTCATGAGTAAAGTACAAATCACTACAAAGCACTTCTTTTTATTGCTCCAGTATTTAATTAACAGACAGATGCAGATATACATTTCTGTACCTAATTCAATACATGTTTGGTAAATTACAGTGAATAATGGTAAACTGCATGGAGTAAATGGCTTTTGCAACCACGCACCAGACACAGGCACATTGACTTGTATGAGCATGTGACTGGCTAAGACGCATGGATGAAATACCTCTGTACCATTTCCTTCACTTCTTTAACTTTGTTAGGTCAGTTAATGTTGACAGATGAAGACTAATCCAAGGTCCTTACTAATAAACATTCCATCATAGTTACTGTTCAAACGTTTCTTCATGATTGCTGGATTTCATACCAGCAAGCCACTTCCTTGAGAGCATGTTTTTATCCTTGTTAAGGGCTTGTCTTACCATGTTGTGAGAGCAGACCACGCGCATGACCAAGTCTCTGGAAAGTCGATCTGCTTTGCGAAAAAAAAACGGCCCATAATCAATATTATGACTGGATCCTCCTCACACAGAAGCCACAAATCATGGAACACTCTTTTGCTGTTTTTAAAGCAGGCTGAAATTCAGGGTCAGGGAAGGGGAGAAAATGAAAGACAGAACAAAAAAAGAAAAATAAATAAATAAATAAAGGATCTGAGTGCAGTGTTAGGGCTTTCTCCCCATAAAGCATTGGTACTGCATACAGCAGTGGAAATGGCTGAATCACCTGTTTGTTTTGAGAGCACTGATAAACCAGTGTGCATGTGTATTCCTAGGCAGCGGGGGTCTCTTCCAGCTGTCCAACCTGCAGTGACAACCAGAACAAACAACATGGCCACTAGAATCCATTCACTATGTCCAGTGAATCCTGGGGCAACAATTTTAACTAGTATTGTCTTCTCACAGAATAAGTGAACTTACCCCACCAACGTTTACACTCTCACAAAAAACAATCAAATCTACTTCAGTGTACATGGACTCTTACATACTCACTAATACTGTTAATGTGAAAGGGTATAAATGGTTCTTGGACTGGACTATACGGTTCTAGGAGATAGTTATTGCACGTTGAATCTTAACATTAATTATTAATTATAACTCTTTAATATTAATAATCAATAACTCCCTTTTGTTCCTAAAGATTCCATGAAATAAAGAAAAACATGTTTGTAAAGGTCAAGGGTTAATTCTTCCACAATTACCTGGTCAGGATTCTACCACAGTATCTAGACAGACACAGCTAACCTAGCTCTCCTATTGGTTAGGCCTTCAGGAGCTGCACTGAAGACTTACATGTTAAAGGTGCCTTGTTTTTAACAGTGATTTGGATTTATGGCTCAAACTAAAGGAAGTAATTAATGAACATTGGTACCTTGAAAATATATGAATGAAACACATAAAGTCCACTCCTTGAAAAACACACATGACTCCTTATTACAGTCCAGTTATCATAAAGTTCAGAATTGTGTATTGGTGGTAATATCTTTAACAGTTGCAGTTCTGAAATCTTGTACACCTGAACTACCTACAACCCTGATTAACTTTGCTTCTGCTGTAAGATATTCTGAAACATTCTTCGCTTTCCTTGTGAAGAAATCACAGTGCTGTCAATATGTAATACATTTCAAGCATTTACTTTTCATAGTATTTCAATCATTTCATGAAAAAAATCCCACTATTGTATAAGTGTATCTTTCAGACTTGGACATCAGACTAAGGCTGTGCAGAGAACAAACCAGGCATTTGTCATTTCCATCAGGTCTGTTGTACACATGATTATAAGTAGTGGTATCCAGTGGATTATAAAATATTCTACCTGGTATTTGAAGTTAGTCGTCTATAAATTGTTCTCTTCTTGGTTTAAATCAGTTTTCCCTCAATGATATAACTTCCCTGAGTGAAACTGGGGCAGTTGTGTGGGTTCACTAAAATACAGTGCCCTGTCACATTTACTTGATGAATGTTTGTTTGGTCAGTGCAAGAGTAAAACTCTTATCCCATCTTTCCCATTCTTTTCCGGCAACAGCTATTTGCATATGTTTTACTTGTTTTACTCACCCCGTGAAGGTTCTCTTTCCCCCGTGACATACTTTCTGTTCTGTGGAATTTCCTTATATTCTTCAGATAACTACCCAGCCCCATTGCTGTTGGCTGGAAGAGCAAGAGTCTATGTACCCTTTAACTAAGGGTTTTTTCTGCGACCTGCTGGTTATGTATTTAAGTGTGACTCACTGCGGACTTCCTCGGTGACCTGGATCTTCTTGCTTACTCCAACTGAGTAGGAATCATGGTAGTCATCCACTACTCCCATTACCACACCGCCACAAGAAGAACACAGACAGGTGCAGTAAAGCCGGCATCAGGTTTGGTGCCGCCCCTACCGTGATATTACAGAATCGAGTACAAGTGCACGGCTTAGACCATGTGGCTGCTGCACAGATATCAATAATAGGAATCCCTACCCAGCAGCCCAGGATAGGACGAGTTCATTGATGGAGTGGTCAGTAGCATGGATGGGCAGTGGGAGTAATCAGCTGAATACGCCAGGTCAATCACCTTCACAAACCAGAGCAGAGAGCCCCTTTTGCTTTCAGAGCAGAGAGCCCTATTTATCTTCCAAAACGCACATAAACAGTTGGTCTGTCTTACATACCTTCACTGTGGTGGAGATGTAACAATTCAATGCCCTGACAAGACATGAGGGCTGTTTTCTGGGGTTTGAATAGTCAGTGTATGCCACCAGGCAGATTGACTGGTTAATGAAGGCAGGGTTAAGATCTTTTAGCAAGAAAGCCAGGTACATTTGTATCATCTGGACTCCACTAACACAAAGGGATGACCGATAAAGTGTTTAGCTTGCCCACACACCTCGCTGTGGCCACAGCAATCAAAGGTGTTGTTTTTAATGACAACTTCTTAAGAGCAGGCATGCCAAAGGTTTAGATGGAGCACTGTCCAGTCCAGTACCATGGGGAGCACCCAGGGTGGTGCCTAGTTGAGCAGGGTTGAGTAAAGTCTCCACACTCCTTTCAAGATGTCCACAAACAGTTTGCAGTAGACCAGAGATTGCAGCACAGAGTCAGATGGCTAGAGAGAGCAGCGGCATAGAATTTTAAGTAGAGGCATCTCAAATGGCTCCAATAATCTCCACAGAGCATAAAAGTGGGTCTACTGGTTCTTTGAGCATTAGCCCATAAACACCTGGCCCTTGCCCTCATATAGAATGAGCAACTCTGGCAGAGCACAATGACAGGTCTGCCATGACTTTAGAAATTTAAGTTTTGGACACCACACCAGGCCCCGCAGCTGAAATTAAATTTTCTCTACATCCACCACAGAAGAAAGCATTCACCCCACTGTCCTCACTGGAGTCCTGGAGTGGAGAGGCAGATTAAAGCTGTGAATAAAGATGAGTGCCTCTTAATCAGCCGTCAGCCTGGACAGAATCGAGCTGGAAACCTGTGTTTAATGCTGCTATGGAGAGCATGTTGAATTCCTCTCTCATAGCAGGCAAAATGCGTGCACTGTGGGTACCACCAGGGCCATTAACATTGCCTTCATTTGGATTTGTGGCCAACCCTTTCTTCCGCAGTATGTCTGACCCAACAGTGGATTTTCCGTTCTTTCATGGTTCCTCCAACTCCTTCTTTAGGCGGCATTTTACACACTTGATCTTGGCAGAAACGAGCAGCAACATGTCATTTCCAGCCACCAGTCCTGCTAGCCTCTCCTGCCTGCAGTTCATGCTAGGGTCGACTACCACGTCATAGAGGTAATCTAATTTGAGCCATGACAGGCATAAATCATGGCAATCAAGTGGCAGTGTAAAAATATAAGTGGTTGAGATTATGAGGGCATTAAATGCAACTGCCCCGGAGGAACATGTTGTTCTTGCCACAGAAGCAGCAAACTGCAAACCTGATGAGAGGAGCTTTGAGGTGTAGCAAGCATAAGCTAACTGAGATGCAGTAGCCTATAGCCTGTTAGCTCTGAATTGGCCACTTCATTTACCGTATTGTTGATCTTTGAGTCACATGGACTTCTGCTCAAAAAGTTTAGGTGATGTTGCTTGTCACACATTTCGTACATCGCGAAGAACAGTAGCAGTGTGAAGCATCTGAAATGGTAAAACCTTTAGACCAAGTTCGAGAGAGGAGGCTTGGGGGGCATGGCCGTGGTTTCACATATAAGCTCAGCCATGGCTCAGCACCTGGTAATGAGTGCTCAAAAGGTGAGAAGTGGGATTTCCCATGCAGCAAAAGCGGTTTGGCACTCATGGGGTTTTTCAGTCTTCACAACTTGGAGATGTGAAGAGTGGAGTTCAAAGAGGTTCTGAGTTGAAAGACACAACCTGGAATTAAGGGCAGAGAGTAATTTGTCGCTCTACATGCATTTAAAAGTGTAAACTATGTCAGCCACACTTGTCAGAAGCCATGAACCAAATGTACCACTGGTCTGCCATGACCAGTCAGATAACCAACACACTGATGGGCAAAATTTAGTTTGTTGGTCACTTTGTCAGGGTTAAGGCCATCAAGAGAAGAATGCAGAGCCAAAAGCAAAAGGGAGAGTGTTAATATTACTCATCTGTGCATCTACATTCTAGCGCTGCGACATGGGACAAAGTGCAACACTTCATCTGAGGGGAGAAAAGAAAGAGGCTATGCACCAAACCCCCTGGCTTAGAAAAATCACTTCGAAAATCTGTCTGACCCTCTATCCACCCCTCTGTCCCTAACACCAAGCTCGCAAACACAACAGGAGAGCTGCAATCTTCAGCACTCCGAGCCTACATCAAGATGCTCAGGTATGGCTGGATGAGTGGATAACAAGGACTACAAAAAAGTTTCAAAGCTCTGACACTATGAAGTGGTGTCGACAGGCTGCATCACATTTGGTCTTATGGTAAAAAAGAAAGTTTATTGTGAGTCATTAGTTGATATAGCTCTGGTGACATCACAGGCAGGGGTCACATGACTCACTTGCTATACAAACCTCTCAGCTTGAGGTTCAGACAGTGAAATACCCACTTAGTAAGTACTGTCTCTGGAGGCTAGGAGACACAAAACATAGCATATGCTGCTTCTTCTACTTCCATCTGTTGGTTGAAACACATTGTGGAATGTTGGAGTTATTCTGTACTCAAATCACCATTGTGCGATTTACATTTTACACATTCAAGACTTGTGTAAGCTACATATTTGACATAAAGTTTGAAAGTAAATACAGCATTTAATATTTCAGAATCAGGTTGCAAAAATGATGTACTGTCAGTTTGTCTCTGTTGCACATGCCATGCTTCAGAGAGTGGCTGAAATTTAACCATGTACACACTGCCACTGCCCTGCAGGCAAAAGTAGGTCAGTGAGCTCACCATGGCACAGTGAACTGTTTGTGTCTTCACAATGTGGCAAATTAAAGAGAGCAGAGATTTACAGTTCCAGGGAACTGTTTTGGCAATGTGTGTGTGTGTGTGTGTGTGTGTGTGTGTGTGTGTGTGTGTGTAAAAACCCAATATCCCCAAAGCTATACATGTTGAGACTGCCCAGCGTCTCCCAGGGTTTGGCTCCAGTGTGCAGGAGGCGATGTGTGTGCATATGTTTTTGTACAGTTTCAGAACAAAAATGGGAAAATGGGAATAAACCACACTGTAAAGATCCACCACATGGTGCCAGCTTTGAAAAGTATTTTTTATAAATTGTGCATGTTTAATTTTTTCAAAAAGGCAAACAACTAATTCAAGATATTCTTGACATTGCCAGCACATTGATCCTCTCTGGTATCAAGGCTGGACTGTGACAAGAAATTTACCCTGGCATTTTTGGCCCTAGTGGCCCACCGCAATCGGTTAGTCACCATCCATCAGTACTCTATCCTTAAACATGCATATCCAAGCAGGCATACATTTTAGCACAGTAAAGTCACATGTGGTGTAGGCTGTTTTTCACCTTATTTTCCAAAATCTTTATCAAGATTACCTTAAGCCTAATAATTGGAATAAAATCAAGATGACATTATGATGAGTGACCTAGGTCACTCACAGCAATGTGGGCTTAGCCAGGGCGACGCTGACTAAGCATTAGCTAGTTTATATTAGATTGGAGGTTGTAACTGCATTAGGTACCAATGCTAGCTACAATGCCAAATACCTTATAATATATAATAATAGCTTTGCTGCGCTGTTTGACCTTGACTGACTGAGTGACCACCAGCGGTAAGTGATATTTTATGAGTTTATGTGTTACAATATGTTAACTTATCCTGTTATCATCCATAGTAGTTGAATTATCATTATCATCTTCATGACTTCATGGCATTTCACACACACTACCCTCCCTGTAAGTTCCTCTTAATCATAAGCTGCTCTATGCTTACTGCTTTAGGTACGCTGGTCTCCTGCTCCTGCTCACTCCTTCCCCGTCATACCTCTCCTTTGCCTTGCAGTGCAGCCACCTATCCTTCTATTTCCATCAGCTGTTGCTGCGCAATATTGGGTGTTGTATATGTTGTATCTGTAGTGAATATGTGTGTTATTTTTGCACATTTTGACAATTTTATTTTAGTTTTTTTATCATACAACTTCTCAGCAATCCTTTGTGCTTTTATTTCTCCATTTGTCCCTGTCATCTGACACGAGAAACAGAGAGGACAGAGGGGAATGGGTGGGGCCTAGTAAGAGATGTGAATGGACCAAACCAGAGCCAGTACAAAAAATCAACCAATGGGCCACTGTCCCTGCCTTACGGGCCGGTCATCGGCCTACCAGGAAATGTCCAGTATGCCAGATTACCAGTCTAGCCCTGTCTGGTGTGTTTCTGTTCCTACACGTCAGGCAAAAACAAATCTTGTGATTAGTTCATTTGCATGTCAGTAAGATAGACTTTTGCTGCCAAAGTAGGCGGCTCTCGGCTTCTGTAAGTGAGAAAATGTGCCACCATTTGGTCTCACTTGCAAGACTAGGGTTATGCTCTGGGCTAGGTAGTCTCGCATTGCCAGATCTTGTAGGCAAAGTTTAATACCTTTCACCACTTAAAATAGCCAAGAACCGCCTACTTCTACAGGAAAAGGAAATCCATGCAAAAAGACCAATCACAAGCCTGCTATTTGGCATTAAGTATAGAAGGCAGGAATCTTAAAAAGTCATGACATAAACATAAACCGTCCCTCTAGGTACACACAGGTATACAATGAGTGGTGCATCTGTAGCTGAGACTGGTGTTTACTAGGCTGAACTTAGCTGGAACAACAAAACTTTGATTTACATCAGACCATTTCGGATATCCAGTCCCAGAATGCAACTGGCAGAACCCATAGAGTGTGGTCAAGTTAATGCACTAAAGATATCTAACTCTCCATCTATTGTGTGGGTGGAGTGTTTGTGGTTGAGACTAAGACCTGCATTTATATTACATATACGTAGTCACATAACAATATCTTGTACAAATGTATGTTACTGTAAGAGATCTTATTTCAAGTCATTTTCAAGGGCAGCTAGAAAGGTTTTTTTATCTATCCATCTATCTATCTATATATCTATCTTTTGCCTTTATGCAATAAATCCTCACACCAATGTTTACATATCTCTTGTAAAGATCACCATACAAAAAAAGTCACCTTGTGTGTTTAAGGTGGTAGTAACTCACGTTGACTAATTTGGACAAGGTGACTGAGCTTATATATGCACATTTATAACAGATTAGAGACATGTATAACGCCATATCCTGACACTGTAAGACATGTGTGTAAGTTAAAGCTGAAAGGCCTGAAACTGTACCATGCTATTAGCATTGCCCAGCCTGCGTAGCAGAACCTGGTTTACGGCTCCTGTTTAGAAACCCCAAATGGAGCGGCACTCCCAAAACAGCACAAAAGCCTGGATGGATATTCTCCATGAACAACCCAAAAGAGGTCAGGCTACAACCACATCGCTCTGGGCTTTGTTCAGAGTTCCAGACCATTCTGGAATTCTCCCTTCACAAGAACGCTCTGGGCCTGAAGGAGGAGATCCATCATTGTTTCCCAACATATAAAAACAAGCACAATTCACTGAGAAAAACACGCAAGATATGTAATTGCATATCTGTGTGTGGAGTTGGACTTGCATTCGGTGGACTTGTTCTCTATCCGAGAGTTCACTGACAGAGGGAGTGATGCAAAATAGTGACCACTAAAATGTTTCAATACAGTCGCTGTAGCAAACAAACCCTGTATCTCTAGAATGGTATTTTTACAGTATAAGGGGAAGAAGTCCAGAACAAAACCTCTGTTCTTCTGACTAGCTCACCTTCATTTTTGAAAATAAGAAATTGTTGTTACTTTTTACCAAAATGATGTTTTGTGTTTATTTGTATTTGTCCATCTTTGTGTATACTAGCTGGCCTGCGCATTGCAGTGATTCACACCTCAGACCTTCACAGCCTAAAACTGCACCGATGCAGAGACACATGGAGGCTCACGAGAAAAAAAAAATGCACATTCACACACTTTCACACACATTACTTGCTTGGTATTGTTGTTGGATTTGTGGATTGATGAAATGACAGAGAGAGAGAAAGAGCGAGAAAGAGAGAGACAGAGAGATAAATGGGTGTATCTCTGAAGAACCTTCAATCCCTGCCACACAGGGTGTCTCACACTACAAAATGGAACTGTCAACACCCCACTAAGCATCATCACTCACATATCACACACACAGTCTCACCACCCTCATTCCAAAGTCATTACCTCTCCACAGAATGAGAGTGAGAGAAAGAAGGTCAGTTCATCGCTAAGTTTGTGTAGTATAAGACACTATTGATTTCTGTTCATAACTAGCCATTACATATGGCCATAATTAATATACATTCTTTTCTAGACTTCATCCTAACTAGTAATGATACTGATTTTCATTCAATGCTAATGTAAACTAGCACTGGGTCCGCTCTGAGGACTTGTAGTGTATACTGGATGTTTTCTGCTGAGATGCTGAAGCAGTGACGTCATAAAATTGAGGTAGGCTAGTTCAGTGTTACAAAACATTATCAAGTTTTTTTTTATCTTAAAATGACTCCAAACTTTGGACACTTCGGTTGTTTTCTCTGGCCTGTCTCTTCTGATCAGCCCTCACTATTTTCTCTTTCTTTCTTCATTTTGCAATGTGGCCCTTCAAATCACGTCTTCTTCACGTCACCAGCCCACAGCTTTTTTTTGTATTTGTTCTAATAACATTGTTTTTCTTTAGAGCAAATAAACACTTACTGCCTAGTAGTTAAAAAAAAGTTGCTAAAATGTTTGCACAGTACTGTATATTTAGCTTTGACCTCATTGACTTTCTCAATGTTAACTTTTCTTGCACTAAACATTCTTGACACATACAAGATGCTGATTCTGTGTTAACAAAAGCCTGATGTCATTCTATATTCATTCTTTTTTCTTTTTTTCTCATAGCTTATTGTAACAAACTGAAACCCTCCACATTTGTGTTTGTCAGTAGAAAAGGAGGGTTTATTGACACTGTTACAGATAAGAGAACAGAAGTGCAGACTCAAACCTCTCCATACCGAATAAATAAGTAGGGAATTAATTGGAAATGCATAAACAATAGCTTAATTACATTTAAACAGCATAGCAAAACAACAGTAATGACTTCTAAGAGTCTTAGCAGAGTAGCAGACATTGTGAAAGACCATTCTGTCTCCTGAATGGCGACTATAGATTCTTTGCAGTCTGGAGATCTATGTGAACATGTGAAAAACTGGCCTCTTACGCAAAACTGCACAGCTATTACAGATAAGACATATCCAAACAACCAAACAGTCACCCCTAAAGAGCTTGGTTTGATGTATTGGTGAGATGGTGGTGATATATTAAAGCATTACCAAATGTGCATTGAGTGAAGGTCTTGTAAAAGTCCATAAACGTCTTCCTCCTTAGTGCTGGCCTTCAAATATCTGGCATTCCTGCACAAAACTGCCTGGTCACAGGGTCACTGTGGGTCAGGGTGTATAAAAGAGAGAGAGAAAGAGGGAGAGAGAGGCTCCAGGAGCTTCCCGTAAATCTGTTTGTTTGCTATTCGTTTTGCAAGAGTGTGAAGGACGGTCTTCCACAGTACATGGCCCACAGTTCACCACAGACCACTGATCACTGGCTGTCTGGCTCCAGACAAAAACATATATCTACCCTTACTTGTTCTTAGTTACATTATAGTCTTTAACATTTACTTACTAAATCCCTGTTATTTATTCCACCCAGGTGGAATAAACTTTCAACACGCTTTTAAAAAGAGAAGAATCGCATAGAACCAAATTCGGTTTCTATTCTAAAAGAGGCACTTCAGGTTGTTGACAATACTTTTTGTTCCACTAGACTCATTTAATAAAGGGAACAAAACTTTACTTCATCTTGGGTTCAGGCTACTCTGCCCAGCAACCACATGAATCCACATGAAACCTAGCAAAGGGTAAAGTAATGTTACCTCTAAGCCATGGGATGATCAGTCATGACTTATTCAGCTTGGTCAACCATATTTATAGCTGCTTGCAGACTTGAACACAGTAGTTTTATCACCAGCAGCCATCAGTGAGCTTATACCACTATAAACCTCATTGCAGTACAACCGTGAATTCTCTGGCAGCAGAGACTGTTGTTGTAGAAACGGTGGAGTCTGGGACATTGTGCGGCTGAACGTTAGCGAAGACTGCAGTCTTTCAGAAGCAGTTACACTGTAGCCGTCTCTTCACTGACTCTGCAAATAAACAGCTCTAGTCCAGTTGAGTTGGGACTAGGCTTTCATTACATGAGTTCAACCCTGATTACAGCCACGATTCATACACAAGCTGAGTCTGTGCTGACTGGCTCTAGTCTGCAGATTCTGTGCCAGTTGGAGTCAGCAGCTGGCACAGAAAATCAAGTGCCATACATTCTACTGTCTTGCCTACCAATTTGGTTTAAAGTTTACCTGAAATCAAAATATAACTACGGTTTGTGTCCCTTATAACTACGGTTTGTGTCCCTGGTCATCTTTACCAGTGTGCGAAATACCCCCTGGCAATTGAGGGGGTCCCTTGTTGACAGCTAAATCATTCACTATAACAGCGCTGATGCTAGATTCAATTTTTCTACAGTTCTGCTTCAGAAAAAGTTATGTTCTAGTTTGGTTAAGATATTTTTTGGACCGATTCAGTATATTCAGTATATTGTAAAGTTTAAGAGGTACCCCGGGCATAGTTGCAGGACAAACAGGCTAAACCAATTTGCTACAGCGCCACCTTGAGGCAGACCACCGCTGCAGCACTAGTTAGTCATGACAGAAATGACAGCTTTTTGGTTGAGAGAGGTAAACAATGGCAATAATGACATAAAAAGATATTTTTTGGGACCCCCAGTATTTCGATTTTGAGGCATTTGTGGGGTCCCAGATGCCCTCATACGAGATCAACTTATAGTTCCTCCAAAAACCTTTCGGTGGATGGTTCCTTAAATAACCTTATTAAAGGATCTCCCAAAAATAAAAAAGATCCTGCACCGAGATGTTCAGGCCAAGAAACATTCAGCACCTTTTTTCCTCACAGTGTAATGGGAGAGTACATGTTTTTGTGCAGGTTTGCCGTATTCAGTTAGGATTACGCAGTTTGCAGCAAGTTGGGTAGTGTGTCAGTCCTAGTTGTTTAGTGTGCCACCAAAAAAATATCTGTCGCTATAAAAGTCTATGAAAAACAGATGGAATATGTTAGATACCCCGTCTTCTCATCATCTGTTAGGATTTTAAAAGTTGCCGTGCATCCGAAGCTTTACACTGTCCTATGAAGAGGAGAACTTTTCACAAACCTCGCACATTATACGAGTAAACAAGGCTTCTGCCCAAAACCATAACAGATTACAGGTTTTCACAATGCGTCTTTCCATGACAACACCGTTCGTCCTGTAGGAAGAGGAAAACAATGGCAAGGAGACAACAAGAAATTAAGTGCTTTCGGTCACTCCGTGCTGAGCCTCGGAGCTGTGAGGAGAGCAGGGAGAATGGGCAGAGGGGATGTTTGCGTAGGAAACAGGTGCATACTAAACAAAATCGCACAATTCTGGGCCACAGACCTCTTTTTTAACTGCTTGGGCAGCGGACAGCAGGGGCCAGCTGTGTGGATGGCAAGGACAAATGCTTGTTTTCTGAAACTGTCAACAGCCTTTAGCGTGAAGGCACTGCTGTAATCATGAAACAAAAACAACTTCTCAGAGGCACCATGAAATCATGGGTAAGAGACAAGAGAAGATTAGAGAGGTTGTAAATACGTAATTAGAGATCATGCTGACTCCTTCTGTACTGCTGTCTGATGCTGCAAAGCAAGACAAAGGAGCTCTTAAAGAATATCAGCAGTGAATAAACAGGAATTAATTAATAATACAATAAAAGCTTCGGTTAACTCCCGAATCTCATTGGTAGTTCCTTAACCACAGAACAACATACCATTTGTGTTAGTTTCATAGTAGGTAATGCATAATTCATAGTAATTACTAAGTAATAAGCCATTGACTGAATAATATACCTGGAGTTAATGGGCACATATATGTATAATGCAGCTCTAAAAAGGAGGGCAAGCTGATATAAACATTTTGTGACTGATACCAGCTCACACTTTTGAAACTCAACAGAAATTCTTATGCTGGTTAGATTCAGGTTCATAAGGTTTTGTTATTTTAGCCATTATGGTGTTGGTGTTCCAATTCACCAGTGTAACCTCTGCTGGGCAACTCCTATTGGGTTTTCCCAATCATCAGGAGACAGTGGATCTGAATCTCAGCAATATCGCAAACCACTAAAGCACAAATAATCTGCACATTCTGCATTGTGCAGATTACCACAGTTCATCAATACTGGCTGATTTTGTCTGCCAACCAATACGTTGTTCAAGCTCTACTACAATGCACTTACAAACCTTCAGTTGCATTTGGAATGGTCCATTACCCAGGTAGTATCTAGTCAACAGCAACCCTGTGGTCACTAAATTGATGACAAGTGGGAATAAAGGGCAATAAGCACACAGTGAAGGGCCGCAGATCGGCTACAGTCAGTTTGGATGTCTGTAAAGTGGACTTCTAAGATAAGTGGAATTCATCTAAGTGCAAGGTTGATGTTTCAAAGAAAGTGGATGATGAGTGCACATATGTACAAACCCCAGCAAACCCCATTTCCAGAAAGATTGAACAAGTTGGTAAAATGCAATAAAAACTAAAGAGCCTGTGGTTTGTTATTCTCTTGAACATTTATTTAACTGACAAAAGTACAAACAAAAAATTTCCAGTCTTGTCACTGACCAACTTAATTGTATTTTGTAAATATTAACACATTTGGAATTTAATGCCTGAAACACACTCACCAAATGTGGGACTGTGTTACATCACTTTTTGTTACATTTGTTAAGCTGTAACTTAACTGTAAGAGATGAGGCATGGCATTGTCTTACTGAAATAACCATGAACTTCCTGGGAAAAGACATTGTACTGATGGGAGCATAGGTGTCTCTAAAATCTCAATATACACCTCAATTTGTCTCAATATGGCACTTTCACCCATATGCAAGCCATTGGTACTAATGCACCCCAATGTCATGACAGATGTTGGCTTTTGCCCCTTTACTGATAAAACACTCAATGGTCCTGATCATCTTTGGCACTGAGACCTCAATATCTATTTTACAGGTTCGACTTACTCCTTGCATTTCTTGATGCAACAGTTTTCCAAAAGACTTTTCCAAAGCAGCCCATGTGGCTATGTTTAACACAACAGTAAGACGGTTTCTAATGCAGTTCCATCCAAAGGATCGAAGGTTGCACACATTCATCAGTGGTTTCTTGCCCTACACGAACTCAGATTTCTACAGATTTTCTTTTTATCTTCTCACAATATTATGTACAGTAAATGTGAAAGACCTAAACTGTTTGCAGTCTTGTGTTCTTTTTGAACTGTTTGACTGTCACGCTTCCGGGCTTCCCCTCTGCCGCTGATCTCCCGAACTCCAACTCCCAGAAACCACTACCCGATGATGTCATAGTCACATGTTTGTCATCGCCCAATCATGCCCCGTTCCTTGTTCGTCATCACCAGAGTATTAATTATTCACACCTGCATCTTATTTAGTCTGCTTGCTTATAAGCTCCTGGTTCACACGCACCCATTGCGAAGTATTGCCACACTGTGCCATTACCTAGCTTTTCTCTGACTGTTACTCTGATTCTGACCTTGCTTGTTTCTCGTGTACTCTTTCGTCTTTTGCCCTCTTGTTTTGGTTGCCCTTCTTATTGTCCATCTTGGTTTTGACTCTTGCCTGTCCATTTGGTTCTATGATTCAGCCTTCTCCTTTTGATATGTTTGCTTGGATTCTGTTGTTCAACTTCACTGCTGCGTTATTAATAAATCCTTGCTTTGCCTTCAGCTCAGCACGTATCAATTCTAGTCTGTCAAACCTGACATCGACAATTCTCTCACAAAGTTTGCTGCAAAGGTGTGAGTCATGAGCCATATTTGCTTACCAAGATTGAACCTTTGGTGAATGCTCCTTTTATACCCAATTATGATTTCCTCACCTGTTACTGTTTCACCTGCTTATTGTGGACTGTTTCAAAACACTGTAACTTAAATATTCTATCAACATTTGGTGTGGCAGACAACAACAAAATGTGCTTAGATTTACAAAATACAATCAAGTTGGTCAGCCAAGTCATTTATTTGTACTTTAGTTAAATAAAGGTGCATAAGAATGAACAAATCACAGATTCTCTTTTTTTTTTCCTGATTTTTACAAAATGTCCCAACTCAAAACTGGGCTCATATTATTAAAAATGTACCTGGGTGTATGTGGTAGGTGAAAATATTGCTTAGTACACTCATACATTCACACCTTGGCCTACTGCGGATGTAGGCGTTCCTCTTTGTCGCTGAGATGCCTGGGTGTTTCCTTGCAGCTTTTAGAGGTCGATATCTTTAGTTTCTGACAGTAAAACACCAGTGCAGCTCCAGTTGATGCCCAGCAAAGGGTGAGTTCCATGACTTTCATGGCAAATCTTATGCTATACTCTGGACATGGTTAGTTTTGTGTATGCCACTAAAGAAACCTAAGTCAATCAGATTTTTCTTCATATCAGAGTGTTAGTGTTTTAAGCGTTAGTATGTTTAGCAGACCTATAAACTGTTCACTTTTGTTTAACACTAACATTTACGTATCTAACATACATGTATGGATGATGTTAACAGATAAAATGTACATGCATAATTCAACTGTGATTCCAATGTATTGCTCGGTCCAGGGGTTATGCATCAAGAGCTAAAGAAAACAAAGAAAAAAAAATTACAGCTAGTTTTTAGACTCACTTTTTTTTTTACATCCATCTCTACCACATTTCCTTTACTTGCATTCAATGAAAGTCATAATGCAAACACATAGCAAACATATAATTTATTTAATTCATATATACATATATATATATATATATATATATATATATATATATATATATATATATATATTATGCCTTAGTTAAGTTATGCCTTAAAGCAACCATGATTTACTTACCTGGATGTGGAATGTATTTTGAAAATGCTCCTAGTAAACGCTCCTACTACAGATGCCATTGTGACTTTCTATATAGTTAAAAAATCCCAAGGCTAGCAGAGGTTAAGAAAAAGCTGATCTAAGGCTTTATGATGGTACAGGAGAGTTGGTCAGGATACATGCTGCAGTTTTTAAATGGCTGCGGCATTTGCAGGGTGGGCAAAAACTCTGGATGGAGTTGCTGCATAGCCCCCCAAGCAAGTGACAGCAGAGCAACTGGTGTGCAGGCGAAGAGGGGGGACACAATACCAGTCAGTGTTGCAAAGCTAAGATGGTAAAGGAAGAGAAGCCAGTCGGGATATTCGGCTGTTGCAGTGGACTTGGGGTCGAGCGCAGCATAAATGGAAAACAGCTCACTGCCCTTGTTGACACTGGCTCATTTGTGTCACTGCTACGACCAGGGCAACAGCCATTCGAATCAGGAGTGTTGTCGGCAGCCAAGTTTACACGAGAGGAAAGATGTGGCTAAATATGAAGCCACACCGGTTCATGGCTTTTTATGGGTGAGATCGAACCCAGGGGGTGCTAGATGAGGGGATCCTTAATGTTTCTGCTCCTGGATAAAGGCGGAGGGCTGAGAATGCCTGTGTCCTATTAGACTGGCTGCCTTTCTCTGTGAACTTCAAGCCACATGTGATCTACTGTGGCTTTTTGTGGTCTTAATATGATCTTAATGTAACGTAGTAATAGGGCTGTGACATGCTAAGAAATTGAACGGTACCTGCCTGTGTACCCACATTAAACGACAATTATTTTTCATTTTGGACGTTCGTCATTACACTATTATATATGCTAAAATATGGACTGGTAATGGAACCAAATACACCTAACAGCGTAAACAGTAATACACCTCAAATGTATACATTACATCCATTACATCGTTTTAGACTTACCTCATAAAGAGATTCTTTAGACAAACCAAGCAAACGTTGTGTGAAGTAAATTTAGCCTGTGACTAAACGCTCTGCGTCGTAATTTCCGGAAATCTTCGTCGAGTTTGCTGCCCGAAGCGCTTTATTTAAATTAGCTGGCAGTCGTTCTGGTGATTGGTTGACTGGCGTCACGGGGGGGCGGGAGCTAGTGCTGTCTTGGCCAATGGAACATGCGATATGCAAATTAAACGAGCAGGTCATGGTGTGGCGTGCGCGTGCTGCTCAGAGTGGATGCTGAAAGGCGAGTCGCGAGACGGAACTGAATAAGGCGGTTATATCGGTGAAATTATACCTGTAAATTATACCCACATCGGAACGGAGAGATAGCGCTTAGATCACCATGACTGTTTAAAGTGTCTTTTAAGCGTTAGTTCGTTGTTCAGCCTTGTATTTATTAAACGCTTTTCCGGATATTTTCACACTCGAGTGGAGAGCAGGAGCGGAAAACGATGAAGTACAAAGTAAGTGACTTCTATACAGCCAAACAGGCTAACCTATTCTCCAGTTAGAGATCGTACAGCTGTTAATTCTAGCAAGATTAAGTGGACTATATACAGTAATTCACTGATAGAATCAGAAATGTCCAGCTGTTCGGGGAGTAGCCTACTGATGTTCATGATTGTGGAAAGACGGTTACTTTTACATTCTTGCCTTTCTAAGTGCGCTGGGCTTCCTAGTTGGTGAGCTGCTTCTCTTTGTAAGGTTTAATGACGGTTTACGTGCCTGCTTTTCTCTCTCGCTTGGAAACTCTTGGCCGCTGAACAAGTTGGCGTGACTAAATGGCATCATTTGCGGTCTGCGTCGTGAAGAATGGCCCCTTAAAACCTCCTTTTCTTGCAACACTGATGCCATTAGAGCTGTAAATACAGGGCAACTATCGACCCCCTCCTTCTCAGCTCTGGACAGCAGTGATTTACCATAAGCAATCAAACGCCTATGAGTTGACAGTGAACACCATTGTGGAGAAGCAGGTAGTAAATAATGTGATTTACACTTTACCTCCTATCGTGTTACTTGGAGCCACTCAAGAGCACACAGGACCATTCATTCTCTCTTCTCCATACGATCCCTTCGATACCAGTTTGACCTTTACTTCGCCAGTAAACTTTATTTTGTTTATTAGCTGTGAAGCACATTATAGTCAACAAAACAATAAAACCCTGATTCTACTCGAAATAGCTTAACTTTTATGGGCTGGGGTTTCTACAGATCTCAAATGCATAAGAGATCACTAAATCATTAAATCACCATAAAAGTAGCAGCAGCCTGCTAATTTCCTTCATTACATTTAAATTTGACTTTTTTTCTGAAAGAATAATTTAACTTATTATTTTCACTCCTGACGTTTTGTAATGGAAACTCAACATGCCTACACGTTTTGTAATGGAAACTCAACAGGCCTACAACATCATGAATTGAACAGCTCTGGAAACTCACAGGTAATTCCTCAAAACAGTTCCTCGGCTGTCAGTCCCAGTCACACAAAGCTTCCTCTGCTGGTTTCAGGGGCTGATTGGAAGGGCAGTTGGGAAACTGAGCTACATACCCAAATCTTTTTGTGCTATAGACCTTTCGTGTGAGTTTGCCTAGTGAGGAGGAGGGCCCTTTCATTCAGAACTTGGCCTCTGACTGCAGTGTTCTCATCATTTACATTCCCGTTGCTCTTTAAGCCTTTTCAAGTTGATGGGAAGCTTCGCTTCCTACTATGGTGCTAGGCTGGACCTGCTCTTGAATGGAATGCTTTTGTCTGCTTCACACTATCTGGGGAATGTGGGGCACTTGGCAGGAGATGGACAGTTTAGCTCGGATCTGCTTGTTTGGATTCCTCTACTGTACAGCAATACGTGTCCACAAACACACTTTTGCTCTCTTTCTTACTCTCTCTCTCTCTCTCTCTCTCTCTCTCTCTCTCTCTCAGATTTCTTATTAGATACATCTGTTTTGGACTGGAGGCTGTGTCATCAGACCATATTAGGAAATCAAAAACCTACATACCTCAAATAACTGTTCTGTCTGTTTCTGTTTACAATCGCGGACCACAGTGTAGTCCTATTCATTTAATAAGCAGTGGATACGGGAAGTACACCAGTATAAAAGTGAACATGAGTGTTTCATTGCCCCATGTGCATACCATGATTAGTCTACAAAGAGAGAATCACAACAACCCCGCCCCCTTATCTTTGTTAAACATGTACTTGAAATAGGTCTGAGCTCTAAAAATAGCCTTTTGAGAATTGCCTTCTTTTTCTATACTCACACAAGGATAGAGTATAAATGTTTCCATTTGACAGATATTTCAAACCATTATTTGATTATGTATTTATTGTACTCTGGAAGAGCAGAACATTTAAACAGTGCTGGGCTACTATTGTGCTTGTAATCCTATAGAAATCGGTGTTATATTTTCCCATAATGCTTGTTCCAGTGGATGTAGTTCCCTACTACTGTGTATCAAGATTGGTATTGGCCTCAGCATATATATGTACAAAAATATTGGCTCACATCCTGTTGTTCCCTGGAAGTTGTTAGGCATGATAGGCATGACTGTCCCATAGTCCATGGCCGCCAGCATAGCGCACCCTCCACTAGCCAACTGTGGAAACAGTGGAGATCAGGGCCAGTGAGTCCTGTCCCTGCCCCAAAGTGCTGGCGTTGCTGCTGACGCAGACTTGCTGCTTTGCAACAATACATCGAAGTGAGTGAAGATGGTTGGCCTTGGGCAGCTCAGGCTCTGATAACCTATCTGTATTATACACTAAGGGTGGAGGAGACAGCTGCCAAGAAGGTTGAATACATTCCCTATTTAATCTAGGAATAACACCCACACATCAGAAACTGCTAATGAATCAGAAGTTACCAGAAGTTACTGGACCAGTTAAGTGACCAGTTAGTTAGTCTTGGTCACTTAAGTAGTAGCGTTGCTAACACCTGAAAGATGAAGATCCTTGCCTTTAACTTTAAGATTATGTTTAATGAGTTAAATATTATATGCCTTAGTCATTTTCCACCTTTGCACTGTTGAAATGTGAGTAGATGAGTTTACTCAAGTGCAGCAGCTGCTGGTGACTCAATCTGCTAGTTATACTGGCCTCATTTATAAATGGATCTGCATCTGCATTTTAAGTGCCTTCTGAGAATAATTGTTTTTATGATCGAAAATATAACAATCCCAAGTGTGTATTAATAAACAGACCAAATTACTGCTACTCAAAAAAGTTGATTTATTTAAGCTATTTGAGTAAGCTGCTTTAACTCAAAAGAAACTCAAACCCTTGAAACTTGATGTTACAGTGGGTGCTTTCTCACCCAATGAAACAGAGATAGTCTATCAGAATTTTGAATTAATGCTACATTTGTGTTGATGAGCAGAAGAGAACATGTTTTCTTAGCAATATAGTATATATGTATATTATATTATCAGCTGAAATATACTTAAGAAAGGTGCTGCTACATGAAAGTACATGTCTCAGAATTAGACTGAAATCACAAATGTCATCAGAGTAATACAAATTCTAACTACTTTCTAACTAAGTAATTTGTTTGACAAGTGCCGGATTAATCAGGAGTAATTTACCAACTGTGTCTGCTCTGGAAATAGTCCAATTGGGTCAGTCATTCATTTAATTGACAATGAAGTGTGTTAGATTTTAATGAACTTCAAAGTCAATTACTAGTGATCCCCATCCCTAACCACGCTTGAACCACATCACTTCCCTCGAATTAAAGTAATAGTCATAACAGATGCCTTGGAACTGGCCTTGAATCCTCCATTGTGGTTTGCAGTAAAACAGCAGAAATGGTATACTCTCTGTACTTGAGTGTGTACTGTTTACATTAGTGAATGGTATTGAAGTAGGTTTTAGCATGAATCATGGTATATTGTAATAGGGCTGCACTTTGCGATACTGGTATCATGATACTGAAAACATGATAGTTAAAATGGACTAGTTATGTTTATAAGCTGCAAGTAAAATCCACAATATGCACAGAAAAGCATATTGTTTTAATACGATAGCAATATTTATCATGGTGATATAATATTGTTGTATTGCCCACCTGTGCACAGTCTTGTTTTGCCATAAATAAAAACATTACATTTTCCCCATGTTTCTGACATTAAAGCAAAAGACCAGATGGAAGTGGAGATTCTGAGTTGTCATACAGGACATAAATTGAATGTAAATGCCATTCATTACATAACAATCTATATAATTAAATATATAGTTGCATATGCAGTTAACAAATTATAATTTAATGAGATAGCAAAACATTTATAGAAAGCAATATCTGTTCACTTCTAAGGGTGGTTAACAGCCCATGTCCATTTCAGTTGTGTGTTCTAACGGGTGGGCAGGTGTGGGAAGACTGCCTGTCATCCAGAGTTTTCTGTTAATACCCTTAATCCTTGGAACCATTACTCAGAAGGGGCTCCTTGACTTTTTAATAGGCTAGAGGTTTCATAATTTGTATGTAAGGTTTATAGGTCGATATGAAGTGACATCTGCCATGTTTCAGACTATTTTGACATAAGTTTTTCCTTCAGCTGAAGGAAAGGAGGCCTCCGCCTTTATGTACACACAGACGCTCTCATACTCTTTCCCGTACTTCTCCCGACAACTCACAGAGCCTCTTTTCAGTCTTATGTAACTGTGGCAGAAATAGCTTCCCGACCACAATGAAGAGTGATTAGGTGAACCCAAGTTTTGGGATTATTTTTTCTCTCTTCTCTCCCCAAGTCTCTCTCTCTCTCTTTCTTTCTCTCTTCTCTTTTTTTGTGTGGGCTCAGGTTTCAGGCCTCAATCCAAAGAGAGTCAGAGGAAGACAGACATTGTTCTGAAAGCAAGAACTTCAGGGTAGATGAGGGGGGCTACGGTGGAGAAATACAAAGAAATAAAATTAATGGGAACTGGGTGACAAGGAGTGGGGAAATAGTTGTGAATGTGTATTTTATGGGGTGAAGAGTTGAACCTCATCAGCCACTGATAAGGATAAGTTGAAAGTGTTTATTCATTTGTAGATAAGGCGGTAGTATTTGCTTGTTTTTAAAGTGCCCCCCACATTCCTTTTATAAGTCTTGGGGATCAGGGCCTTTTCTGTGTGTCTGTGTGTCTGTGTGTCTGTGTGTGTGTGTGTCTGTGTCTGTGTGCATATGTACTGGGGGGGTGGCATTGAACATAAAGAGCACTTCTCTGCAGGCATCCCACATTCTCCAGAGAGAGAACAAGAGCTATTCACGGAGCAGGTCTCAACCAGCGCTCCACACCGTCCCCCCATTTGTTAAATGCCTTCACACACACTCATACACACACATACACAAAAAATGAAGGAGTTTTGAACTCTGCTGATATATTGTGTGGCATGCCCGCTTTTGTCAGGAAGTGTAGAAGCAATATGAGGCTAATTCAGTAATCCCTCATTGTTTGGCAAAGATCATTTTCCTTAAACTTTTTTGTAAAAGGTTTGGTACATGAAAAAACTGGTGTCTCAGAAATGGTAGAGAGAAAAGACATTTCAAAGTTTAATGTCCTTTTATGAAATAAGGTTTTAGTTTAAGTAATTCTGAACAGTTTGCATATGTATGTTTGTTATAAAGTGCTCACACAGGGCATTTCCAAATAGTGTAAAAAGCTAAAATTTTCCGAAGGAGTCTTTTGGTCAGTTGCTGACACATTGCTGTTTGAAAATGATAAGCAGGAAAATGGCAGTGTTATTGTAAGGTAATGACATTGGGGTGGAAAAATGGCTTTAACATCAACAGCAATAAAGGTCATCATTTCCGTTAACCTCCCTTAGAAGTCTGCCTTTCACGCATGAGAGAGGTCAAGCTACTTTCCGAGCTGATTTAGAGTAATTTGCCCCTGTCGCGTTGTTCCTGTCGGGGTCACGTCAAATAAGAAGCATTCTGACAGCTGCAGGCAGAGATTGTGACAAGGTCTCCCGTGTGTGCACTTTACACGAAGGCTGTTACTAGTTCTCTAAATGTTCATTTACTGCCAATGCAAATGTGTGTTTCTAAGTTCTGTTCTCTCTCAGTGCCTCAGAAAATTACCTCACTGCCCTAAAAACAAAACTTCCTCCAGCTAATTGCCATATTTGTGTATCTCTTATCAGTGGTTGTCCGCTTCTCTTAAAACAGTGAAATCAAGAGGACACGTTGTGAGCTTCCTGCTGTTTGGTTATTTCTTGTTTGCAATGTGATGTTCTGGCCCTAGTGAGATAGTATAAATATATCACTCAACGTAGCTGCTAGCTTTTGGGGGATTACCCTATGGCTCAAAGGCTTAAAATGATTAGCCGGCTCTGTTTCATGGGATAAGCAACAACCCCGCAGTACACCCCCCCCCCCAGTACCTCTAACCCCTCACCCCCATTGCTGTATATCCTCTTCAGGCATGCTAAAAGACACCCTTTGATACTTACACACTGTCCATTTTGCATTTTGCAAACAAAGAAGCAGTGAGTAAACTTACCTGCAAGGGTGCTATATGGAAATGAGTAGTGCCACGGCATCAGCATCCGATTTACACGGCACACGATTTTAGTACATCTGTTGTCTATTGACATATCTTGAGCATCCTTCTTTGGTTTGTATGTCTGCAGGATGTGTGTAATGAACTGAGGCCACTTGCGTGGGGTGGCTAGGTGTTTTTTTTTTATACTGTGCAAATTTATTGACAGGTGTCCGAGGTGCAGAGCTGAATCTTTAATGGTAGGCAGCTGCTAAGTCACAGGTAAAGATGCAAGTAATGATCAATACCTGTAATAACTTGATTGGCTGTGACCTGTCTTGTTCGATTGACTTACTAATTTGCTGAGGAAGATGCTGTTCTCCTGAATGTCACTGGTTTTTCATTTTGGCTTTTACTTTTACATCTGATGAGAATGCTTTTATACAACTTACAGTAAGCGCTCACACATTCATGTTCCTCATCAAAGAATGACGTGTCTATCACCACTGGATGCGTATTTAATGCATTATTTAAAAAAAAACACTGGTATCAAGAATTGATAAAGTACACTGAGTAATCTACCCTGGTGCTAAGTACAGAAAAAAGTGTCATCCATCTTAGATGAGCTTAAGCATTTTGAAACTTTGTGGTTGAGGCAGCAAAGTGCTACAATCATGTAGCTTCAACACTGAAATCCTGTGTGGTCTTGGCCTATGAGGCCACAGTGTTGGCTAGGTCGTGCATAGGCTGCTTGTAGGCGGGGGGATTTTTATGTCATCAGGATGTTGCCATGCTCAGTGTGGGGGCGGCCATTGATTCACAGAGCAGAGGAAATGGGTGGGACTGTTACAGCAACACTGAGGCAGTCAGTCAAGCACAGCCCTTCTCTCTGGAGAACGTAGATAGAAGTTTGTTAGGGGTGGCCTAGAGGCTAATAACTCATGTATCCATGTTATATTCATTATATTTAATATTGCTTGGTGTTATTGGTCAGTTGACAATGTTTGTATAGGCTATACCTGTACATTCATGGTGTATGGTTTGTGGTTTCTATTCAAGGGACACTTTTCAATGCATATTAGCTACGAGGCATACGAGGCCTCACCTTATTGGTTCAATGGTGTTGCCATTATTTGCAGTCTCTGCTAGCTTCATGGAAGATGTAACTGTGAATTTTTTACAGCAAATGCTGCCTGATGGCATCTTCGAGTATCCTCAGGATGGAAGTAAACTGTTTGCTTGTAGATTACTTCTCGCCTCATATAAAGTGCTAATGTTCTAAATGTGAGGACAAAGCAGTTCTCTCCAGATGTATCCAAACTCAAGAAGCACGTTTAACACCACGGCCCATTTTGTTTTAACGGCCTTTCCTCCTCTGCAGCATCAAGGCAAGTCATTACGATAATTATTTTCTATATTTACTCAGGTGAAATGAGGGCAAGTGAGTGTGCTGGCTCACCCGTTGTACTCTCCCTTCCCCCTTGAGGGCATGTGTTAAAGTGAGTTGGTACTAATTTTCACACTGCATCATTTCACAGGAATTCTGTGTGTGGAGGTTGGTCTTGGAACATGCCATTTTTTCCATATGGGAGGCAGCTATACAACATGCTGTGATTTCTTGAGAGGCGGTGCCTTTTTCATTTAGTGACCTCATTTACACAACGCCTATTTAATTAGCCTTGATGTTTTCACCAGGGCTTGAGCCAAAGCCACCCAAACGAGAGTGCTTTATGGTAGGTGGGACCCTGCATTCACTAGTAATTTGATTGCGTAAGGGATTTTTTTTTTAGTTCTGGCCCAGTCATGGATTTCTCCACTTTTGCAAGAATATCTGGGCTGTTTGTACAAACACAAGCTGCTTCGCCATTAAAGAAAACTTCTTTATTTAGAATCATATGAGTCATGAATTTCCCACTTTCTCAAAAGTGAGAGAGGGCAACAAAGGGACGTTCCTCTGCTCTCCGTGCTGATGGGAAAGCTTCTCCTGAATGTGCATATGCTATGTTTTTAATGCTTGTCAGCAAGAGTGATGGTTTTCACACTTTTAGTTTAAACCTGACTGGACATGTAATTCCTTTAACTGCTGCAGAACCTTTACAATGTATAAACTTTTAAAAATTTACATTCTTTCTTTAAAGAATTATTTATTGAAATTCTCTTCAGGTAACAAGTGGTTCTTCTGTGGTTTGCTCCAAAACAGCACATTCAAAGCAAAATAGGTGCTCGGGGATGTGAAATCATATACCTGGACACATCTAGGTCAATCTGAGTCATAAAGCTAGTGCAGACAGCCATCGCTGGAACTGATGAAGGTTTTAGAAGCAAGTCAGTGAACTGCACTGCTCTCTAGTTTGGGTGAGATTGTGGAATGCCCTCCAACACCCCACTTAACATCTCATTAAATGTCCGGGAAGCTTAAGATTGCCCTTCAATGGCCTCATAACTAGAGTGGGACTTTCCAGAACTGGCTAATGGCTAACACTTGCGTTTACTGGTGCATCAACACAAAATGATTAAGTGGCCTCACTGTGATTAGCCTGTATTTAAGGCATGGATGTATGCTTCAGTTCCTGTGCTGATTCACCTGCTCCAATACTACTCCTAAGCACAGAGCAAACAACAAACCTATATGGCTGCAAAGGCAGACCATGTCTACTGGTCACATTACTATACAGTGCTGCAGTGCAAGTTAAGGTCTAAGGAAGAACATTTTTAGTTTACAGTCACAGTAGTTATCTGTTTAAATTCTGAAATTTGATCACAATGCAGCATAATAAAGCACAAACAAAGTAGTTTAATAAGATGATATGGATATACAGCCCTAATGGTACGTAGCTGTTCTAAGATTTTCTCATGAGCGTGTTGTGCAAGATAAAATCAATGTGTGACGGTTTATAATAGCATCGGGTATTATTAGAGATTTATCTAAGCCTCCATCTTCGCACCTCCTAGTAACTTGCTCCCATTTAAGCCTCATTCTCCATACTTGTGTGTTAAACTTATTTAAAAATAAGGCTGTCTGGTCAAACAAGTACCATCCCGGCTAATGCCCACTGAGACTCAATTAGTGTAGCTGTTTGTGCACTTTGTGTTCAGGGGTCAGAGTTCAGCTACCATTCATATAGGAATCTTAAAGCAAACAAGCATTACTGTCTGGGTTCATCTAGCTGTATGAGTGAGACTGACGTAAGAGTTCTGATTGGTCGATGTTGACCCCTAAGGTCATCTTCAAGCTCACGGTTGTCTGTCTGTGCAAGCACTGAGGGTTGTTGTTATGCTAGATGGTTGCGAGTGACCAAGGCAACGGTGCATGAGACAATAGCCGTGCGACCACACATCCGATCAGAGATAATGATTCTGCCCAAGCAGGGAGGTTCACATGGGAACCGCTTAACTTCCAATACTGTGGGAAAGTTGACTGGGACATAGAGTAACAAAGTGATAGCAACAGTGTGCTCATAGAATAGATAAAGTGTGGTTGAGAGAAAGAAAAGGAAAGCGCTGTTACCACAGTGGCCACAGTGATTTCTAAATGAAAGGGTTTACTCCAACAGAAGCACTAAAATCAATAAAACTGTCTAAGAATGAGGTACAGTTTTTATCTAAGCCATTTATCATGGAATTTAGCACCATGCCTTATGAGTGGTGGTCAACCAAATATAGCGTATCCCTTTGTACTGCATGTTTCTAATATTGAATGTGAGATTACCAAGTTCTGGAAGGGAACACAGGGTAAGAAGAGATTAACAATATGGACACTTGTAGTGACCTGAATTTGGCATTGGTTTTATCTCCTAGTGGTTGGAATAATGAAGAGAGAAAATATTTGCAAAGACTGGCTTGAAATAAATATTTTGGCTGTGCTGTGGTGAGCTGGAGTCATTTTTATGCTTGTTTTCTTAGTGTGATCCAGGTCAACTGGGGCTGGCCTTTTCTTTCCAAAAAACAAATCATTGAGGCATTTCAGACTAAGCGTTCCATTTTAAAGGTAGAGTAGTTTCCAGTAGGTCCTGAAACTGCTGTTCTACAATGAGGAGGATGCTTTGCTATGACTCTGGCATGAAACAGTGCTTATTTAATATTGAGGATTCATTGAGTTAACCTGCTCTTTTACAAGGCTGATGTATTTTGTCTCTGTCATCCAGTAGATCAATGGTATTTTGCTATGCACATTGTATACTAATATATGTAAACATGTACGCATGATTAAGGTACCAGTTTACAATTACTGCATCACTGTTGCGAAAAGACCCTCTTAGAAACCAACCTTGTGTAATACTTCCTGTAGTATTATATGTTATGTTCACCATGGTCTCGTAGCAAACTCAGTTTAAACTCAAGTTAGTTTATTTCCACATTGTATCAGCAATGCTTATCTGGGTCTTTACACCCAGAAATCTCATTAATCTCAAGATTCAATAACTTTTATACTACTAATATGTATTAACTACAATAAACCATGACAACTTATTTAGTTTTATATGTGTAGTTATGAGCGCAAGGAACTGAAGTGCAGACCTACATTGGGGCACATCATACATTGTAGTTATGTTACTGAACATTTAGTGAGAAACTTACAGAACAAACTACAAACTAGTGTAAATGAATACACCAAACTGGAATCGGAGAACAGCTAATAAACAGTGTCAAGCAAGGAGCAAGTCACAAACAAGGGATATTATATACATGGAGAACAACCAAGAAACACCTGGGGCTAATGAGAGGGCAAGGCTACAGACTACAGTCAGGTGAGGTGCAAGGCAAAGGGGAGACCAGGAGAAGAGCAAGGACACCAAAACAAGTGAAAGCACATGGCCAAAAACATAAAGGAAGGCAAACAGGAGCAGAGAAACAGAAAAAGACAGATAAAGCGCGGGGCAAGACAGGATGTTACGGCAGTGTACTTCTTAGGAAGTAGAAGTCGCAATGTCTACAACACAAATGTAGCTTTTTATGTGTAAAACCATTTTGCAGGTTTTACTTACATATATAAGTTGTAACCTGTGTTGCTAATGACAAAACACTAGTAAATTAGCAAAAAACGTGTTTTCTTTGGGAACTATTTTGCCTCACACACTCCTGCATGTACCCCTCTGCCATGAATGGATTTTAAAAAATGCCAAAACTGTATTTCAAAACTATTGTAAAGTAATATCTCAGACATCAAGCAGTGCATTGATAACCATTTCATTCAATAGCTTTCTATAAGGGAGATTTTAGTGGCTTTAGGCAGTTCAGAGTCTCTTTGTCCAGAATGTGTACAACATTAAAACAATCTTTTATCCATTTAATTCCAATTATTTAGGAAAAAATATGTAATTCTTTTCTTTGTTAGTTTTTACTATGCAGTATAGATAGTTACTATGTAGTTATTACTATGTAGTTATAATAGGTCTAATGTTCTGTTTTATGGTACATGCACTTTGTTCAGTGTTCCTGTAAGTACTGATAAAGCTCATGATGTACATGGCGATGTTATTTTTATCATAATGATAACATTTTGTGATATTGTCCCCCCTAAATATGGCAGGGACTAAAGTAATAGTGGGTTCTTTGTGTTTTACAGAACCTAATGGCGAAGGCGTTGTATGACAATGTCCCAGAGTCCCCAGAGGAGCTGGCCTTTCGCAAGGGTGACATCCTGACTGTCATTGAGCAGAACACTGGTGGCCTGGAAGGGTGGTGGCTCTGTTCACTGCACGGTCGCCAGGGAATCGCTCCTGGCAACCGCCTCAAGCTGCTCATCGGGCCTATGTTTGACAGCCATACATCAGCCAGCCCCTCACCTTCACAGAGTCTTGCCCATCAGCAGAGACCCCACACACCACAGGGCCTGTACCAGGTCCCGCCTTCCCTCCAGTCCAGCCAGGGCTCAGCACAAGGCATCTACCAGGTCCCACCCTCACAGGATGTCTACCAGGTCCCACAGAGAAGCGCACTGGCTGCAGATGGAATGCCTAACAAAGTAAGATAAATCTCTCACACATAGAAAATGGAGCAAGACAGAGAAAGATGAGAATGAAGCAGTTATTATCACACTTGTGCAACTTTAACAACACCTAATGTTTGTAGGCAATTGCCCAGATGTCCAAAATTCATAAGCTCTTCCACAGTGTTCCTTTCATTACACAGAGTTACATATCATTTTGGACCTGTGCACTGTTTTCAAATTCATTGGTTAATAGATAAATAGAATGCTTTACAATTGGCAGAAAAAAAATCTTATTACAGACTTCCAAGATTTTTACTTCTCCTGTAAAGTTGCGATTTTGTTCAGGAAGCAATGATGTACTTTTATTTTTAAACCTAGGCTCTCACACCCAAAACGAGAAGCATACCCCTAGACCAACAAACCGATTGCAGCTAAATATAGTACAGCTTTCTTAGAATTTCCGATGATGCATTTTGACCTACATAAATTAGCATGAAGCTAATATGAAGCTCCTCCAGTGCCTTTAAAATAAAGAGTGCATGTAATCTGTATTTGTTCTTTGCTAAATATGATTAAAAATAGCTACACCTAACATCAGGCATGTTCATCAGCTTTTTTCTATGCAAGCTTTGTGTTCTGTTTCAACAAGGCTGAAAATGATCTCAGCTGGCCTTTATATTATTTATAAAAGATTTCATGATGATTGTATGTATAGAAATAGTTCAAAATAACATACATTAAAGTTGTATTTAAAGTTAAATCTTAGGATAATTTGTTAATAGGGTCAGTGATTGAAATATTAATATCAAGACTTGTGTCACATTACATGATACTATAGCAAACAATACACAGAAACTATTAGCTAAGATATTAGCATGCAGATTTGATTTGCTAAATAGCAACTTTTTTACCATATTATATAATCAACAAAGCATCACACTTTGTTGCAACATACAACTTGCTAATAAAAAGCAGTTAGGTTTGTTAACTTTGCACTGGCTCTCATTATTGTTTTATTTTACTTATTTACTCTTTCTGACCCCTACTGTGTGCTGTATAAAATGTTTAGTCACTGAAGATGAGAAAAGTTCCCAAGCTGATTGAGTTTGACCTCAGCAGACAGGGGGGATTAACAGAGATTTGACCGGTGGTTACGTTTTTTACTTCAGGGAATTGCTCCATATTTACACTGTTATGTTGAAGACTCAGTGCTGTGACCCCTGTGGCATAGTCATTTTAGAGTTCTGATTGAAATGGGTTCTGCATCCAGCCAAAGCCGTGCGGTTGAGGCTGAGATGTCACACGTTGGCTGGCCGCACCCTGCCCTGCCCTCCACCACAGGCCATAGCATGTTATGTTTAGTTCGCTTATTCTGGTCTTAGCTGACTTCGTCTGAATGCAAAGCCACAGAAGGGCCAGCGCAGGGAAAAGAGAGTGTGCTCTGTTGAAAGAGTGTCTATTCAAATACTGATTGCCCATGGAAGTTCTACTATTTCATTCTGCAAGATCAGTACAGGGTGAGCATAGACGAGGGTCATTTAATCAGAACTGTAAATCTAATATTTGTACATGTATATATTGACTGGTAAATAATAGATCAGTTGCCAATGCACCCCAGCAATTGTTTGTCTAATGGACGTTCTTGCTTTGTTTAATTTTAGCTGTGAATATGAACTCTTGGTTCTCTTAAAACCCCACCAAAAATGTATTTATCATCACAAGTGTATCTACATCATGTTCCTGCTCGGCTAAGCACATAGCACCCCAAGCCTGATATAAAGCCTGTGATTACTCATTCTAATTTGCAGGCTCTGCTGCAGATGTTGAGAGGCAAGTGAATAACTGGTCTGCAGGATGGGCAGTGCCTTTGGCTATAATTTCTGGTGGACTCTTGTCCCCTTTGTCTTGTGTGTAGAATAAGCATTGTGGGATACTATGGGTTTTATTATTAAAGGTAATGTTTGCTGTTACCGCTTTTTACTAAAAAGTCGTTTTTCATTTGAGCTAGACATATGTTGCAGGCACAAATCACTGTTTTTGCTGTGTGTTGTTTAGACAACCACTAAAAAATGGCCTTCTATTGCAGACAGGGAGCACTTATTTGCTGTTTTCCACAGAGTCTGGCACTGCAGTGTGCCAACTTTTGCGCACATGAGGTAAGAGGGTGTGTCGCTGGCCATAAATGCGCTGTTTTTCTGAACGTCTCTCAGTCCCAAGCTAATCCAAGAAGTGTTACGCAGGTGTGGTTTTGAAGAGGGTGCAGCCGAATAAGGATTTCCTGCTAACTCTATCTACTCCCAGTCCAAGTTCCTGCGGCACACAATAACGATACAATAATAATCCCCCCTCAGGCTCTATTGTTTATTGAACTGCAAGGCAGCAGTGCATGATGCCTTTAATCAGTTTCCAGCCCCGTATGGCGCTGAATATAAATGTGTTGCATTTCTGTGGTTATTATTCTTGAGTCCTCTAAATTGAGACGTGCCTGGAGTTCTACTGTCATTTCTGCTTCACAGTAAGACATAACAAATTTGGAATCGACTCAAATAAAACTATTGACTGCGTTGGTCTTGAGCTTTAGGAGCAAGAAATGGAAGCCTGGAATCACCAGCGGGTCTTACCTTTTAAGGGGTTAACCCTTGAAACTGAAGGTTTAATTTCAAGTTGTTATTATTACTACTTACTAAAAAGGTATGATTCAGTAACAATGCACGTAAATTCTCCAAAAAGTATTATTTAGAGTGATACCATGGGAGAACCACTGCAGGTTCTTAAAGAACCATTCATTACATGTAAAACTGTATTTGTGAATGAACTGTGCAAGTGTAAAGAATCTTATTAAAGTTTAAAGAGACACTGAACTAGGGCAGGTTAGGTTATAGAAAATAGGTATAAGGTATGAGAAATTACTGTTTAAATTGATTATACTTTGAAGTTGTGTTAAAATACATGACCCATTTCTTCCGTAAAGACATGCCGAATGTCTGTCTATACAAACGAATTTGTCCTCTCTGACACACTTGCCGAACGTCTGTACAAACAAAAACGATCATGTTAGAACAGCACAGTTTCACAATCTCAATTTTGTTTTTCCTTGGCAAGTACAATTTTGCCTTGAGAAAGTGCAGCTGAGCTTTAGATGATGATTTGGTTTTGTCTGGGTGGTTGGAACAACGTGTTCGGTGCTGCCTGGTGCAGTGGATGGGCATATAATGACACACTGTGAGGCTTGGCTGGATCTACTAGGCTTATTGCTTAAGGCTCTGTCCTTCCATGACCCTCCAGCATACAGGGAGTTAAAGCTGCCCACAGCTGCCCTATTCACGGCCATTCTAGCTGCACCATGGCCCTGTCCCCAGTGCTTGCCGTCCCAGTATAGGCCTCATCCATGACAGGCTGCTGAGCTGAAATGAGAGTGCCTGAAATTAGGCCTCTGTCATACTTTCTGCCAGGTTCCAGCATTGTTGGCGCACTAAATAGTGGTACTTCCCTAGAGCTGTGCATGATTATTCAGTGCTGCCAATCAGAGGTGCACTTTATTAAGGTAAATTCTAGGGTAATCATTTTGATTGCAAAGATGCCTACTAACCTTGTGTGGAACTTACTTGATTCAAATGTGTACATAATCAAAACCATTTGGCCAAAGCTGAAAGAGAAATTGTGTTGATATTTTATTTATGTACAGATTTGAATGGTTGAATTGAATGCTTGAATACTAGAAAACAATCTTTCTAATGATGTGTTGAAGGTGTAAGTAATGCTGTGTTTAGATTGGCTCAGAAGGGGGAAGTTGGATCTTTGCTCTGTGTTCAAGATATAGAGAGGGGAAAAACATGAATCATGCCATGTCAACATGCTAGCAAGCCAATGTTAGTGCTGGGTGATGAATTTTACAACGTAGTGTAATTAATTACCTTCTTAAAATTGTGAAAATTTTTTGAGATATGCAGTGTGTCTCCATACTCACAGATGTAAAGCAAATTTAATTTAACAATAGGGAAGTGGTACTAACATCCATGTTTTTCTGATTTCATATGCAGAGCTTGCAGTCGAGACCACAATAGCTTTCCAAATAGGAATTCCTAGTTGAGAGGGTCTTTTCTTTTTTTCTTTGTCAGAGGTGAGAAATTCAAGCTTCAGTTCAACATAGCATCGGTACACAATCTTTGAAGGTACACAGTCTCTTTGGCGCAGATACTGTGGGCTGTTTGACTTGTTTTTTTTTTTTTTGGCTAGCTCAGTAACTTGCTAATTCCATTGGCATAATAATCATCTACTTTTAAGTCATGTTAAGTTCAACTTTGTCTAATTAGATGCAATTTTTCAACTTCAGTTTTTGGCCACTTTCACTTTTTCCAATGTGCAGTATTTTGAGACAGCCCTTAAAGTCAACATTCTCTTCCAGTTAACAGTTCCCCCAGTCAGCCTGTGAATCATGTTGCACTTCATGGCGCAGTAAAGAGCGTTATCAGCAATGGCCAGGTTTGGCCCTTTTCCTCACGTCCTCAAAGGCAGTCTCCCTTGTTTGTGTGCTTCCATATCCAGGAGACATCATAAAGATTACTGAGTGATGAAGCGTAGGTAGTAACAAGCCACGCCTAACTGGAGAAAACGATTACCGACTCACTCACAGTGGATTAGCCTTACTTACTTTTTTACTTTTTAGCTTGTGACTAAGCCGTTTCTGCTTTGATGGATGATGGAAACTAGGCTAGGCAGCCTGCTTCTGTTTGCATGATCATTATTAAGCTAGATAGCTATTCATGGACATAGCCTATCTCTGGTGCTTTTAAAGTACAAGCTTCAGATAAATAGGTGGTTTCCTTTTGGTGAGTAGGCAGCTGTATGGTGGTTAGAGAAGCCAGCCTGCAATAGGATTGTTGCTTGTCTGTATAAGTATTCTGGGCATTCAGGGTTGGTGACTGAGCTATGAGCTATCCTGAGCTATCAGGATTCTAAAGTATGTCTAGGTTGCTAATCTGCTAAAATTCTTTTACAGAAATTAGGTTAAAAATTGCTGAAGTATTCATTTAACACTCATCGCCCCAGTGCTTCCCTGGTCACTGACACTGTGTGACACTTTTGGTAGCCCCTTCATCTGAGATTTCAACCTGATCCCATCGCCCATCTCTATCTCCAGCAATCAGAAATGAAAGTGCAAATGACCCCATATAAGTGGAAAACAGAAATGGCCAGCAATAAACAACCCTTACTTCCTGCATTCTGTACACGCTCCCTCCTGCAGAGACTTACACAAAAGAGAAGCAGGAAAAAGTGAGGCAACTGGAATTCTTGGCTGGAAGGTAATTCTTATTCCTGTTCCCATCAGACTGTAAATAGTCAACCAGTTCCTTCTTCTTCTCTTCCCTCCTGCTCACACTTTCTTTGCAAAATGAAAATAAAAATATTCTGCATAAATTGTAATAGTAATCAAAAGCAAAAATAGGGGTCACTGAATAGGTAATGCCTCCATTTGAATAATTACCCCCAACTTAACCCGACCACCCTCCTTCCTGCTGACAATTCCGTAACAGCCGTCCTGAAAGTCTTTAAATCAGCATTGGTTGTGATTGTATTCATGAAGTAGGAAATTAATTATGTGTTTCTTTTCATGCACCTAATTTAGCAGGACGGCTTTGTGCTTTTTGGTTTTATGGCTGAGACATATGAGGTGTCTGGAGATTTGGCACTTAATTGCCTGCATTAATGGGACTGCTATATTAATAGACCAGTGCTGTTCCTCCCCTTGTTAAATAGAGCAGTGATGAGTTTGAGGGCAGGAAATCACAAAGGCCATCCAGATCAAGGTGTCACGCTAAGGGCATCTGCAGCAGAGCAAGAATGTTTGTTCTGATAATGAGGCCGAATTAATTAACAGCCAGTGATAAACAAAGGTCAGTAACTCACATAATGATTTTGTCTGGTACAAGCCTTGCTTGGTGAAATCTGTTTTATCCGTTGTCATGTTGGGTTTCATTACGGGCCTGGTATCCAGGGCTTAAGTGGCTTTCCTAATGACAGTGCTACATTCTACAGTCTACATTGTTCAGGCTTACAATGTAATAATAAACATTACTAAGGGTATTTATGACTTATTTTTGTGCCCAACTGTGCCCACCGGTTTAGGCCACCGGTTTAAAAAACATTAGTCATTTATTGATTTATTTCCTGTGATCCATAACAAGGCACTAGTGCTCCCACACGTGAACATAACTGAACTTTTAAACATCTTGGGTGATATCTTACATTAATACCACATGTATTGTAACATAGATAAGATTGTTCTAGAAATACAGCTGTTGATCTGTGCCGGTTGAACACACATAGAGCAGCAGGCAGATATCTTTGCCTGTATAAAAAACTATGGTGAACATTTTAGTATCATTTTAGGATCTTCAGCCCATAATTTTGAGACATCAGACCAAACAATTTCTTGTCTTAGCTCTCGTACATTAGGCTAATTGACTCTGGAGAAGAACGTTTTGGGCTACACTGAGCCGCCACAATTCAGTTCTTTTTTATTATATCAATTACAGTTTCAGGGCCAAAGTAAAGATGACATCATGCTGCAACTACACTGTTATTATGTTAATTTGACAAGGCCTTAGCCTTAGCTTACAAACTGTCACTGTTTTCGTGTTCACTTGGAAAGAAAATGGGTTAAAAATCCAACTGGATTCATTGCATTTTCTTCCACACAGCTACCGGCACAACCCTATCCTGACTGCAAGATTACATCCCCTCATACATACTTACCTGTCAAACTATCAAGTGCTTCTGGGCAATTTGATGAAGTCACCGTTTATACACAGTGCTAGGCTAAATATGATATTGTTAAAAATGACTTATGAATATAATGAGTCATTCTATGCCTGTCAGCTTTGTTTTCCTCCTCTGACAAAAAGCAAAACTTTTAGCGAATGGAGTACAGGTTTGAGCCTGACTTTCCTCTTAGTCACCCTCTTCTAGCGTAACTGCATCCTGAGGCGCTGCCTCCTGAGGGAAGGTGAAGGTTTACTCAGTCCCCTTGACTGCCGTGAGGTCACAGCTCTTAATCGCATTGTAGCAGCAGTCAGCAGCTCGATCAACCTGGTCAATATTTACTCACCCATTAGCAGCGTGAAGTAGCAGAGAAGCGCTAAAGGAGGGAAAATAAAGCAACTTAGACATGAGAGTATACCAGGACCAGCACCAGTGAGATAGTAACTATGTTAAAATCTTATTATGTATTGCTAATATGACACAAAGAGAATGCGGCAACACTGAACCTGTTCATAGCAGCTGGAAAACGATCAGCAGTCACTTATATATTAAGTCACTTATATATTAAGAATAACAGACCTAGCAATTCAAGTAGGTAATTCTGCTATTTAATCTCCAGTTCTCATTTATTCAGTGTGCGGTATACCCTCTGGTGTTTGGAGGGGTCCCATGTTGGCTGCAGACTCACGCACGACAATTTGGTTTAACAGTACTTCTTTTGAAAATGAATTCACTCTTTCCACTTCCTGTTAAACTGAGCAAGTTTTTTCAGCTTTAAATATATGCTGTGACACATTGAGTTTTTCAGAGGTATCTTGCTCATAGTTACAGTTGCTGAGCTATGAAAGGGCAACTGGGTGAACCATTTTGCTACACTGCCCTCCTGATAAAGACAAGTACGCTGCATCTCTAGTTGCAAAAGCAGAAAAAAAGCAGAACCTTGCTGATTGAATTTAGATTTTGAGACATTCAGAGGGTCCAAAAGGTTAATTATACCCCCACAGGAAGATGAATAATAATTTTCAGATATTGAATGAAATGTGAAGAGCATGATCTAACAAAGCTGAAGATTCAGACGCTTTTGCCACCAACAAGCACTTTTAGTAAACACATACATGAATAGGTGTTTGCTGCACACTTCAGTTACATTTTATTGTTACTTTGATCAAATAATATGCTCACTCAAACAATTGCCCTGTATCCGATAATAAGGGCAACATTGTGTGTCCTGTATATAGTGAGAGGAAACACCATAGTTATAGTCAGCACGGACATGCAACAAATCTGGCAGTGGATTTTAATGAGTAAAGGCATACAAAGCCAAAGGTTTTTAGGAGAGAATGTACATGGACAACTATTGCAACTTGATTGTGTGGGGAAAACCACTCATCATTCTGTAGGTTTGGGTGTGAACAGAGCTCAGATATCTACTGTTTTTGTTTTGTCCTGGTTCAGCCTCAGAGGCAGAATGTGATTTAAGAGCTCTGGGAGCCAGCCTGGAGCTTTGGCCTGTTGGTGATCGGTGTTGACCCTGCCATACCCCAGTGATGATTTATATGTAGGAATGCCATTGATGTGCACCTAAACATACACAGTGAAAGCAGAGCGTGACAATCAGGTTTATTAATACCATCTGGACAGCTCGTCTTTGCTCGTCTGGTGCATATGTGCAGAAGAGAAAGGGATAATATAACTGTGTAGTATCATTTCATTATGATTGTCATTTATAAAGGGACAATGGGTTTTCGTCCGCATTTATCAAGCTTCTGTCGCTCATATGTATAGGAAAAGAAGAGTGCATTTTTTCCGCTAAGGACAGGAAGTCGTGCGTATGGTTTGTATTTGCAAGCCCTGTCAGTGAACCCGGAGTGTTCCCGTATGGTGATAGTGGTGGTGTGCTGGCGGAGAAAGAGAGAGATGGAGGGGGTGAATGAGAGGGGGAGAATTCCAAGCATTCTTCTGTCTGTCTGACACAGCAGAGAGCTCCGTAGCTTAGTGAGAGAGAGAATGAGAACCAGGACAGAAGGATGTGAAGAAGGTACAACCTTAAAAATAAAGATTTGGAAGCGATGCCGTAGAATAGCATTTGCCAGTCTTGGTTACCTAAAGAACCCATCATAGATGAGTCGAATGCGTGAATAAGTGAACTCGCTTAAAGTAAAAAATAAATAAATAAATAAATCTCTACATATGTTAAAGGTTATCTGCCAGTTAAATTTTTCCTAGAACCACACATCCAAGCCAAGATCCATTTAGGAACCTTTTTTTAAGTAGGATTTAGTTCCAAAAAGCCCTGTAATATGTTTTTGAAAAGAATAACAACTGATGTACTGTGGAGAACACATTTCCGTTTGTCTAATAGAATTGGCATAGATCATAAAGATTATGAAACTTTAGCTGCTGTATAATTGATTAATTAGTAATTTAATAGTCTTTGTCTTTATTTCTTTTGAAATTATTAAGTTAATAACTTAAAAATTTATCTTATTTTTAAGATATCAATATTTCTAACTAACAACAGAAACAGCTTGTACACGGTCAAACATTATTCTATGAATGTTTTATACCATCTTGAGCTAACAATGTCTTTATCTCGCACAACTTGACCCAAATGTCTTGACCCAATTGTTTTCTGCTTACTTCTATTTACATTCAAATTCCCTAAGCTAAATGAATGGAGAAAGAACAAATGAAAACAAGATTCCCCTGTCACTCTCTCTTAGCACAGTCCTCTACAGACACATCAAACTTGTCACTCTGGCTGAGTATCAGAATGTCAGCATTGCTGACCCCCCCCCCCCACCAATCTCCTCTCGGGTGATACTCTCATGCTCCCCATCTTCCCAGTGCCCTAAACCATCACACAGTCTGGAAACTACCCCACGTAGAATATGCACTGCCGTCACTTCTGTCAGGACAAGTTTGGTCCAAAATGGTTGAGATGGAGCTGGGCACAACTGCAGAAAAGAGCTGGGTCACACAAGGACTGCAGGTCCCAGCAGTGCCTTAATGAAGTTAGAGTGGCACTAGGGGAAAAGAATTAGATTCATCCTGGCGCCAAGTGGGCTGCACTGTGTTTAGGTGATTTGTTTTTTTATTATTCTAGGATTCTTCTTTATAAGCCCACTTCATTGGTAGTGTTCCTTTCTAGTAGAACCATGTGCCTATTACACTCTCTATTACACATAAATTCGCCTATTTAAATAGGAACTATTGTTTGATGATTGTGTGGGTGATTGATTCACATCATAGGGGAGTACAAATATTAGCAAAAGATCTACAAGGAAGGGTTTTAGTGCACTTCCACAGTATCAATTCAGTGCATTCAGCTACTTCTATTTTCTGAGGATTGTTATTCATTACATGGAAAATAATGCAGAATGATGGCGTTTTCATTGAGTTGTAAGAGTGAGAAGTGAAATCTGGAAGCTTATCAAGCTTCTCTCACACATGCTCAACAGAAGGCCAGCTCTAAACAGACACTCAGCTTGTATATTGCTTTGACCAAGATTTTGCATGGATGATTTAATGAGTTTGTTTTCTATCCATGTGTTGGCCAGGTGCTGACCCCATTGCGAGTTGGACAGACATATGCCTACAGCCCTGCCCCCAACAACTCTCAAGACCTCTACGATGTGCCACCAATACGACAACAGGGGGTAAGCATCTTTTTATATTCCCATCGACATACAGTACCAGTCCAAGTTTAGGCACGGCTACTCAAAGTTGTCACCTTAAAAAAAAGAAAAATCCAAAATGGTTTTACAGGAGGACAAAACAGTAACAACATACATATTAGAGGTTGGCGATATGATAAGAAAATAATATTGTGATACATCAAGAGTACACATCACATATCACAATATTCATTTTTTCAGTCCTCAAAAATGAGAACTGTTAAGCCTGTAGGTGTCTTTAAGATACCCCAAAACATCCATTTAGTTGGGTCTGTCTAAACTTTTGACTGGTTATGTAGAGTATGAGGTTCTACAGGAATCAACATGGATGGGTTGTGAAATTGCATTGCTGTTTTGTGTTGGTTTCACAGGTATACGATATTCCACCTGGGAAACAGAAAGGAAAGCACAGTAGCCCTCATGGTCAGGGTTTATATGACATTCCTCCAGCACAGGACACACGGAATCAGGGGGTGTATGACATCCCGCCTCCATCACAAGGGGTATGTTCTAGTCAAGTTAACTCCACCTTCAGTAAAGCTTCCTAGTTTGATGGTCATGTTTTCCATTAAAAAAACTGCTCAGTAGAAAGCAATTTAAAAGCATGTAAATGCTGCATTCGCTTTGGCTTGGCACTTTAGAAGACATCTTATCTGAATGGCTTCTTTGTTCTCTGTATCTATTAACACAGTGCTACTTTTCCCTAAATTGCAGGGTCACAAGTAGGAGAAAATAAATAATTTCATTTTTATTAGTTTCCCCTGGTTACTAAATTAAAGCCTTGCCTGCCAGCAGTGATCAAGTCAGACACAGAACTGTGCTCTGAACTCTGTAGCGAGGGATGTTAAAGACTGAAATAACTGCTTTCTGGGCCCTCTTATGTTTCACTGCTTTGCACAGTATAGTAAAGTCCAGTGCTGCGATTGTGTTTGTTATAAATTAAAGTATGCTGGGAACCTGTTATTTGCGTTGCATTTAATTAGGGGTTTGCAGAAGCTTGACGTGCTGAAAAAAAGCTATTTTTAAGGCTGAGTGAAATCTCTTAAAGCCTGCTCCTGTTATTTGTTGATCTATGTGCTCATGGTATGCCCCATGTACGTCAGGACTCATGCTGCAAGCTCACATCAGCTTTGGGGGTTTTAAAACTCTTGGGTTTCAGAATTCCATACATGTTTTGTGGGAGAGCACTAAATATCAGCTTGTCGATATTAGACTGTCAGCAGGACATTTTAGATCTTAAGCGGGGACTGATATTTGTATCTAAAGCTATTTGCTGTTTTTTTCTTTCGTGCGAATGGTAGTTTTGATGTAGCTCTTGTTTCTGCAGGTGTATTCCATCCCACCTTGCAGGAGTAACGGTGCACAAGACGAGGGCAACTACGACTTTCCTCAACCTCACAAACATAAGCCAGAGGGGATATATGATGTTCCACCATCATTTGTCTCCAAATCCACCCAGTGCTCCCAGTCTAATTATGACTTTCCTCCAGAACACCGCATAGTTGCTAACAGTGACAATGGCATCTACGATGTTCCTCCTAGTCAGCCAGCCGTAGGATCCAGAGCTGCAGGATCCAGAGATCTCTATGACGTTCCACAGGGGCTTCCGCAGCGGGATCGCAACAAGGGCATCTATGATGTCCCACCAACAGATTCACGTTCACTGGCTGATGTAACCGACGGCATGAACCGTCTTTCATTCTCCAGCACTGGAAGCACACGCAGCAGCATGTCTACTTCATCATCTTCGGCAGGGTCGCCAGCAGAGGGCCGTCTTGTACTCGATTTGGATTCTGCCTTGCAGCGGCTCAGTCGGCTACAGCAAGGCCTAGATACTTGCGTGTCGGCCCTCCAGAGCCTCGTTACCTCTCCCAACTGGAGGACATATGGCTTTATGGAACGCCACGGCAATGAAGTGCGCCTAATGCTGGAACGTGTACGCAGCACCCTGGGGGAAATCCTGGCCTTCGGACGAGGGGCAGCAGCCAACGCCACGGCCCTGTCTGACCCGGGGTTGCACTCGAAGCTGCGTCGGCAGCTGCAGAGACTAGAAGACTCACAGCAAATCTTGCATCAGACTTACCAGAGTCTAGAAAACAGCACCTGGGCACTCAACATTCTGGTAGCAGGTGGCAAGCAGCAGGGCAAAAGCGATGACCTGGATCGCTTCGTCATGGTGGCACGGACAGTGCCTGACGATGCCAAGCAGTTAGCATCAACAATAGGGAGCAGTGCTGAGCTGTTGTTCCGTAGAGCACCAGTAGAGGGCGTTGTTCACCCCTTCACCTGCTCCCCAGTGGAGGAAGACAACCACAGCTGCCATACCAAACCTTTCCCAGTCACGCAGGAGAGCGAAAAGTGTGTGAAAAGCTGGATGGAGGATTACGATTACGTTCATTTGCAGGTAAGAACCAGTTTAATAATAGCTCTGTTCTCCAAGCAGCTGCTGCCTGGTCTTACTCAAGAATTAGGAGCTTCCGAATAGGACGAAAACACTCACTGATCGTAATTACTAGTCCTGATCATGATTACCAGACTGAATCTGAAGAATGAAAATGTAACCAGATATTTGCATCAGTATATGATAACACCTCCCTCCATTTAGCTCTGCTTCTGGGTACCAACACAGGAAGTGAGAGAACATGTTTGATGTAATTAACTGCCTAAATGTAATCCTGTAAAGTATTTTATAAACAAACAGGAGATTATTAACATCACGTTGTGCCGCTTTTGAACATTGCCCCTACTGTATTTAAGAAGCATTCCCAAAAGTCGATATTCTGTTCATAAGATCATCTTTAAATAACATTACACAATGTAGCTATTTGACACATTTCATGGTCAACATATGTGTAGAGTTGGAGACGGTGCAGAGTTGGAGCAACCATACGTGCTTATCTAGAAGAGGGAGGGTCAAAGTGACTTCAGTGAATGAATGAAACAGTCTTCAGAAAGCAACATTACTGACATTATTTAGTCTTTCAGAAACCATCTTGCAACACAGCAGTTCTTCTGTTAATTTACATTGCACCCTACCCATCCCTCCGTCTCTGTTGAATCTGTGTAACTGTGAGGCAAAGATCAGGAAGAAGATCACTCACATATGAACGTTAGATACCAACATTCTTTTGGGTTTAAAGATCACTCACTGACGTGAAGTGACCCTTTCTTCAAGTTCACTCTATAAGACGAGAAGCCCCGGTATGAACCAGTGTCTGGCTATTTTTAATTTTAGGAAGTCTAAAGAACTACACATACTTTGAACTTTGTCTGGCCTTCACACATAAAAGTTCAGTGTTTGTATCTGCAAGTTTTTCTTCCATGTATTACATTGTGTTAAACAGCTTACACTCTTTTTTTCATTTCAAAGGGTAAAGAAGAATTTGAGCGTCAGCAGAAGGAGCTCCTAGAAAAGGAAAACATCATGAAGCAGAGCAAAGTCCAACTGGGACAGGAGCAGGTACATGTACATGTAGGACGTATATTTGACTGATCTTTGAAAATATTGGTTTGGCACCACCTGAACATAAATACATTAGAAATGTAACTTTTAAACTGGAATAGTTGGTACAGCAGATGGTTGCTTTGGCATATAGGGATTGAAAATAGAGCACAACACAAGCATATTACAGCATATGTTCACGCACGTCTTACTGTCCTGCAGCACAGAAAAAGTGCAGTTTGACCTAAAAAACATTGTAGAGCCTTGAAGAAATGGCGTTGAAATCTAATGTTCAAACAGAGGCGTGGTATCACTTCATTTTTCATGATGTTCATTTGCATTACAGTTGGACAGCTATGTTGAAAAGACACAAAACATTTTTAATGATATACTGTTATGTACTTTAATTATATGCAAAAAAAAAAAAACATTTTCAGGTTGGATTTGATTTTTGGTTGTGAGGTCAAGATTATACAAAGTCTTCATTTCCACAAAGGTTGACCCAGTAACTTTTATTTTATTTTTAATTAATGATTTACATGCAAAGGTTGGTGGCAAACAACGGTTCATTTTGTGGTCTGTTTAAACCCCCCAACCTATAGATTGTGATCTTCAGCTATTAGACTCTTCCACTCCAAAATAAACAAATAGCATAAGGGTGCACTGCTGATGTTAGCATTAGCAAATCTAACTGACTGGTTACCGTTTTTCTAAATATGAATCATAACAACTGTATCAACTGTATCAACTGAATCATAACAACTGTATCATGATACATGTCATATTGCCATTAATTATTTAATTAATGTTTGGTTTTAAACAAAAATTGGAGTTCAATAAAAAAAGTCTGTTAATATAATTTTTGGGGTTTAGATTCCAAAGCGTGAAAAACATTTTCAGTACACTTCCAGTACAGACAACTACATTATGATCATTTTGTTCATCAGTAGCATGAAAATATTAGTTTAGCAGTTCGTTAACACCACTTTCTTCTCTTCTTGTTCTCGCAGATGAACCAGTTCAAGCAATTGGAACAGGAGGTGATCAAACCTGTAGAGAATGACATCACCCAGTGGATCTCCCATCAACATTCCACAGGCTCCTCCTCCCCTTCAGACTCCTCCTCCACCTCATCTGTGGGGGGTGGGGCTCAGCTGTGTGGACGGGACCGCCAGCTGCTGGGCTTTTATGCTGAGCAGTGCGAGCAGCACTTTGTGACTCTGCTGAACGCCGTGGATGCGTTTTTCGGTTGCGTGTCAGCCGGACAGCCTCCACGAATCTTTGTTGCACATGCCAAGTTTGTGATTCTCAGCGCCCACAAGCTTGTGTTTATCGGGGACACTTTATCAAGACAGGCCTCGTCGCCCGACGTTGCCAACCGAGTGATGGACTCCAGTAATGTGCTTTGCGAGATGCTCAAGACAGTGGTGGGTGCCACAAAGATGGCCGCCCTTCATTACCCAAACACAGCCGCTGTGCAGGAAATGGTGGACCGTGTCACGGACCTTTCACACCGGGCACAGCAGTTTAAAACGCAACTCTTGCAAATGGCAGCATTGTGATCTCAGTTCCAAGAAAGATGAACATTATAATTTATATGTATTGGGCAGATCAACAAAGGGGCTGTGTTTTGTAAATAAGTACTGTTTCCTTCCCCTCTGTAAATATTTGGCTCTATTTTTGTTTAGATTGTTTTATATATAGATAATTAAGAATGGTATATATATATGTGTGTGTGTGTATAAATATAAATATATATATATATATGCAAAATTGCTTTTAAGAGCAGTAAGTTAACATTCCATTTTTTCTTTTTGAGCACCTTATAAGTTGCCACTGAATTTGTTATTATGACCTGTAGATGAATGCTACACATGGAACAGCGCTACTGGAAATCATAGTAGTACTTTAAAATTCTTGCATTGCATTCTATTCTGCAGACATCATGGCTATAAAAGTAAAAAACTGTACTTAACCAGATGACTGTTGCTTGATTTTCATTATATTGCACTGTGGGTTTAAAACACCACAACTTTTGTGTCAGTGTTAAAAAGCAGCATAAAAAGTATGCTCATGTGTAATGTGCTTCTGTGCAAGAACTGGGGACCTGCTTTAGATTAAAGCAATAGTTCAAACTAGNATATATATATATATATATATATAGAGAGAGAGAGAGAGAGAGAGAGAGAGAGAGAGATTTATATTATTATATATATTATTTAGGCAAAACCTACCATTCATGTGAAGGAATACATTTTAGTACACCCTACTGATATCTGACCCAACACTCATTTCCTGAATCACTATAATGATTGCCTGATGAAGGTAGGATCTTTAATTAATAAAGGCCTGTAGCCTTAAGGTCTTCTAAAGGCCGTTCCACACAGGGGAAGCAGAGAACATAACGGTCTCCTTGCCAACCTCAGTGCATATCTTGGATACAGATGAAATGAGAAAATCAAGAGACCTCAAAATGCAATTTGAGATTTGTGATTAAACAAGGCAAGATGGATGCTGTTGAAAGGGACTTCATAAACGACTTTACATCAGTCTACAAATGGTAAAGCAAGGCCTCATAATTTAATGAGCTTCATCAGACTTTATGCTGATTTAAAAACATTCTATACTTCTAAAACAGAAGTGGGCCAATTATTAAACTTTGGGGCACGCCACTGTGTACAAATTAAATGTGAGGAGACTGATTTCTGATCTACTTTCAAGGACAGCTAGATAGATCAGTACAACTGAATTCTATTATATCACAGTTATACTCTTCGAAGGCTTAGGGGAAGACAGTAACTATACAGAACAGTGCTTTTCAGTTTTCAAATGATTATCATTTTGTCAACAATTTTAGAGACTTCCATATTTACTTCCATAATTTTTAGAAACTTCCATGTTTACTTCCATAATTACTTTCCATATAGTAATTTGTTTTAGAGACACATTTATATTCCTATGTAAGCTTCCTGGACCTCCTCTGAGAGCTTTATGCACTTCCTCAACGGAGACTGACACACTTCAGGTTTGTGAGTTTCCTGTGTGATGCCTTTTGAAGTATTTTGAAACAAGGGTAAACTGCAAGTCATCAAAACAATACAATCTTTCATGTGAGTGTTCCTCATTCATATAAAAGTGTAGGCGTTTTTGACATTGTTAGCTTGTAAGTATGATACAGAAAAACACATTTCCATAATTTTAGTTTTCTGCAGACATGAATTTTGAGTTTGTCCCCTCATGGCAGTGTCTGCTCAATTAGCTCAATGGGAATTTGAAGATGTGGGGAATACATGTGTGTCAAGTATTTAAACAGATAAAATGTACATTATACATATATTAGTCAAAAAGCTTCTTGTGGTACATTTAACAGTCAGAATTAAGATTCTGGAAACATGGCTCTACCAAAGTTGGGTTTTGTGCGCCCTGTAGTGGGGATTTAACGAACTACAGTACTTTCATTGTATTAACATTCAGTTCACTTTTAGTTATGTTGTCCAGAAAAGTCCAGCAATCTCCTGTTTAACTACGTACAGACCTTCCTACAGTTGAATGCAAAGGTTTAGGCCCGTCTGATCAAACTACATGTTTGATTATACACGCCCCATGTCCAAAAAATTAACTGTTAAGATTGAGTAATCTATTTTCATTGGGCAACTGCTTAGAATGTGTACAAATGACAAGATGAAACAAACAAAGAATAGCATTACTGTACATCACACTACCAAATAAAACAAGCACACAGATACGTGTCACAAGCACAACATCTAACACTGACACTGAACATAGTTTATTGTTAAGAGCAACAGAAATGATGGCAAGTCTTCTAATATCTTCAGCAACTTGGTTTCTTAACTACATACTATACATATAGCCCACTTTCAGCACACAGACCAAGGATACCCAGCATTGTACTAACTGACTTTGCTTTTTGCTGACTGAATTTGCTTATTTTGTGAAATTGTGTTTATGTTATTGTAATTTCCTGGAATGTTTGCTCTTCCTGCTGCTTGCATATAATTATATACTTTTTATAGAAAGCTTGCTTTGAAATTGCTATGAATTGCCAGTGTATTGGTTGCAGCTTTAGAAAAGGACAAATACATGCTTTGTTTCTCATGCACTAACTAATTGCATAACATGCACAGCAGGTAGACATAAAGGAAGTAAGGAAAGGAAGTAGATTAAGGTTCTTGTAGGCTGAGCGAGAGTAAACAAGTCATGCAGATTAGTGGAGAGCAGTATCTGCTCGTCTTTAATCATGCAGCTGCAGTTCAGCTGCAGTGAGAAAGCTGGCAAAGGTAGGAAGATGTTGATGAAGGCTTAGCTTTGTAAAATCCAAGCTGTTGCTGGCTGAAATCGACAATTATCTGACGATGACAAAGAACCTCTTCTGTACTGAGCAAAACAGGATCTTACCTCATCGGAAAGGTGGCAGAGTTTGTGCAGGGTTACGGACGAACTTAGTTCCTGACCAAGTTGTCTTGCTATAGTTACAGTTCAATATATAGCACAGTGACCTACATGCATGACATGTGAACATCTGAACATCACATTCTTGGTAAATTTGTCTTTCCAAAACCATGGTCATTAAAATGGACCTGGTCCGCCTTTCCTGCTATAACAACTTTCACTCCTCTGGAAAGACTTTGGAACATGATATTGGAACATGGCTGGAACATTCGCTTCCATTCAACCACAAGAACGTTAGTGAGGTCAGGTACTGATGGAGGGCAATAAAGTCTGTCTTACAGTCAGTGTTCCAGTTCATACAAAAGGGGGATTGAGGTCAGGGCTCTGTGCAGGCCAGTCAAGTTCTTTTGCACCAAATCATTTCCTTACAGGCCTCTCTTTGTGAAGGCATTATGTTAAAAGCAGAAAGGGCGTTTCATAAGCCGTTACCACAAATCTGGAAGAGCACAATTTACAAATGTTATTGAATTCTGTAACATTAAGATTTCATGACACTGGACCTAAAGGGGTCCAGCCCAAACTATGAAAAACAGACCATGATGCCTCCACACACAGATTCGTTAGTCATCTCCAAGACAAAAGCGGGACTTGTCTCTGCTGCACTTCTGAGCCACTCCATGACAGTCTGCCATGACACCATTGCAGTCTTTGGTGACATTGATGTGGTGTTAAGGGCAGTCGTCGTAATGGTCTGTGTGCACATAGTCCTGCATCATGCAGCCGTCTGCCAATGGTGCTGCTACTAACAGGATGACTTATGGAGGGCATCACTGCTCTGTGAATGTGGCTGTTGGGTCAGTCAGGTACAGGGATAAGGCCCATCCTTGCTTATGCCACATGTGCAACCATGCGTGAAACTTGATTCATTTGCATCTCTCACAATGTCAAACCTTCCCACCAAGTTGCATTCCTTCGGATGATTCCTTCTGGGTGTAATTATTTGTGCAACCATTCTTTTGATGATGAGTGTACGTAGAGATCTTAATCCGTTGGAATAGTCTCTGTCTGTAACCACATAATAATTACATGCCGAGAAGCCAAAACATTATGACCTAATGTGCTGTTGGTCCTCCAAGCTCCACAGTTTCGATGCAGCGAGGCATGAACTCTTCAAGACTTCTTAAGATGCCCTGTGGTAATGCATAACACTCCCTCCACAGACTTGTCTTATTCCCACAGAGTATCCTGGCGCCATTCACTTCCCCAGGTAAACGATGCAAATGTACCCAGGCATCTGTGTAATGAAGAAGAAAGCAGGCTTCAATAGACCAGATTACCTTTTTCTATTGCTCATGAGTCCAGTTCCGAAACTCATGTACCCATTGTTGGCGCTTTCAGCGATGTGGCTACGCAGCCCCATAGGCAGCTGGGTGTGATGCACTGTGTGCTGCTACATTTCCCAAGTAACCATCATTAAAATTAAATAAAAAATAAAAATGTGTGACTTGTGCAACACCATATTGTTAGTTTGGACCAGATTTATGAGCCTTGGGCAATCAAAACTGTGTGACCCTGTGAAGATGGGAAAGATACCTGTGCCAGGGCAACCTGTATCCAGCTCCACTGGACGTTTTTGGGTTTTATTACGATAGAACTTTCTCTGAATATTTTTACACTGATCCGCACTCTGAAAGAGCTACAAGCCTCAGTGGCTGAGATTGTGCTTATATAACAGCTGTTGTCTATGTGCTTCACCAGTCACATGTATATGGGAGAGTGACAAAAAAGGTGATGTTGAACAAAACTCTCATGATCTCTTGGCCAGAGTTAGCCAGAAGGTGCATTGAAGACTCTGGAAGAAGGTTCTATGGTCTCATGGGACCCAAAATTGAACTTTTTGGACATCATGCTAAACACTTTTGCACTTCATCTTAAACACACCATCCCTTCTGTGAATAATGGTGGTGGCAGGATCATACTGTGAGAATGCTTTTTTGCTATGGGCTGTGGAAGGCTTATAAGGGTCGAGAGTACAGCGAATGCAGCAAAACGCAGAGAAATCCTAGTAAAAAACCATGTGGTCTGCAAGAAATTTGAGTCTTGGGAGAAAATTTGTAATCGGGCACAACAATGACCCCAATCACAGAGTCAAAGCTACACAGGAAAAGCTTAAAAACAATGTTAATATCCTGGAGTGGCCAGTCCAGGAAAATCCAGATCTTAATATAATAGAAACATGTATGGCTGAACTGAAAAAGGCTGTTCCTTCATGATCCCCATGCAACCTGACAGAGCTTGAGCAGTTTTGCAAAGTAGAATGGGAAAAAATAACAGTTTCCAAAAGTACCAAGATGATGGGGACCCATCATACTCAAGACTGTGACTGGTGCCATATCTGCACCTACAAAATACTAACGTGACGGAAGTGAATTCTCAGATGCTTTGAAATAAAGTATCACTTATTTCAATCCAACAAAAAATACTTTCTGCTTAGCAGACAGCAAAGAACTTCTTAAAGAGATTATAATTTCTTCACATAGTGATGCAACCAGAGATAATATGGGGAAAAAGCTGACCACTCGTTAGGGTTATGCTGATCGCTGAGGTTTCTTGAGTTCCTTTGGATGAGTGTTGGTGAGTTGGTAAGTCGGCAGATTGTAGGACAGTATGCGGGACAGTGTCAGGTCGTCCCAGGATAGGCACTCCTGGGACACTTCTCATGCTGGCCACAAGAGGTCTAAGGATTTTCTGAGGATTTTCACACCTGCTCCCTCTCACCTAGCCCCTCTCTCACCTAGCCCCTCTCTCACCTGCTCCCCATCCCAAATAATTATCCTTCCCTTTAAATGGCCTTCCCCTCCCTAGGTGTTTGTGGAGCATTACCCACAATACCATTTGCACTGGCGGCTGTGGAACAATCCTCAGTTTCTGTGTCCCATCAGTAATCTGTTTTGTTTTTCAGAGTACTCCCTCTGCCCCGGACTCTTGAACCCTGGACACCTCTTGCCCTTGGTTTCTTTTGTGATTCCCTTTTGTGACTTTTTGAACACCTTCTGGGCTTTTGAATTTTTGAGGCCTTTTGCTTTATTTTTAGAGAACTTCTGGGCGTTTCTTTCTTTTGGACCCTTTTTGTGTTTGTACGTTTTTTGCAATTTGTGTTGGTGAATAAACCTACCATGGATCCGATCCCTGTGTCTGGCATGCCACCATTACAGACAGCTTGTAGTTGTAAGTTTCAGCACTTCAGTCCTGAGTGAGAGTTAGCAGATTCTCCATCTATTGCTAGATGATGTAAATGAAGTAATTTAGGGTAGTTTGGAAGTGAAATACTCTAATCAGAATAGTCCATAGTTGTGGTGACAAGAACCATATGACTAGGTTTAATGCCTCTAAATGCTCCCTGACATGCAGTACATGTGATGGAGTCTTGGGATTTATAAGAGAATTCTCTTTTGGCATGTCACTGTCTGCTCTCAGGTTAAATCTACTGGGGTGGCCTGGCCTGGACACGTTGGCAGTGGTGTATCTCTATTTGTAGATGATCTTTCAGAAAGTGGAATGACTGATTGCCAATATATTGGATATCTTCTTAAACCCCTTCCCAGACTCAGGAATCTACATCTTTATTCCTGAAGGTCTCAGAGAGCTCTTTTGATTTAGGCATGATCACAGCACACGCTCCAGTAACAAGAACAAACCAGACCAGAGGCTTAAGTAACTAATGGTTAACTAATGGTGTTCATCTGATAGGGTCTAAACTTTTCATGGGGTGTACTCAGTTCTTCACATGATTGTTTGCTTCCTGTTTTGTTTGTTTGTTTTTAATTTATTTTTTTTATTTTGTTTTCTTTGGTGAAAAAAAATATACTTATATAGTTTTTATTTGCCGTTTTATCTGGAAATGTGAAGCATTAAAGGTTGTGAACTGTGCTTTACATGGGAAAAGTGTGTTTCCTCTACTTTCCTCTATATTTCTCTCAGATCTGAGAATGTCAGAGAGCTAAGAATGGAAGATCATGATCTAGATACACTATACTGCCAAAAGTATTTGTGCGTCTGCCTTCACACGCATATGAACTTAAGTGGCATCCTATTCTTAATCCATAGGGTTTAATATGATGTCGGTCCACCGTTCGTAGCTATAACAGCTTCAACTCGTCTGTGATGGCTTTCCACAAGGTTTAGGAATGTGTTTATGGGAATTTTTGACCATTCTTCCAGCAGATCATTTGTGAGGTCAGACACTGATGCTGGACGAGAAGGTCTGGCTCACAGTCTCTAATGCTCCAATTCATCCCAAAGGTGTTCTGTCGGGTTGAGGCCAGTCAAGTTGTTCCACACCAAACTTGCTCATCCATGTCTATTTGGACCTTGCTTTGTGCACTGGTGCGCAGTCATGTTGGAACAGGAAGGGGCCATCCCCAAATTGTCCAAAATCTTTGGTATGCTGAAGCATTAAGAGTCCCTTTCAGTGGAACCAAGGGGCCGAGCCCAACTCCTGTTTTATACACCTATGGCCATGGAAGTGATTGGAACACCTGAATTCAAGGATTTGGATGGGTGAGTGAATACTTCTGGCAATATAGTGTAGTTTGGAGGTGAAAGGGCACAAAGAGAGTATTTAAGGTTCCTCTTGAAAGTAACTCTAGAAATCCTTTGGAAAAGCTGTGGTGGTGGTGGTGGTGTTGGTAACTACTGAGGTTATATGAGGACAAGTTAAGCTGCAGCAGTGCATCTAACATCACATTCTTTCAGTGATCTATTTGTTACTTGCATACTTCAAACTCATACAGAGTGTTGCACAGATAACATTCAGTCCTGCATCTGTACTCTCAGTTTGTTTTCAGGAGTGTGGTTAAATGGTTTCATATTTGCTAGCTGTTCTGCTCAGCAGTCAACAAATACTTTCATTTCCTTGCTTGTGTTAGTTTCACAACAGCACAATGTAAAGAGATCTTTTAAAATAATGTTTGCAAAATGTATTTAGGAAGGAATGGAATGAAAAATCAAATGGGTAAAAAAATAATACAGCATAAAGGGCTGACATCTATTCAGCTACACTCTTAGCCAAAAAAAAAAGCTTGAGAGTACTTGAGAGCAGTCCATCTAGACAGCAAGTATTTCCGGAAATCTGTCTGAAATTCCTAGATGTTAATGTAATGGAAACGTCAAGCTCTAGCTAATATTTCAGCCCCATTCGTTGTATGTGCAAGACATATCTGTGTAGTGAACCTGTGCTAGAGGTACGTTAGAAAGCAGGATTGCTGAGCTACACTCTCAAATCTCAAAACTTGCACAATGCTATAAAACAAGATGCCCAAGAGCTCAGATCCAACACACCTGGCTTTGGTTCTCAGATGCCCCTGAAGGCATTCATTATATGGATCAGGTATTATAAACTGTGGTTAAAGCTTAACTCTGCAGGGTGGTAGATCTCCTGGACTAGGATTAGGAACACCTACCATAAAAGAACCACCTCTAGTTCATTAAAAACATTTAGTAGAAGGTTTAAAGCACCTCTAGTCCAAGTCTAAAAGCTCTAGCAAAATCGATCAGTTAGTGTGGAGACCTTTTTTGAAGGTTCTTCACACTCACAAATCTCTTTTTCAAACACGGATCTCCAGGGAACCAATAGTGGTTCTTCTACAACAGAGGTGTTTGGTCGGAGACCTACCACCCTACAGTTTAGTAACAGCCTTAATCCAACACACCCCATCCAAGTAATGAAGGTCTTCAGGGGTATTGGAAAATTAAAACTAAATGTGCTGGATCTGAACTTTCCAGGGTGTTCTCCAGTACCAGATTTGAGCGGCCGTTCTACAACGAACATTGCTTAAAAACCTCCATGTGGCATCAGAGTGGGGCCAGGTAACTTGAAAATGAAGAACTGGACAAGCTTCACTTTCAGTTATCTAGTTAATTGTGAAACCCTGCTTAGTGAGATATCTTTCTGATGTTCCCTTTCCAATGATGTTCAAAAACACTTGGTGAAATGTTTTTTCTTATTTCACCATGCTAATAAACAACAAGACAAGACAAGAGTCAGCAGCCATTGCCAATAAATACAACTTTAATAGAATGCTTACAGACCTGATCCAGAGAAACATCACTACATCTTGTGAAATTACAGGACCTTGTAATTGTAGTTTTTTTTCCCTTTTTTTTCTTTACAATTTCCTCCTTTAGAATCCCCACCCACCCAAAAGTTTAACATGAATGACTGTACATTCTCGCAGGAGAGGGTAACCTTTGACCTCACATGCCCTGCCACATCTACCGCCTCCTCCCCGCCCCCTTCTAACTCACTTCAGTTTCTCTAGCCGATACAGACTCTACAAACAACATCACCTTGCTTCCTCCTGAACTACAACTAGACTACGGAGCACCTCTTTCTTAACACACACAACCACACTCACACAGAGTTAGGCTGACACACACACAGACCAGGGCTAAGTGTACAGAGAGTAATACTGATCACGTTTGCATGAGTTGTAGTGCATCCGTCCATAAATGGCTGAAGTCTAATGAAGAAAAAACACGCATCACTCACGTATCAAAGCTCATTAAAAAATATAAAACAAAACAAAAAAAGTACATTTGTACAAGAAACATGGTTGCCAGTCCTAAAATCATGTGCGCTGTAAATCAGCCACAGTTTGTAAAGTTACTTCATGAACTAGGCACTCCCTCTGCTGTGCCACAGTGGAATTGCACCAGTTGTCTGCCTTGACAGTAGTTAGTATTTAGATTGACTCCTGGTGTACTGGCCAGAGTTCTGACTCTCACCCGTAGTGCAACATTAAGAGGTTCTTGCCGCCATCAATAAATTAAAAAGGTATGCACTTCAATTTTGGAAGGACAAAAAATAAATAAATAAAAAAAATAAACCCAAACAGGTGTGTTTGCTTGACCAAAGATTAGGAGGTATGTTAAGGCCCGAGAATCTAGACATTGCCTTAAATTCAAGAACCAATAGGCAACCACCTGTCTAAATGTGTTCATAAGCTCTAATTACTAAGGCTGTGCTAGTACTGTAAACAGCACAATCAAAACCCTTATAACCTGTTCCAAGACTGGATTAGAACATTGATCTGAGCCCTTGCGGCACTAAATAGGAATCGTCCTGAAAATTCCTATCGTTTAAGTTTATGTAAACAAAACACTAGCTTCAGTTGACAAAAATCAGATTCAGACTTCAAAATAACAGACCCAGGGATAGCATAGTCAAAAGAGCCAAGTAAAGCCTCTGCAAAAGTCAAAAAAACAAAACAAATGGAAGCCCAACGGAGATTTGTTTGTGTCTGCGCAAACGTGTAGTGCACTAAGGCTATCCAATGAAAACAGCTGTACATAATGACCAAGGGAAGCCACAAACCATTCAGACTAGGCCACACCTCTCTCACAATGGCAAAAAGCATGATGCTTCCCTTTTTGTGTCCAGATTGTTTAAGTAAGACATCTAGATATTCTAGAAATGTGCATTTGTTTATGACAAGTCATGGGACAACAGTCAGATTAACCCTGCCACTCAAAATAAGACACTACTGTCCAAACAAGAAAAAAAAAGAAATCTCTCATTCATAAGGATCGCAAACCCCTTCCTTCCTTCTCTCTACTTTCCTTGGAACCTGCTGACTTTCCTTGCCCTGTTTTACTAACCCAACAGCTCCACTTTGTCTCTCTCTTCATACAGATACATGAGCAGTGAGTGTGTGTGTGTTTGTGTGAGCGCACAAGTGTATACAGAAACAGACATAGCGAGGCAATCCGCCCAACATGCAGCCTGGAGTCACTGGCCTTAAAAGGAATATGTCAACCTCCCCTTTGAAGGAGTGGTGGTGAGATGGACAGGGGAGAGGTCAGGAAGAGAGGACAGGTAGAAGAAGGGAGGCAGATATTGAGGGGCGGAGAGTAGAGGAGCGGGGCGTGACAGTGAGTAATCCCTCTTCTTTGTTCAGGATTCGTCGTTTTCAGCAGGGGGCGTGGTCGCAGAGGAATCCAGGTCCGATTTGTTGGAAATTCGGTCCAGCTCCGCCTGGACATCGGTCAACCCCAACTTAGACCCTGCAAACAGAAAGCATTTGCCCACTTTTAGTCTGGCTAAGAGGAAGAAGCAGGCATGGGAGCTATTCTGATGGGTGGCTTAGAACCTCTTTATGCTTCTGCAAATTCAAGCTACATTAAGATTCTACAGAAAGATGAGGAGTTGCTTTGTTAAAAGAAGACAAAGCATTTGTTTCCCCAAATATCAAATTTAAATAATATGCCATGTTCTCCAAGTGTGACTGTATTTAGAGAATTTATTGTCATTCACATTTACACCGTACAGTGCACATTAGAACGAAAATTATAATTGTTTTCTCTGGTTTTGTAGATGTGCACCAGCAACACATAATAGGTCAAGCTTTGGCTAAAGCAAAGAGCTGTGGAGCAGTCTAACTGTGCTCTCTGACTTGATGGAGCTCCTTCAAATACCTCTGGAGTGGTGTTTGCGATCCAGAGCTAATCATCCTACATCAGACCCTGACCTCAATAATGCTGCTGTGGTTGAAAACAAGCAAATCCATAGAGTTTACTTTGTGGCTACAATGCTACTTGTTACCCAGGCCAGATGAAGTAGAAATAAAACACACAAACAAACAAACAAACAAACAAACAAAGAAACAAACATCATATACCCTAATAAGTAAGGTGCAGCTCAAACATTTTTGTTTTTTCAAACGTAAAGCTTTGAATCTGCTAGAAGCATATAAAGGCCCATCAGTCAAGATTACAAATGTGATTAATAAACATATTAGTAACAGTAAAGCTGCAAAGGAACACAGCGCCATTCATTCAACTTCAAGTTAGAGAGCAGCATAACCTGAAACCCTTTTGACGTTACTGTAGCTATCCTGTTATGTATGAAAATAAGACTGTAATAAGACTGTAATTAAAATAAAAACTAAATGAATGTGTCACAGTAGCAGAGAAAAAATAAAATCATGGACATCAGAGCAAAACATGTATAATGGAGTGAGAATAGACAGAAGACATGATTTCATGAGTTATCAAACACAGGCATCTTTTCAAATAGCACAGCTGGCTTTGAAACAAGCAACACAGTGGACATGCAGAGAATTAAATACAGCAGCAGTTACTTGGATATCAATGCGACATACATAGATGGTGCATTGGATACGGACAGCAGGTGGCGTGGACGTTTAGGTGCTACAACCACAAGCTCTGCTTAATAGTGATGCCACCAACCAGCAACTTCCATGCACAAAATGAAATAATTCAGCTGGCAGGGTGGGTGGTATTCAACAAATGTATTTAAATGATGGCAGCCTAATAATATGAACAGATAAACAGACATTCACAAGTCCAGTTATATAGAACACTATGAAAGATGAAAACTACCACTACTTCATGTGAAAGAATAAGAAAATAAAATACTGATGCACAAATAAAGGAAACTCATTAATAAATATAGGGGAAAATGGTTAAATATCACTGGCCACTTCATTAGGTACACAGAGGTGCATGTCTGCAGTTCTAATTCAATTGCATTCTATCCGATTTGCTGCAAAAGAGTTTTTCTTGTTAATTAATCACGAGGACCCGCCACAGAATCTTTAGTGAGCAGGTATTATTTTGGTGGTGGATCTTCTGCAGCACTTAAGTCACACTGACTTTACATCTATAAGGTGGACCAACAACAATCTAACTGAGTGGTACGTCTACACGGTGTTTAAAAACTCCAGCGGCACTGCTGTGCCGGATCCACTCAGCACAACACCCACTAACGTTACCATCACATCAGTGTCACTGTATCTAAAAAAGCAGCCAGTGAGTATGTGTGTGTATAGACTTGTATTTCTATACTTGGGAGGCCTCAGAAACAGTAAAGCGGGGCTTATGCTATTTGCCTACACTTCAGAACTACAAAAAGAAACATTTGTGTACCCCCGAAAAAGCCAAAATAGCAAAAGAGACAAACAATCTGAGTTATGCTTACTGATTAGGATTAGACTCAAAGCAATTGTTAACAGACCTGCCAAACCCACAAGAAACCTAAATAAATAAATAAAAATAGATAGATAGACAGATAGATAGATAGATAGATAGATAGATACGTACAAGTAACCTGTAGCTCCCAAAAACCTGGTAATGCAATGAAAACAAAAGGCACTGACACCTGTACAGAGCACTATAAAAGGACTCTGATGGGTAACAGATACACAAACATAAAATACAACATGAAATGTTCTAGTTATTTCATTGACTTGATCATGTTGATTACAATATGCGAGTGCTGTTGAAGTCTTTATTTGCTGTATTTATAACAGTAATTGGCATCAGTTTTAAACTGTATGCTAAAATATTTAGGAGAAGCGCAGGACCGCGTTCCTTTAGTGTCAAAAAACATGTTTCTACATGTAGTTTTAGTGTAGCACAGGTCTGTGGATAAGGAACTTAAACAGAACCCCCATTTATCTTGGTAAAAGGTGACAGTAAATTGGATGCAGATTAGCATGTAGACGAATAGAAGCTCCTATTCAACAGGCTACTCACAATGGGGCGGGGTGCACTGAGGGGGCATTTTGTCATATGAGAAAGTTCCACAACTAGACAACTATCAGGAATTCCCCAATAATTTCTCTATTGGCTTGCCTGCCATATAGCTGTTCTGTCATATTACAAAATGATAGTTTGGAACATTGTATTTCAATGTCAAGTAGTCAAAATGCAAAATGGGTACATGTTGGCAGATCTGGATTACATAAAAGCATAAAGTCTTGACTAAGGTTAGTTAGGTTTAAGTGTAGATATAACATTTAGGTCAATAATTGGCTCTCACAAGTACAGAACACTTTAGTGTGCATATATTTTGTGTGGGTGTGCATGTACATGCTGAGAAGAATTAGTGGTTAATGTAAGTAGGTGAGGTTGTTTGAGGCTCCATATGCACATGAGATTTGCATGTCCACACACCTTAACGTGGCCAACATCCCCTGGCTAACATACATGATGAAAGACATTGTTAAACAGGTTAACAATATGAATTAATGAGGAAAGAGTTAATGATTCAGTGATAGACACACATTACTTATACACAGACATTCACATATACATGGACACACACAAATGTCATTCCACAGAGGAAATAAAAATGGATCAAAGGTAAATGGTAGGCACAGGGCATTGTGGGATAAAGGTACATTATCTTTAGAAAACTGGCATAAAAAAAATCAAGCTGCAGTAAGAAGATTAAACATAAAGAGGACAAGGATCTTTATTTTTTATGTTTTTAAAGTACTGTGCACCTAGCTGTAGCAGAAATGTGTGTTGTGTTAGTTTTAGCAGCTAGTGTTAATGTACATGTTTTTGTGTAGCACATTATTCAGAATGCAAGTTTGATTCATTTAATCCAAACACTCAATTGTCATTTTGGCCCACATTACTACTCTTTAACTCTCAATTTAATATTCTATGCATAAAGTAATTAATCTTAAATGCATTTAATTAGTTGTTATAACATAAAACATGTAGTTATAGCCCTGAAATGATATGGACCCTGACAATCACAGCATGTGTTTGGATGACTGGTTAGGTTGGAACATGCAGTAAGGGTTTTTTGCCTTTTTTTCTTTTCTTATTGTTTTTACCGTTGTTGATGTCAGAGATCTGGTACGTAGGGATCGATGAGGAGAAGAGGATGACAAGGGGAGGAGGGAGGTTTGGAAGGAAAGTGGAATGTACAAGAATACAAAACAAAGGAAAAACAGAGGACAAATTTCAATGATGTTGAACATGATAAAAACAAAAACTAACATAAAAAAATGTATACAACGGAGGTGGAATCGAAAGCTGAAGGGTCACTCCACTATTTTATTTATTTATTTGTTTTTACACTTTTTTACACCCCATTTCAGAGTTAACCACTACATTTTTAGAAGTCTGCAAACTACAACATCACTAAATAAAATAATAATTATAAAAGAAAAACATTTCAAGCACAATGCAAAATGGGATTGGACAGTACATCAAATAGCTAAATTATAACTGCAGATATTGTGACCCCTGGTTCCCAGCACCACCATGGTTAAAAAAAATCTCAATCCAAGTTTCTCTACAGATTTCACATTAAAACAAATGTTGATTTAAATTAAATAAAATACTCAAAATGTGTGTCATGCTGGACCTTTTCAACCAGTTGAAAAATGGTGGAGTGTCTCTTTAAAAAAAAAAAAGGATGTGATGAAGAATTTAGTCAAGACTCTACAGTCACTCTGCAGTTGAACAAAGCGAATCAGAGGTCACTTCATAAGGTCACTTTGGGATGAAAGTATTAGGTGTCTTAAGTTCTTTAAAACTCCCCTTAATTCTTCAGAAATCTA
>CM067475.1:16780263-16849081 GCA_034552555.1 Semaprochilodus insignis
GTTGTCATTCGACTTGAAGGTTCTCAGTCGACTCGAAGGGTCTCCGATTCGACTCGTCGACTTCTAGAGGGCAGCCCTACTGCACTGTAGTAAATGACTGCACACTTCATTTACTAAAGCTACTCCATTATTACTGCAGCTTTTGTATAAAAAGTTGGATATTTTGCGACATAAATATATACACAGAATAACACATATGCCTCCAGTTATATTGATACTGGGTAGCACTAATTTGACTAGAACACTGAAAAGAGCTGTTAAATAGCAAATGCCTACCTTAGTGCAGACCACCACTAAAGGAATGCCCAAGTTGTGTGTAAGTGTGTTGTCCCCCAGGGGCAGAACAATGCTCTCCTCCTCCGTCTCAGGATTTCTCCTCTGCGGCACGCTTTCCAGATCACTGCCTGGCTCTACATACTCCTGGAACTGCTTTACCACTAAATGCCCACACAGAGCCACGCAGAGAATCACAGTATATATATTTAGGAAAGAAAAAGAAAAAAAAAAAAAAGGAAATATTTTGTCAATTTCACGACATATTTTGATTGCTATGATAAAGGGAGCTAAAAAAAAAACTACAGTAACCAATCATCACAACCCAATTACGCAATCTAAGCTCATTCAGCTTGATGCTATGTAAATAATAATTTCACAATCACCTGATGTTTCTGTACCAAACACAACAACCAAAACTAAAGCCTGCAAAGCAATAAAGTGAATTTTTCCATTTCAAACTCACATCCAACCCAGAATGAGTTAACAAATTAAATTGGAGCTGACAGCAACTTAGTGTCGTACCTATGGGAGCAGATAGTGAAAAAAGGAAACATTTTGGCTGAAAGAAAAAAAATTGAGTGTTTTCTTAAAATTAAGCATTAGTAATCACATACACCATATGTAAGTCTAACTTATAAAGCCTGTTTATACCTTGCACACACGTGTTTTCCATGATCGAATCACATTTTGATTAAACTTGATTACACGAAAAGACATCTCGTTTTCAACTAGATCTTTCAAGCCATATGTTAGTTGGAAGTATTTAGCAGGCTTCTTCAGAACACTATTGAATATTTGGGAGCTCATGTTCTCACAGCTTCACATACATTCGTTGTGAACTATTTAACTATGCAGATTCTTATTTTTTCTTATTTTTAACAAACTTGTAAACGAAAATTCTACAAATCTGTAGGCTAACTCAAATGATAAAATCTGTTTATGTACTGTAGCACTGCCTTACGACCAGGACACTGTCTGCCATTAGCTGCTGTCAGGCAGCTGGTAAATGTTAGTAGCCAGCCGTGAACTGTAGTCAGTGCAGTGTGTACAGCACAGTTGGCTCTAGTTGGCCTATTCAGAGTCTTTTGGGGCAATTTAGCGTGTTGAATCGCTACTGGCGGCCGGCCTACACACTAGATATAGCTTACATATAAACTTTTGACGCTTGTAAATTTTACAAAAAATGTTCTGTATTTTCATTGCTGCAGTTTTGTTTTATATAATTGTTAGCTCCTGCTACAGAGGTGTAAACATCTGTGTGTCAACCACCACCGGTAGTCTTAGCAATGTGTTTGAGCGCAAATTTTCACAAAAAATAAATATTTGTAACAACAAACTTACAGAAGGCAATCATTAGTGTGAGATAGCTGGCACTAATTCTTAAGTGTTGGCTTGGTGTGTCACAGGTCAATCTAGGTGCAAATCATCAGAACGAAATTACAAATATGTATGAAAATGTATGTGTTGATCAGGCTTGCTGTCATGAAACAGTAAGAAACGTCCATACAGATCACCTGAATTTGAACAAAACTGACAGCCTTTAATGTATGCTGCAACTCACATTTACAACTGAACAAGCACACAAACAGACACACGCTTACGTCTGTGCTCCAGCTCTCTCATGGTCTCAGGAGGCACTCGCAGTTTGTCCAGGTAGTCCCTCACCACACTAGCCCATTTCTGCAAAGAGTCAAGTGCCAGCCAGGGCCGGGACAGATCCACTACAAACAAGGCCAAAGAGTCAGCCAGGTTATCCACAGAAAGAGCAAACTTCTGCAGGCCTTTGTGATAAAGATCCCCATCCAGCACCCACGCGTTACACCTTGCATGGTCTGAAAAATACAAAACGTTCTCATTAATGTTCTCATTAATCATACATGGATCACTTTTGATTGATTTAACAGATGTCATAACAACTGTAACAAAATGTATGTAAAAGTAACCTGTTACAATATTAATAAAGGATAACTATAACACTGACAGATTAGAACAGCCTGGAGAAAACTTGGATGTTAATAGGCACTGGCGGTTGGCTGTGAGAGAGGGTGAATGAGTATGTGTTTATATGAGTAATGAATGGGCATGTTTTTGGGTTTAGAATGCCAAAATATCTAAACAAATAATATGTATGTTTTTCGATTGCCAAAGAGAAATAAAATTATATTATAAAGAAATGTGCAATAGCACTGAAGTTGCTCTAACAACATACTAAACTAAAATAAAGGATGTAATACTCATTCATCTCACAGAACGTTTAAACATTTAATCCCTGCTTAATGAATTTAAGGAAGGCAATGATCCGTCAGACATAGCTGACTTTCAATCTAGGTCAAACTTGCTGCAGATCATCAGAATGACATATGACAAATATTTATGTAAAATTCTGTTCCAATCTATATTCTAAAAGCTATAAGATTGTATGAAATATTTAGAAATAAGGTTTTAATCACTTTTAGAATTATGTTAAAAAAAAAAACAAGAAAGAAAATAGTTGAAACATGAGCAGCACCTCCAGTGTCTGATAAAGTATAAAGCTAGTACAGAATGAAGAGATGGTTGAAATTCAGTGGGCACGTTTTTCCAAGACATTGAGCTGCCCATGCAAACAGGCCAGTATACAGATACGGTTTGCACAATTTGAACTGAATCAGAAAAACGCAGATAAACTGTGAAAACCAGTCAAAGAGCCCATCATTCACATCTATTGCAGTTGGCTAAGCTCTGCCCATTCAGGACTAATAGGAATGTGGGGATCATTTATGAAGGTGAACAAGCTTCTACTAAATGTTTAAACTCATACTCTCTCAAACCTTTAGAGGCTAGCTCCAGAGAAAGAAAATAAATAAATACTTGTTAGCAAAATATGAAAATTAGTTCAAAATTCAATTACATTTTTTGTCACAAAATCGGAAGGAAAGCTGTTGACTGTATAACTCTGTTTACAAGACATGGCTCAAAATGCAAAATCAGTGCTACAGTGCTACCATCAGGCCACTCAGGGTAACTTTGCTGGCCAAAGTGAGGTGGGTGTACTGCACCTTTCCAGCAAATCTAGGTTTCTGCTGAAGATGGCATTTTAGTGGAGAAATAACATTTCTGGACAAATGCAAAAAAAGACATCACCTGTATTTTATGCACTACCTTAATTATGTCTCATAACGTCATGCATAGCAAAGGCACAGCTCAGGTCAAATGATCTTATTCATTTGCAATTAATCGTTAGCGTTATGTTACTTAAGGGTCAAGACAAAGCTATGATACCCGCTTTCATTCGCTTCGTTTGTAAAATTGTTCATCATCACTCCACCATCCAAGTCAAGTGTTGCAGTGATAAAATTGGAAATGGTGCAGTATTGATTGTGAGAACCCCAGTCTCCCTAAAGCTGTGCCATCTTTAGATCATACTCACTACAAAAGGTAACAGCCCAAAAAACAAACGGGCTGAGCAAAGCTCAGAGAACAACAAGAGTGGAGTTCCTGCCTAAAGTCACCATCTGCTATACGGATTATCATGATGAATTAAATCATAATATTCTTTTCACTAGTACTTCCAGAACAACTGTGTGTATTAAAAATGTAGGCCAATTACAGAGATGTTTTTTGTTAATAACAAAAACAACAACAATAATAATAATACACTTAACATTAAGCTATTGTTTTACTTTATTATTCATTTTTATGGCTTTTTGGTGGCTGTTTCCATTGAATTTTATCCATTACAGCCAGTTCATAAACCTCAGACTGAACAGAGCTACAAATTGTGCATTGTGAAAAGTCTTCAAGTACTGTGAATATTTTTACCATATTTATTATCCTTAATCTATACTGACATGTGGAAAACAAATATACTGTATATGTACCAACACACAATGCATGCATAACAATAATAAACACACACTACTATGTGCACATAAATCATTTAATGTACATGTTCTAAGAATAAATGTTAAAAAACCTCTTGACTGTGAGCCTTGCATAGAGGGCAAGGTACTCTGCAACTTTTCTTACCGTCTATGTCCTCGTCATGCACGTTAAAGTATAGATACTCCAATCCCCGTCCCTTCATGTATTCCTCCACACCTTGCAGTTTGGCCACCAGGGTAGTCTTACCAGATCCCACTTCACCTGTATACAGTACACGTATTATGGGCACCACTGCATGTATTCATCACATTTACATTTACACTTATCATATTAACACAGGATAATCCAATTCCATAGCATTTCAGCTATATGCTCACATTTTCTTGATAAAATAAAAACTAGACATAAAAAGTAGATAAAAATAAAAGTAGACAAGGCATAGTTTACAATCACAGAATGTGGTAGTAGTAATAATAATAAATAATAATAGCAATAATACAAATAATAGTAAAATAACAACAAAAAACAGTATTCTTGCATTTGTGTTCATATTGCAGAAAATAGAACTAGTTACTTTCAATGCTGTTTCGTTTGTCATTTCCTCATTAATTGTAATATCATCAAAAAAGAAAAAGGAATGAATAATGAACTGCCCCTTGTGTCCACTGTCCACCTAGGAACAGCGTTATGAGCTAATGGGCCGCTACCAGCCCCACTGATAAGCTAATGGCAATGTCTTCTGGTGCGGATTATCTGTCTGGCTGTAAGAGGACAGAAATTCAAGCCAGAAATTCTCCAGCAGTTACAAAACTCTCTATATATGAGCGGAGGCCATTCGGCTGGTCAGCCTCGGTCTTCTGTGTCTCGGAGAGCAGTGTTGTCAATGGAGACGGAGATCAGCTCAGACAATGATGTGCACACTAGCATAGCGGCTAGCGAGCTTGCAGCAGCGCTGATTGTTAGCTAACTGGCTACGACCATGACTGTAATGTAAGGAGACAAGGGTCTAGCTGGTGATCAACTTGGTTTAAAATCGTTAGCTGGTATGCAAGTCATACAATACATAAAAGGTTCGCCATCACAACGCAGGGATGAGGGGGACAGGGAGCCTTCGCCCCACCAGTCATGAAACAGAATAACAATAATAACACTGCGGAGGAGAAAAGGGAGCGATACCCACCCATAACCAAGACATTCTTCCCCGATGGCAGCTTGGACCGTGAACGCGTTGATACTTCACTCAATATCGATGACCTAAGCGTAGAGAAGCAAAGCGGGCGTTGGCAACAACAAATCCTGTCTTTAAACAAAAACACGCCTCACTGAAGCCGGGGGCTGTTCGTGTGGGCACCTGTCTGTCTGGGCTCGCCGGCTCAACAACGCCTAACTAAAGCGGTCCTGGACAACAGGAGCCAGTTCACTCTGCAGCGCTGGCTCGCTTTGTAATACAAGCCAAGGTTATGCTTACCATAAATTCTGTCCGTCGTCCTCTTCTGGGTTTTGGCTCTCCGCTGCGCTGTTATTTACAGTTAAGCTAGCGGATAGCAATGTATTCCTCCCCGCAGTCGCCATCTTCGCAGGCTTGTGACACCCTGCAAAGAGCCCGGATGTAGCGCGGACTCGGCTGGGCGTGGACCCTCAATCACGGTCCGAGCAAAACCTCAGAAAAGATCCAACATCTCTCACACATAGCATGGCCACAAGGTACCACTAGGATAAACTCGACCCATGAGGTTACATACAGAACCGAGTCTTTTACTTTTCAAGATGAAATGAACATCCAGGCATGGATAACAAAGGAGGTCTTGCCTAGCGGGATTGAGGTCACGTCATTCGACCACAACTTCTGTCTACTGGTTGGCCACAGGAGACTGTCTAACTTCATTTAACTTCTCTTTGCTCACACTCGGCTGTGTAACTTAAAGGGGAACTCCACCGATCTTTCAAAATTCTTTATGATTAAAAGGATCCGTAGTGAACAAAGTCATGCAGAGTGGTTTGGTGTGAAATGCTTAATTTTAGAGAAACTTACAGAGTCAGATTTGCTCACAGTGGTGGTGATAGGAACCAGGCGTCTGAGGACTTCAATGCGTCTAAAAACTAGAATCACAGACAGTTATTCTGAAAAACGGTTATCAGTACGTTGTCTGGTGCCAGAGACATTGTTTTATGATAGATTTGTGGTAAGGTTTTGGCCTAAAACGTCTTGTTAATTAGCCTAATTTATTTTAATTCATTCATAGTAGAGAGTCACATGCAGGGTGCTGTAAGGTACAATAGTTCCCCCAAAACAACTTATTTTCAGATTTTCCATTATTTTTTCCATAATCAACATTATATGGAAAACTAATAAGACGTGCAAGTTCAATGGTGGTGTGGGATGGTCCATACAATAGCTATATTGTGTTGTATACATGGTGACCCCTGCTTCCTATCAACGCCACTGTCACAAAATCAGAGACTTTCTCTACAATTAATCATTTTACATCAAACCACTCTGAATGACTGTTTACATTGCAACAAATCAATTATGTAAAATCTCGGAATAATTATGGTTAATTTTAGATCAAACTGTCTCAAATTTACTGTTAACAACACTATGAAAAATTCTGAATCATTTTTTTCTGAATAATTAAATGATTAGGCTAAGATTTACCACATCAGTGACAAGTTTTGATTTGATAAGTTTATCTAGAATAGAGCATTTCACATCAAACCCCTCTTAGTGATTTTGTTTACATCTTAACCATTTAATTATTCAGAAATTTTGAAATATCAGTGGAACGCCCCTTTAACTTGTCTTTGGCCACTAGAAGATTCGGTAAACCTATACTCAAACGTTCTTACCATGAATAGTAGAAATGAGTAGAAATGCAAAAAGAACCAGGTCCAAAAAGGGAATTTACACAGATTAGATTTAACACAATTTGTGACACAATTTGCTCTAAAACATATTTAATGAATTTTTACCACTTCATGGTGGAGGGTGGAAGTAAACCTTTTTTTCAGTCCGGCCATTATTTTACCACTATCAGCATTTTATATATATATAAACTCATATAAGCAGCAAAGAGACTAAACTCCGGCACTATTCATTTCTTTTTGGAGGTGTCAGAGGTGTGATCAATCAGTACAAAAGCTGTCACCAGTATAACATAATTAAATTAAACACAAAAAATAATTTATCAGCTAAATGTTATTGGCTAAAGTGAAACAGACAGATTCCTTTACTCCAAATGTACTTCAGTTAAACTGGACATATTTAACTGAAGTACATGTCCTTTTCAAATGACATAATTAAGGACCTGAAAATGATTTGCCAAAGCTCATTAGACTCTATGATGTTCTAAAACTATTTCTAACAAGTTTGGACGTCATTAACCAACTGTCAGTCAAACAGTGTACAAACAGCACCATTGTTACTCATTCATGAGTGGTCTTTAAAAATGACTCCAGAAGTAAGATCTTGAATATTCTATGAGATCAGAAAGAACCCCAGGGTAATATCTAAGATTGTGCAGGCCTCTCTTACACTGGCTAAAATCAGTGTTCATGAGCCCACAGTCAGACAAACACTGAACAATATGTATGGAATGATAGCATAGAGAGCCAGGAGGAACATGTCTGCCTGTTCCTAAAGACTGTTTTGATGCTATTAGACCAGCATGGTTTGTTGTTACTTAATGAAGCTATGAATTCTGCATTATATAAAAATAAAATTATTCATGAATCCGTCCATGAACTGACTGTCAACAAAAGTTGGGTCCTGGAAAGACAACAGCCCTAAAAGCAGCAGTTAATCTACTAAGAACGGTTGAAGCAAAATAAATGATGGATCTTGGTTACAGTCTGGACCATAATCCAATAGAAGTGTGTTCCTGCAAGAAAGCCCACCAACATAACAGTAGTTCTGTAAGGAGGAATGGACCAAGACTTCACCAAGTCAATATTCAGGACTGATCCAACAGTCCTATGAACCCATTTTAAGTCATCCCTGCTCAAATGGGTCACACCGGGTCCTGAAAGCCAGAGGTACACATACTTTTCCAACAATTAAGATTGTTAGATTAGTCAAAAATAAAAAATGAATGAAAAACTACATGCATGTGTATTATTTTTTATTGTATTCTCTTTTCTTATTGTTGTAAATTAAATACAAATCAGATCATATTTAGGTCAAATTTACATAGAAATTCGCAAAATGATAAAGGGTTCAACAGCAGCTTTCATGCGGCACTGTACAAGTCCTTCAAAACTGTACCTGAACAAGCAATGTAACTGAATACATGTAACTAGTGACTAAACTCCCCCTGTCACTGACTACTGTCTAGCTAATATCTAGCATCTGTTAGGTCGAGACTTGTGTCTACTTCTATTTACTGTACATGACTTTATCTCCTATCTACAAATAAATAAATTAAAAACTAAAATCAATCAGCACCGCGTTGGCATCAGCCCTGTCGCTCTGCTTATTCTACAAATCAGCCGGTTTTGACAAACTGTCTGTGATTGTTCTTCACATCCACCAGGGTGCAGTATTGCGCCGTGGTCGCAGGCTGAGCGCACCGTTTCTGTGAGCAGACGATTAAAAAGTCAAGTTAACTCGTGTTTTCCATCCTTTGCTGGGAGGCAAGGCTGCAGTCAGGACTAGCCAACACCGCCGACTCGAATGGAGCAGCTTCTGTCGCCGCTGTAGGCGGAATCAGTGGCGGGAAGTGGGGAATGGATGGACTGCTTTTAGTGGAACATGAACCCAATGCGCAGATCGCTCTCAGCACGATCTCAGCACTGAAGAAGTTTCTGCCATCGTTTGGGATTATTATTTATACACACTGACGGTGGGTAAGTTTTAACTCTATGTTTGCAGAACGCCAACAAGAAATACGGATAGAAAGCAGCTAGAGAATAAATCTACTTTCACTACTAAAGGAAGAGCCGTTAATACTGTCTGTACGTAGCTGTACTGAGTAGTCTATGGACGCTGCCGCGTTCTGGTTCAGTACCCTGCAGGTAGTATATTGAGTAACATGTTCCGGTCTTACAGAAAATAACGGTGAGATTTACTGTGTTGTGGGTCATTCAGGTATAGCTCTGAGAATATGCTTCAGATGACGTTTTAGTCCTATATTGGCTTTACAGATTGGTACCCTCCAAAATCTTTTCACTTCCCCAAATGCCTCCTCGAAGTAGAGTTTACATGACTCATGTCTATTTCCATGTATAGTTTTGGAATCATAGCCCACCGTTGCATTTTATAACTATTGCAAATTTCCTTCGCGTACGTCTCATTTTCTCATATTAGCTTTTCGGGTTATGGCAAGTGCACAAGCAAAACGAGCCCCTTCTGTGCTGAATGAACTCTCACAGTGCGGACTGAGTTTTACTTTAATAGCTGGGCTCATTACTGAAGTAGGCTCCCATCACAGCGCCCTTTTATGCCTCTAAAATGAGAAGTAAAGTAGCTGTTAGCTTTCCTCACTACAGAGAGACCCTCTCTGTCCCCCGACTCCATACAACACCTGGCTGGAGCTTCTGTTCACGCGCGTCGTTCGTTCCCGCCCGTTTTCCGATCAGCCCCGCCCCCTTCGATATGATTGGCCAATAGGCCGTTCTCCCCGTTGAATAAGGACTATTACCCAATCCCGGCGCAGCGTCTCCGAGAATACAAGCCAATCGTAACGTAGGAGGGCGGGAATTGTCGAAATACGGGTGGGGGGACAAATACGCCGCTCACGCGCGTGACACATTCAATAAGGATGAGTGGGCGAGAGCGCGAGCTAGCGCCAGATGCGTGAAATGAACGCAAGGGAGGTGAGAAACTCTCTTCCTAAATAAAAAGGGCTCGCCGGTGGCCCCGTGGCAAAACTGTAATGGGCACGTCATCTAAAAATAACCAAAAAAGTCCGTCCTCCCGCCTTATGAAGGCATGAATAATTGAGCGACGCGCAGAGATACACACTCACTGCTGTACTGTATTCGGGTCAGGTCTTCGAGCTGTGTTCCCGGGAAAGAGGCTCCACCGGGACCGCTCTGCGCTCATTCTACATGCTGCCTTCGCAGCCTGGAGACAGGCTGTGTACAGAGGGGTATCTCAGTACAGCGTTATGAGTTTGTCTGTTAGAGAGGAACACCGGTGCACACCCTCTGCGTTTCCGTTTTGAGTCCAGCCACCAGATGCTTGAGTCTGTCTCAGGGGTCCCGGTGGCGAGGCGAAAATCCACAGGGGGCCCCATCCAACCCAGGCCCCCTCCCCCCGACTGGCCCGAGGCCACAAGCAGTTGCCTACTTTGCCTGGTGTCAAGCGACGCCTCTGTTTGTTCCCAGTACTCACTGCACGTAACAGTCCTGTCCTGGGTTGTATTGGTAAAATTCATTATCACTATGTTGTTCCAAACACGTGTGTCACACTATCACAGTAGGTGGTATTTTTATTTAGGCATAAAGCTGATGAGTACTGGAACTCTATCCAAAAATAAACTTGTAAAGATAAAAAGCTTATGAATCTGACATCGTTTGTTTAAATTGGCCATTTTGTTAACCTGTGAATCAGTGAATTGTACAGTGAATTTTGCAAACGCTACCTAGACAGATGCTTAGATATTTTAAACTGTTTTAGTACAGTCTGAAGCATCCAGCACATCACATAAACAATTCGCTCTCATTCACAATTCACTGTCAGTAAAATACACAAAATAAAAATAAATAAATAAATTATCTACAGGAACAGGACTGTTTTGAGAGCACTGTATTACCAATATAATGTCCATTATTTATTAAATACAGTGCTTTGGAAATGTCAGAAGCCACCCTTCCTACCTTAATTCATTTCCTTTTATTTACATAATTAATTTCCAGTCAAATTAGCCTGAGTCTGAGTTATTCATTTTGCAGTGTTAGCAAGAAAAGCCAAACATATTTTCAACAGACAATTTAGGATAATCCATATTCTCTACAAGGAATTTAAATAGGACAAAATCCTGAACCTTCAAAGTTCAGTTTAAGAGGTTGTGTCTGCTGTTTCTCAAATAATCTTACAAACGTTCATATCATTGAATTGTCTTCTTACTGTGGAGGGATGTAGGATGTACAGAGACACCTGTGGATGTTTTTCGATCTAAAACAGAAGTAAAAGTAATTTTCTTCTCTCTCAAAGATGAAAGCTAAATGTATAAAATGATATAAAATATATAATCACATTGTTTCTCCTTTCCTGAATGTGAATGTATCTTCTGGAAAAATTAATTTGCACTTAATGGTCATTTTGTCTGGAAATTAAATACGCTAAATAAATGAAGAGTGGTCTTTGACTTCTGCACAGATGTGCTAAATACAGCATATCTCTAAATTAAAAAAAAGCAATATTACAGTTTGCTGGTATAGATGTGTATTGGCGTATAACACTTGTTTTACTCGTGTTCCTAATATTTTGTCTTCTGTGTCCCAGTCTGAGCACAGCTCAAAATGAGTGACATCTACGAGTCCGCAGCCACCACACTGGGCCTCGTCAATAGCCCCTGCCTGACCAAAGTGGAGCTGCGTGTAGCCTGCAAAGGTATCTCAGACAGGGATGCACTGTCCAAGCCAGACCCCTGTGTGGTCCTTAAGATGCAGTCCCATGGACAGTGGTTTGAGGTAGGTACAGTTACTCCTGTGTCATTATGCAACTTACATCACATGGCTCTCATTCCTCTAGATACGTCTACATCTCATTCCCTTCCCCCTCTTCCTATCCCTTGCTCCATCTCTCTCTCTCTTATTAAGTACTAATACCAGCTGAGGACTTCTCCAACAACATCTCCTTGCATATAACCTTACACCACCACATCAGCTGCTATCATGTTACACAGAATGATAAAGCTGGACTGCCATAGCTGAGGAATTGTGAAACCTGGTCCGGATGTTTTGTAGAGTTAAATAAGACGGAAATCAATAGACGTAAGCCTATTCAATCTGTATGCTGAGTATACGATAGCAAAAGTCAAGATCAAAGGTCAAAATCAACATCTGACCTTGCTTAATGGCTGTGCTGAAATGTGTTTGGATTTAGGAAGTGTTCTCCAGCAGCCCAAATAGCCCAAAAAGACTTAAATGTGACTTTCGGTTATATTGGGCTGGTCTTGTTTTGGATACATGCTTAGCTTGGTAAAGACTAAAGTGGATTTTAAATGGAAAATGCATGGTGGTCAGTCCGCATTCAGTCTTCTTTGCCAGAATGCTTGCAGAACAGCACGTGGGAACAATGTCTGGGATTCGTCAGTGCCTACAAGGCAAAACATTGCTGTGATGATGTCAAGGCTCCAGACACATCACTAGTTACAGCTTAGGACTCCCACACCTGCGCAACAGTTGATTAATATCATTCATAAAGCTAGCTTTGTATAAAATCCTAAATATAAGATTCTTCATGTAAAATCTGGATGTGGACATAATCACGAGGTCATGTATTAAATGTGATTTTAAATCAAGAGAATATCGTGCCCAGGTAAAGGGTGGAAACTGCCATTCGGCCCCATGCCTCTTTCAGGTAACCCCAGAGTTGGTATGTATTTATACTTTGTATTTATAAAAGTCATTGTCACAAAAATGGATCAGTACTTTTCAGCACTTCTACTCTTTCAGCAATTTGTGAATATAGACAATGCTGTCATGGTGTTCAGCTACACAGCAAGGTTTTGTACACACTGTCATACTACTGTGCTCTAAAGCACATTGCCAAGCTTGTGTGACATTATTAAAGACTGGGATGTGGTTTGAATGTTTTGAGAGAAGTTTGGAAGACCTTGGGGATTTACAGAAAACATTTGGGTGACTATTGAGTTGTATTGTTTGTTAGCATAACTAAAACAAGCTATATTTGGACACCAGTCATATGTTGTACATTTTGCATATTTAGATTATTGCCAAAAGATTTATACATCATTCTGGACTAAACAAAAATGTATTTTTACTTTACAGCTACCCACTATTTAGCTGAAATACAAGGAGTTGTAAAGTAGTAGAATCATAATAGAATCATTTCATGTACTTTTGTGCACATTTTTTGAACTGTGATTCCAAAACTGTGTGTACACAGGTGTATATCAGTGTAGGTTAATTTGTCAGCTTGCTGCAACATGAAATAAGTTGTGTACTTCATTGGACTTTTTTTTAGACCAGCTTTGATTACTGCATGCATTTGTTGTTGTCTTGTTATGAAACGTTACGACATAAAAAGTTGCGTTAATTCTTGGTTAAGGGAGCCTTGTATTGGGATTCGAACCGAAAAACTTCCAGTGGGGTTAAGGTCAGGACTCTGGTGGCCAGTTCGTGAGTCAAACTGATTTCTCATGCCGAGGACTCTTGGCATTGTCGGCCAATGCCATCAGGGACGAAACAATCTGTTGATAGGATAACCTGGTGATTCAGTACATTTAGCATTCAGGTATTCAGTTGACTTAATTGTATTGCTACATAACATTGCTGAGCCTTGACCTGACCAAATGAAGCAAAGCCCCTGATCCTGACAATGCGTGATGCATGATGGTGTATCACTTCATGCGCTTCCCTTTTATACCATGATGTGCCCAGTACTCTGGAGTAATGTAATTCTGGACTTGTCAGACCACATGACCTTTTACTCCAGTGTCCATTGTTAATGCTCCCTAGCAAATTAAAGCCTTGCAGTGATTTTCTTATAGTCACACAGCTGTTTAGTTTCCAGTCCTGTGAGTTCTTGTTGTGTTGGGCATGTGGAAATGCTGCTACTTTCAGTATTAAACATACTTGTGAGATCTAGTTTTAATGTTCATCTTCACAGAATACAATATTTAAGTGATCTCCGTTTACTGTTATTCCGTTTTTTTTCAGACCACATTAAGAAACTGACAGTTCACTATTATTCTTCCACATTTTAATTAAGCTTTGGATAGTTTTTAACCCAATTACAGTCACTTTAGGTCAGTGTCCTTAGGTGTTTTTTTTTGTGTGATGCAGGCCAATCATTTGGCCCCTCTGAAATACAGTAACACAGTAATAAGAAGAAATAAGAAGCTAATCATTGCATAAACTGGGATTGCAAGCTGAAACATATTAATCACTACAACACACAATTATCCAATGAAAGCCTTCTAAGTATTTGCTTAGTTCAATCCAAAATGTAACTTTGACCAGCCAATTTATTATGATACATTTTATATTTATTTTATATTTATTTTTGCAACAATATGTTAAACTAAACTAAATAAATAAATAAATAAATAAACAGTGCTCAAACATTTTCATAGATGGATCGATAGATAGATGGATCGATAGATAGATAGATAGATAGATAGATAGATAGATAGATAGATAGAAAGATGGCATTTTATTGTCTTTCAATGGGTACATGCACTATAAAATTTAGTTTAGCATCTACCAGAAGTGCCTATAGCAGCAAAGCAAAGTACAAAGACGAACAGAAGTCATTCAGTGACATGATGTTTCATAATACAAATACCAGGTGGGAATACAAATAACCTGCACACACAGAGGACATGCTTCAGAAATCTACCCACAGATTTTGAATGATTGACAGCTCAGTCATCCAGGTCAAAGTACTCACTCAACAAAGTCAAAGTAAATAGTACTTTTCTAAAATGAAGCTGCACTGCAGAGCACACTGAGGAGAGGCCAACTGACTCTAGAACCAGAAAAATCTGCAGGAAGATGAAACACTATCTCCTGTACAGATGTCCATCACTCACATAACCTTTCAGTACAGCCTTGGTCATAGAAATAGTCCAGCCAGAGTGACAACAGCAGCCACTGGGTGAACATGAAATTACCTCCCTTATCTGGTGCAAAAGTCTATATCTCAACAAAGGAGTTTTATATTTGAAATATTTTATTTGAAAGTTGTCCCAGTCAAAGAACATACTATCACTAGGAAAATACAGTGCAGTGTTTCCAAAAAGCTTGAAAAAGTAAAATAATTTAAATCTTTGCAAATTGCAAAAATCGTACATTTAAAGGAGAAGGAAACATCCTTCTAAGCTTTTATTGGAAGTTTATTATTATTATTATTATTATTATTTATTTATTTTTTTTTTATGTGTTTAAATAATGTTTTCCCAGTAATTGCAGTTGGCCATGGCACTATTTCTTTTCTGATTGATTTTATAGAAAATGCACACGTGAAATAGTTTTTGCAAAACATCTTATGCAGTTGTGTTACAATCCTCATTTAACAATGAAATGTCACTTACATTGTCACTATGATTCATTGTGTAAATCCTGGCATGCATTTTTGTGAATAATGCAAGTAAAAAAACCCCAAAAAAAACAAAATCATAGATACAACTTTTTTTCACATTTTCTGACTGCGGCACTGTACAAATATCACACCAAAAAGATCCTATGGTGCACTCTCAGGTGTGTGGATGGAGTAAAGCTGGAAAGACAAAGTAAAAGAAAGGCAAAAATCTAATTGCGTTTACATAGTGATCACCCACTTACACACTGTGATGAGCAGAAATAGTAAACACATACTTATAAGTATATATGTGTGGATGGAAAGTAGGTTCTGTAGGAGCCACCACAAAGTCCAAGTACTGCACCAGCTTGCACCGATTAGCCGCTGGCCTTTCAAAAAACATTAGCAGTGACAGGCATATGGCCAGTGCCGACAAGGCACTTGAATGCCGAATTGTCTCTTGGAGTGCAGCTCACAAGTCATCAGCAAGCCATCACCCGGTGGCCAGAGTCATAGCTAAAAGCAATCCTGCTGCAGGTGTTCCATGTCCTTGCCAAGTAGAAGCTGCCAGGATGCGCCCCATAGAAGGAACATCAACAGCACCAGTGCGGATTCACCAGTAAAACACAGTGGTAGGTGTATGGAAAGCACAGAGAAGACATCAGCAGTCGTATGCTGGCATATCTATGACTAGTGGAATATGTATTCATTGTATATATATTCAGTATGTGAAGTTTTTATACAAAAGCTGTTCAGAAGTTTAAATAATAGAAAGATAGATATTACATGCACTTAAATACTTTTGTAGATACATTGTCAAAAAATAGTTGCACCCAGAAGGAAGTGTCAGATGATTGCAATGATATTCGAAAAGAAGATGACAGGGTGAGTCATGGAGGGCACCACTGCTCACTTAATGCCTGCAGTTGTGGCTGTTGGGTCAGTCATGTACAGCAATAAGGCCCATACTTGCTTACGGCACTTGCGCAGCTGAGTGTGAAACTTGAATCATTCACAGGTTTCACAATATCACACCTTTCCAACCTTCCCTCCCCACCTGTTTCATTCCTGTCGGTTGATTCATTTTGGGTGCAGCTATTTGTGCAACAGTTCTTTTCATGATGAGTGTATTTATTTAAACAATATATTTCTAACAAATAATATTTTCCCCCCTTTGGGAGCTTTTGGATAAAAGAGAGGTGCAATAATCAGGATAAAAATAATCATTTATTGATTCAAAACATGATATATCCACAGTTTTACTTTATTATTTTGTTAATTTGTTTTCACTGGTTTTAGTTATAGAATAGTGTGCTTGTGCATTCAGGACTTAAACTCACTTTTTTTGTACAGCGTTCACAGGATTTTTTTTTTTTGGCACATAGAAAAAGAACATGACGAAAGGCAGAATGTTTAGAAATCTTATATCTAACTGCCACAAATGATGACACTATGGACACTTCTCACTCTGACCCTCATAGACGTTACATCTAATTCTTACTAGAGTACAAATAGACACAGATACTAGCCCCAGGGGTACCATAGCAAAGGCCCAGCAGCAACTTAGCCCCCACTTCGGCCACCATACTGGTGGCCTAGTAAAACCACAGCAGCAACCTCTGTTACCATAGCAACAGACCAACAACATCCTACCAACCACCTTGGAAACCATGCCAACAGCCACCTGGGATACTGTAGCACGGCCATCAGCAATGTCCTGGAATTCGGTAACAATGACTCTGTAAAGTCAGCTCGAAAGTTCGTTCACAAACATTCTTCAGGTTAAACAACTGAAACACATACAGCATAATCATTAGACAGAGGGCTGAGAGAGAAGTGGCCCTCAGAGTGAGACCGCCAACACATTTTAATGTCTGGTCAGCAGGACCATCCGGGCCCTGAACAATAGAGCTCTAAACATATACAAATCAACTGGTTAGTTAGACATACCCCTGTGACATTGCACTGATGCGCTCAGAGCAAACTGCAGTAGCTGGTAGGAGGTACAACAGGGTGCACTGACAGGCCTCAGGGATGTGAAGGTGGGTTGCTCCAACAATACAAAGTCATGAAAGAGTACACAAGAATGTACCTAGGGAAAAGTGCCTAAGGGAAGGTGTTTTCTGATAGCTGACCCCACATCTCGTGAAAATAGTCCAGTGAGACTAGCAGTGAAAGGAACGCTCTGTGTTTTAAGATTACTGTGTGTTGATGGACAAACAGAATGTGACGATCAAGACAAGGTTTATTTAACAGATTTGTAGTCAGACACAGCAGTAACAAGAGCAAAGCAGACATAACAAAGGGGCAAAGACAGAGTCAAAGTCGGTAAACAGGCAAGAGTCAAAACCAAGCAAACAATCAGACCAGGCAGAGATATCAAAGGGAATAAACAAGAGGAGTAAACCAGGGAATCAGAACTAAGTCAAAGCCAGAGTAACAAACAAGATCAATAACAGAGAGAATACACTCAGTACGCAACAGAGTGGCAATGCTTCGCAATGAACCAGTGTGAGAGAGGAGTATTTGTACAAATCAGACTAGATTAACAACAGGTGTGTGTGATCAATACTCGGGAGACGCGGATCTGGAAAACAGATCGGGATTGGGAGATGGCGGACATGTGACAGTGATGTCATCGGGTGGTGGGTTATGGGAAATGGAGTCCGGGAGATCAGAGGTGAGAGGAGAACCAGAAGGCATGACATAGTGCAACTCTTATTGGTACACCAGGTTTGAATTGTGACAGAGGTCTTGGGAGGTCTTTAGGCAGAATATGAGGTGACGTACCGATGTGTACCATTTTCACAATATTATTTAGCAAACAAAATGTTTGCAGAGGTATATAAAGCTTCTCGACCGGTTGAAAGACATTCAAGCTTCTTTAGTTGTACACCTGTGTGGTGTGACTTGGTGAAATACATTGTATGGTAGGAATCTTATGTTGAAAATGATGTAAACATAGGAGAGAATGTTCACCTTGTGTAATGGCATTGAGTTTGATAGAAAGTGCACAGTTTATTCTTATTCATTCTTATTTAACACACGGCAGCGTTAAGCTCAGTTCTTCTCTCTTAAGGGAGGTCTGGGACCCCCCAAGCCACCGTTCAATTTAAACTCTGTCTGTACACAGCAAAAAGTGAGCAGTGCAGGTCAGTACTGTCTGTATCAAAAGCCCCATAGAAACCAAGGCTATAACAAATTGGTCTTTTAATAGGCATAAGTGAGATCCTTGTAGGTTGGAGCCTGGTGGAAAAATGTGCTAAGTGCAGTGTTTAGATGGGGGGGTTGTCGGGGGCAGCCATACCCTATTAAATAATTTCCAGGATTTCTCCATCAGAAATAGCAGCGAGTAAATCTGAGGGTGCATCTCTTCGTGTGTGGGTGTGGGGAACCTTGCAGTGAATGCCCTGGGGTACCTGAGTAACTGCTTTACCAGACACCACATAGGGCAAACTTAGGGTGCATCTTCTGGATGGTTCCAGTGCTACTTACAAGACAAGGGACTGGTAATCCTAACAAGATTATGCAATAGAACAATGTGACCTGATGACAGTATCAGAGTGTAAAATGCATCCGAAGGTGGTACACCGGAACCTTCTGCATCAATATTAGGGGATTATGGTTGACTGTAATAATTTTTTATTACAGGCTGCACCTGTGTAAAGTTTTTGCTGTTACTGAGGGACCATTAATTTGAATCCCATGGCTGGGAGCCCACAGGAATATAATTAGCCTTGCTCTGTGGGGTGGCTTCTCCTTTTCTTTGGTCACTCACCATGGCATTGCTGCATGAGTGGCAGTTCAAAAAGGTGAGTGACTCATTTGTCACTTAGGCAGCATGTGTTAGCCTTTACCCTTCCAGGTTGGTGCAGGTTGTCTTGTGATGTAGGGAAACTTAGCAGATGGAAATGTTTAAATTCCACTACTGTGTAAATATTGTCTCCAGTCACATGTACTTTTAAAAGTGATTCTGAATTTGAAAATAATTCAAAATAACTGAATCACAGTCAGCTTTCATACTGCCCTGAATTACCTCCTAATCTAATCAAGCTGTTGCGAGGTCAGAGATTTACCCCCTGTTACTATGCAATATTTGGTCCACTCCAGCGGCGATTCTAGAGTGTGTTGGGACCCTAGGGAAAAAAATCACAGGGGCCCTTCCAACTGGTGGTCAAATGTTCACATTAGTGTTATTTTCAAAATATAAATGTAAAAACAACATTAAAATTAGAAATATAAACATACCCGCTGGGGCCCTCCACTGGCCTGGGGCCCCAAGCAGTTGCCTGCCTTGCTTGGTGACAAGTGGCGTCTTTGGTCCACTCTTGTTGAAGGCCACTTTATAAATTAGAGCAGCAATGGGTTCACAAACCCCTAGAACAGGGGCCAACAATCTTGTCAGTTTGGTTGCAGATTATCATTCCAACCCATCAAATCATATAGACTCCTGTTCTAGGCGTTCATGGTGGCAGTGCAGGGGGTTTTCAAGACAGATGCCAATTTCAGATTGGAATAATGAAAATGTTAGGTCAGTTTTTCATTATTCTTTTTATTACAGCTTGTGTTCACACAACTCCATGAGTACACAATGTTATTAAACAAAAAGAGGAGCATTGCAAATGATAAGAAATTCATAATTGTATGTAAATATGCAATATTCTACTTTGCAATAAAATTGTTATGCTCATGATATAATTTGTAATGAAGGACCCTACTACTTGATCACTGTGATGACTTGAGTATAAAAATGACAGAAATTAATATTTTTATTCAGCTCCATTTATTCATGTGATAAGCAACAGCAGCTTTCTATTCAAAGGAACCAAGTTTCTTGAAAAGATGTCTGGAAACTAAACTTGGAGATCTGGCATCAAAACTGAAACCTTTTCACTAAAGAAATGATCAAAATAGCTGTCTAATGCAGATGATTTAGGCTTTGGGTTGGGAAATATTTCTGGATGCAGGGTGCTCGTCTGAGAAGCCAACGCGACTATCCCAACCTACTAATCAGCCTGTGAGCAGAGGTGCTAGATTGTTAGTCTGGGGAAACCAAGCAGCAGGTCAAGCTAGTTCCCATACTGAGAGTGTGGTATTGTTGAGCAGAGCATTGTTGTATTGTTGTCTGTGTCATACTTCATGCCAATGCATATAGATCAGATCTGGTCCTGTGTGTAGATGCATTAGGAGTAGCCACAGTGAGCTTCACATCACCGCTGGAAGTCAGGAACAAAATAGAACTGAGAGGGCTTTTCGGTGAGATGGTGATTTCTAACTGGAACTATTCATTAAAATGCATTAGTTTCCCCCTAGGTTTCAATCTGATGTACCAAAGAGTGAGAATGCAGTGTCTGCTCTGTGAACTTGTTTTGACCTTTCAAAAAAAAGAAAATAAAAATACTGGCTGATGTGCCAGTCAGTTACATTGCCCTGGCAAATAACGCACTGTGAGTAGGTTCAGCTGTTATGGGCTCCACCATCGTAGAAACCGCTGGGTTCCTGGCTTCCAGAATGGATCACTAATTCACTTATTACTCATGTGGTCCCTGTGAGTGTTGGTGGGCTTTTAGTGCCTGGAGTTCTCAGCTTGAAGTGTCTGAAGTTTTTTTTTTTTACAACATTTCACATAAACAATCCTTACTGAAACATAAACAATGCACAAAACGCCTGTGGCCTCATACTACAGCCTACAGCCAGTGTATGTGCCTGCTGAGTCCAGATTACTGCACTGAGGCTGAACTATATTGTGGAATGAAAGCAGCATAAAGGCAGGGCAGCTTTCTCAGATCATAGAAAAGCTATTATTTCACTGCAGCTGTCCTGCGCCATTCTGATAAAACTAAAACCCTTGAGTTGCATATGGGCTAAATAAGCACTGCCTGGGCTTAAGAGGCAGAATTGACTTTATCTTTGGGATTTTTAGTTTTGAGGAAAATATTTTGCTGCCAGACAAACCTTTGTTCTCCTCTTGCATGCTTGTGAATGAGACTTTTCTGCTCAGCTTTCCATTACTTATGCCTTAACTGCTCTTGCATCTTGGACTTTTATTGTAGCCTCTGATCTAGGGGTGGGCAATGTGATAACATATTACAGCGTTTTGAAATGTTAGTTTAGGTTATTTGTTCTCCACCATTTATTCACGGGTTATACTGACAAGGAATAGTTTTCACCGGAGATTATTTGTGTATTGCAGGAAGAACAGAAGCAGACTGAGAGAGCTGAGAGAGAAAACTTTTCTTTTGCAAGGCTCAACTGTGGCCAGTAACAGCTGGTTAACAAAGCGCCACAAATTCAGGCCTCTTATAATAGCATTGAACTGAATAATGTTATTATCAGGATAAATTATGGCACAATAAGTTATGGGTATGATATAGACAGTATAAGAATACTGAAAGAATACTGATGTTTCATTAAAGCAGCTGTAGAATACAATTCATTTAGCATTTTAAATCATCTTCTGACGTCTAACTGGAAGGTAAGTGACTTTTGCTTGCAGTGAGAAATGCTCAGACGCAGTGTTATGTGCCATTTACAACCCTATGATTTGGCCCTAGAATGAAACAAGCTTTTTTTCCCTGTTTTGGTGAGCTCATCAATAATTTGATGAGCTCTGCTCTGATTTGCTGTTGAGGCACTGTGATGATCACACACCTGCAACAAGTATAAATAGATACAGGAAGGAAAAGAAAATTAACCTTAGTGTAAATAAGCTAGGTCGTCATACTATATAGTTAATTTTAATAATGGTAATTATTTGAGACTTGCTAGTAGCCAACACTAGTTATACTAACTAATGTTAATTGATTTTGATCTTGAATAAGCATGCAGTGTTAAACGCTGAGTGAAGCTGCTCAATATTGTCCAAGGTTTGAGAAACTGTCTGGGGTGAAATGAGCAGAGCAACCTAATACATATGAATTAAAGTTGTCCAGGAACTTGTTAAAGTTGGCTTCCTATTAGCCAGCTTGTACTGCAAATGTTTCTTTCAACCTTAGTGCCATAGTTACATGCTGGCACCTATACAAGCTGTGGCATTTAAGGTGGAACAGAACATTCGATTTAGAAGCTGGCAAATAGGAAGTCAGTTTCAGCCTTATTTAAAGGTGAACATCAACAATGAGAGTTCTGTTCCTTGGAAAGGGTGTAAAAATGCCAACATCACCTTAACAGCCTGGAACGGTAGGTTTCTCTACATAGTCTACCATTTTTGCAGCTGTTACTGTATTGTCACTGTATGTAAATTTTGGAGGTGTAAATATTAATGAGTCATGACCATTATGCAACAGACTAGGATTTTGGAATCAGTCTGTTTTACTGGTCTCTTTAATAAAAGAGAGATTTGTATTTGAAGGTGGAGACAACAGTGTTTGAGGTTAATGGTATGTCAGTTCTATGTACCAAATTCTCCTTGTTCGACTATACCAATGTAAATACATTTTTCCATTCTATGGCACCGTTAAAAAACATTTAGATGGGGCTTACTGGAATGATACAGTGGAACTTTCATTCCACAAGTAGTAGTACACCTATCCACATGGTGTTATTTTCATATTTGCAATATTAAATTATTTTAACATACAACGTTATATTTTGTATTGACCACCTCTATTCCGATATAGCTGGTGGAAAGAGCTGGTGTTGGGTCTGCTGATATTAGCAGCGTGTTGACTGACTGTGTCCATCATGCTTCAGGTGGACCGGACGGAGGTAATTCGCAGCAGCATAAGTCCTGTCTTCTCCAAGGTCTTTACAGTGGACTACTACTTTGAGGAGGTGCAGCGTTTACGCTTCGAACTGCATGACATCAGCAGCAACCATAACGGGCTCAAAGAGGCAGACTTCCTGGGAGCCATGGAGTGCACACTCGGACAGGTGAGTGCACATGATGGAATGACGGGACGTGTGATTGTAGATCATGAGGGGGAGGATGAGTGCATGCTGTGGCAGGAGAGTGCATAAGGGAGAGGGGTGAGTGCATGAAAGAGCTTGAAAGTGAAAGAGAGAGCATAACATTACATGTGAGGATACAAGAAAGTGTTAGAAGACTTGGGTATGTTTCCTAGTGATCATGTTACTGAGTTAAGCTGGGAAGAAAACATAAATACGACATAATTTACAGGGCCCGTATTTTTATTTGTATTTTAGTTTTGTTTTGTTTTTAATAATACGTCTTAATAAGGCTTACTTTCCTCTTTTCTGGTTTGACTGTTCTGCATTGCACATTATTCAAGAAACAGTACAGGGCTGATACACTCCTTATGACATCACTAAAGCATTCAAAACACGTTTTTTTTCTTTTTGTTTTCTTTTTTTAGTCTTATTTTTCAAATATGGACAATAAATTTGGGGAGTCAGTGTTACGTTTCTATTTATTTTCTATTTCTAGACAGTGTAGGCTTTATGATAGTTGTTCTTGAAAATAATATATAATAAATTCTTCTTAAAATATATATAATAAATTCATGTAAATATGTAAATAAAAACAGAATGCAATGATTTGCAAATCTCATAGACCTATATTTTATTTACACTAGAACAGCTGTTCATTTTACCATTGCATGAAAATAATTAATTTAGAACTATATTTATTCTGAGACATTTGGGCCAGTTGTAACATTCAGAGAAACTGCAATTAATTTAGCATAGTTCTATGTTGTTTGAACCCAACAATTCCAAGCTAAATTCATAAAAATACTGACTGTTAAATTACAAAATACAAAATACATATGCTTAGTAAAAATGACACACACGAGGGAATTTTACTTTTAACCACAGAATAGAAGAGCGACTACAGCGCTAAAAAATTGTAGGCCTGGAAAATAGAACAATTTTTAGCATTACTGCAATGAATTCGCACCATGCTTTGTCTGATCATATTGTGGATATCATCATTTCCTAAAAACAACTGCATGTCTGATTACAAAAATAAAATAATTAATCCTATTGAATTAGATGTAAAATGTTTAATACAGATCACTGTACTTCACATTATAGCATTTTAAAAAATGTGATACAACTTTGCCTGTTGTCAGTTATCATACATGGCATAAATATTGTGACATTGTTTATTGAGAAAGCCTATTGAAGTATCAGTTTTTACATTTTTGCCAAGTTACCTAAATCTATTTTTTTTGCTTGACATCTATAGCATGTTTAGATGAATCTGTGCATAAAAAACTTGACTGTTTCAGTTTATATGGGTGATATATGCTCCACAAAACCAGTAACTGCAACACTTTTAGGACGAAAGAAGTTTTTATCCTAAAATCAGTCTTGACAGATATCTGTCTGATTGCTGTCAAAACTTAAACATGGTGTTGCCATGGAAATACAGGATTACTAAAAGATAAACCTGTCACAATTATTACATAATCACACAGCTGCATTTATTTTAAGTGATGACAATTATTTAAGCTGACTACAGCCATTTTCCACAGTCATTAGATATTATGCCACAACAAGCGAAATGTGAATTGGCCCTGTTGGGTTGAGGCAAGAAAATCATCTATTTTTAGCATGTATACTTTTTTAAGCATGTATAGTTTTGCCTATATGTTCACTCTCTCGCTTTGCTCAACTCTACAGCTGAGTCAACCATGCAGCTGTGCATATTGTGGCGTCAGTCATGCCTGGTTCTGTTTAGTTTAAAAATAAAGAAAGAAATGTTTATTGGTTATACATGGTTCTGTCAGGACTTTTACTCTGAAGGGCTAAGCTAGGTTCAGCTGTATGTGATTGTAGAAAGCTTCAGGGAGCCTAGCAGTACCCAGCGTGAGAGCTAAAGCTACACTAAGCACTAAGACTGAGAGCTAACCTGAGCTCTGTGTTTTCACCTTGTTTTGTAAACTGTCCCTGAGTTATAGTTCAGACTCTCAACATATTCAAAGTTATTCTAAGAAGCCCTGAGTTATATTGTCAGTCCCAGCCATGGCACGAGGCTCAGGCACTATGTTGGGTAGGGTGGTGTTAGAGGGGCATGGTGCGGTGGAGGGATGCGAGGGAGGCATCCCTACCACTCCAGTGCATCTGCCTGATGTAGGGCATGATTACTGTTACAGCAGTGTGAGAGAAGAGAGGCAGAAGGAATGGAGCTCATCCTTGGCACAGACACGCGGAGGCAAGCAAAACATCGCTATATGGCAGAGGAGCACAAGGGTCAGACAATGTGCTGCGTGGCCCCTGAGTGACTGGTGTTATGGCAGTGCAGGAAGAGAGTGCACTGTGTCTTTCGAAACGAAAGCCAACCCAGAAGATCAGCCGCCCACGCGGACTTTGGGACAAGTGCAGCATAGACAACAAACAGCTTTTTGCCACCATCGACATTGGCTTGCCTGTGTTGTTGCTGTATCCAGACATGCTCCCTCTCAGGCAGATGCACTATGTTTTGTCTGAAGGGCGGCGGGGGGTGGCGGGGGCCGGTGCTCAGGGAGCTGGCCAGCAAATAGAGTGAGAACTAAAGCTAACAGCACTGTGGCCTCAGTGCTGTGTTTTCCTCTTTGCTTTGCATGCTGTTTCTAAATTATTTAATGAAGGGTTGTTTACATTTCTTTTGAGAACCCTCCATATCACAATGTAGTGTTTGCGTGGACAGAACAGCATGATGTATCATTTCAACCATTGAATGATGTACAACCATTGTAGCTACTAAGTAAACATATGTAGAGTAACAAATCAAAAACACATTGGATTTTTGTATTAGTTGCATACAATAAACAAAAAAAGTCAGTTAATTGTTAGTTGCAGTTATGGAAATGATTATCACCATCTAAAGTGTCATGATCATGATAGGCCTACAAAAGCACAGTCAGCTTGAACCCGTTTCAAATCAAACTGTAATGTTGCAATATAAGAACATGCTCATTTTACTGACAGTTTTGTTATTCATTAATTTCATTATTAAAGTGTCTGTATAATCAAATTTACATCTGGAAGAACAACTCATAAATGTGAGTGTAATAGTTTGACAGCCTGGAAATAAATGCTGTAATGCTGTTCCTTATTTATAAACTATTCCATGTTTATTTCCATGTTTAGTTTTTTATGCACTGCAATAATACAGTGTTTAAATATTTTATTTTTAAACTACAATCACATCATTCTACAGCATTAAAAAAGGCATTTTGTTTAATTTATTCCTTCCAGTCCACGAATTTTTAGCACAATAAAGCCCATGAGTGCAGCCATTGGATCACAGAATGCTGAATGCTGTTGTTTTATTGTCTCTGTAACAGAAAAAACAAGCTGTCTTTGTGTAAATGAAATGTAATAATCTACTGGTAGGCTGATGCTTGATTGCACGCATTATTAATATTCAAATCATTGCTTGTTTGCATATCAGATGTATGTTTTGAAAAATAAGAGTAGTTTATGCATCATCAATGACAATGAAACATGCAACTTTGATGAATTTGTGCCACTGACTCAAAACATATTTATAATAGAAGTCAACAGGCAGGTGCTAATATATCTTTTCATTGGTGCCCAGTGTATGTGTGTTGTGATTTCTGTTGTTTTTAAAACACAGTGCTTTAAAAGTTGCAGACCTTACAGTTTCTGCTGAGATTTGACATACTGCAGAAATGTATATCTTATGTCTAGTTGATATATCCTAGAATTCTCATTTTGAGCTTATTTTAAGATTCTTTAACATACTTGTTGTAGGTGAGTTTAATAAGCCAAACTGTCTCACTATTTTGGCAGATAATTTCACTTGTTTCAAGCACGTTTATTATGTATGTAAAATTATCTGCCAGCATAGTGAGAAAATTTTGATTACTACAATCACTTAAAAACAAGTACAATTCCTGGAAATAAGTTATATAATCTTAAAATAAGCCTACAACAAACTTAAGATGAGAAATATAAGACATAACAACTAGATATTAGATTGTTTTTTATTTCAGAAGTTCTCATATTTGTAGTGCTAGAAACAAACATTAACTCCTTTGTAATGTCAGAAATTCAATACTGTTGTATAGACACATGAGTTGTGTGTAGTTATTAAGATTTTGCTACAACTTTCAGAACTGAGAGATGCTGCACTCTCCTCCGAACTGTCTGTATGTCTAGATTTCTTATGAATTCTTGATTGTCAGAGTGGGTTGCATTCTTGGTTGACTATTTTTTTACTGTTCGTTTACTTTTTTCTCTGTTCTTTGCACAGATTGTGTCTCAAAGAAAACTGTCCAAATCTTTATTGAAACAGGGCAACACGTCAGGCAAGTCTTCTATAACGGTAAGAGCTGAGCAAACAAAAACATGCGCACACACTTATACACGTGCACAATGACTTTGTTTGCGACAACCTGATAACTAATTCCCGGCCCAATCTGCTGCCTTTCTATAATGCCATCACAGGTCACAGCAGAGGAACTGTCTGGGAATCATGACTATGTGGAGCTTGCATTCAGTGCCAAGAAGCTAGATGACAAGGTATGGCTTAGGAATTTCATACCACATATACTATAATATGTATGAACAAAGGAATGCACTTGTTTGTACGTACTTGTTCACCTTTGAATCAACCAAACAAGTGAAGGTGACCTTTTTTTTGTTAGTTCAGGCCTCATATTTAATTAAAACCGCTTCGAGCAAGGTTGGGTAATATGGCAAAAACCTAACATCAGGATACAAGAAAATGAAAGAATGGTGCAGTGCACCAGCAAACAGCAGTACCATAATTGACTGTAAAAATGTAATGATTTTTAGACATCAGCTTTACAAATGGTTTAATTTTACTTTTGTTTCTTGGTTCATTTTTAATTGTAGTTGCATTTTGCAACCTTGTACAAAAAATCTATGTTCTTACATGGTTATATCAAATGCAAAATCTGAAATGTGATGAGTTTAATATATTGTAAAAATAATAGAGCATAAAATGATAAATGTGTCATAACTTAACAATTAGCTGGATTTTATATATTTTTTAAATATACCATTTACAGTTACAAAAATGATGATAAAATCAGGATTAATAAAGCACACGGAACAACTTCAGTAGAACGTGTTCCAAACAGACGCAGAACAACAGATACGTGATACAAAACACAAAATCCAGCAGGAATAGCGACTGCACTCCTCAGCTATACAGTTTTGTATTAAAGCTTTAAACTTATTAAGGGAGATGTAATCATTAAGCTGTGGTATCTTCTAAAGGTTATTCCATGCACCCAAGTGCAAAATAAGAGAAAGCTGTTCTGCCCAATTGTAAACAAATCTTGGGTACCTTGTGTAACAGGCTTCTAGAGGAGCAAGAATCATAGCAGCTATTGATATGTGATAGGAGATTAGGTAGCACTTTACTTTACAGACTGGTAATAAGTAGGTAATGATATGGTAATTTTATGGTAACAAATTGTATTTAATAATTAATTAGATGCCAATTTCCTAGTTGTTACTAAGTAATAAATCAGAAATTGTAGTGAGTGTTAACAAGGCCATTATGAAATGGTAAAATAATGGTAACAAGTTGTACTTACCTAAAAATGACCTGCTTATTTTATAGTTCTTTATGTACAATAAGTGAGCGATTGTAGTGGTAAAAAGGCAGTCATGTGATCGAATAGATTTACCTCAACTGTTCCTGGGTAACAACACACTGTGTCTGATCATCTAAATACATACCAGGTAAGAAATAAAACAGATACAAGTGAATTAGTATTTTACAGCTTTAATACCAGCTAATTACAGCAGAACTACTTCAGTGATTTTGGGTTAATAACTCTAACATTATATATTATATACATATACTCAATTATTATTCTCTCTTATTGTTCATTAGGAACTCTAAAATAAGCGGGTCATTTTAGGTAAATAAAACTTGTTACCATTTTTTAAAATCATTTTATTACTAAATACTGATACAATGACTGTCTTTTTATTTATTCACTATTCACTAGAATATGTGCATATAATATTTGCTCACTTATTACACATAAAGAACTATAAAATAAGCAGGTAATTTTTAGGTAAGTACAACTTGTTACCATTATTTTAACATTTTCAAACGGAGATTACACAGAAAGGAGTTTACCCAGCAAGGCTTTGTGAATAAAGATATACATGTGCTGCTGTCTCCTTAGGCTTAATGAAGCCCAAGAAACCTGATCATTAAGTACACAGTAATGAGGCAATACGTTGGATATTAAACATGGAGAGCTGTGATACAGAGCAACTAATCAGATGAGTATAGAGGAGTCAGCATGCATGCAAAAATATCCCCATAGTGGAAAACGCTTAAGAATAGAGCTGGTACAAGTGTTTGTACAGTTTTTCAAACTAAATTCAGGCAGGTCTATTCTATTAATGAAACTCATAGACTAGGCTTTAATTTCTTTACTAGGCTCTCAAAATGCATTCTGAAAGAGAGCATCAGGACTGCCCTTCCTAGTAAATGAGTGCCAACAGCCTGCAGCTGACTACAGACTGACTCGGAATATAGGCAACTGAGTAGACTATCTGCACTAAGTATAACCTCCATAAAAGATGCACTATAGCTGTAAGCATGTGTTGTAAACAAAGAGTTGTTTACTTCTTTTTCAGTATACACCCCTCAGTCCCGAATAAGTCAGGATAGTGTGTGAAATGCTGATCAAAACAAGAAAAAAAGAGAAGTAAATTTTGATTGTTTTAAATTGAAAACATGGTCTTGATGTTTTACCTTTTGTAAATATACATTCTGAATTTGATGCTTGCAACATGGCCATACACAGTTGGAACAAGAGCACATTCACCAAAGTGTTATTTCACCTGTCCTGTTAATAGCACTTATTAGCCAATTTTGTAAGTGCATTTTTTGCCTTTCACTGTACAATCACTGAACAGTTGACAAACTAATTGAACTTTATGCTGGTAGCAATCTGGATGGTCTTTGTCTTCTTTGGTTCAGAGAACACAGCATCCATTATTTCCTTAAACAAAGATGAATTTCAGTTGACCTCAAACCTAGAAAAGTCTGCAGCATTTCTAAACATTGTTCACATATGCATACAGTCTTTGCAGCCTTGCATTTGTGAATACAGCGAGGAGCAGTCTTTATTGACCCCAAAACTGTCAGGGTATTCCTGAGCTCATGTGGTGGTATCCATTACAGAAGCAAACTGTTTTTTTTTAAAGTAACAGTGTCTGAGCAAATCAAAGGTCACAGGCATTCAGTTATGGTTTTCAGTCATGCTTTTTACACACAGATCTTTCCAGATTCTCTGAATATTTTGGAGCTATTATTCACTGTGGAGAGTGAAATTCCCCAACATTCTGCCTAAACATTTTCACTGATGGATTTTTTGAGAAAGTGGCATGCCTTGAGTGTCAAGGACTAGACCTTTCCTGGGCGCTCCTATTATTCCCAAGTATGCTCATTTAAGATGTTTTTTTAATAATTTCACAATTTTTCCAGGCCTTAAATTGCACATTAATGAAATTATTAAATTGTCATAACAGTGCAGGTACCAATGTAAGAATGAGCATGTTTTTATACAAAAATTAGAATCACTTTACTCACCAAATGTACCAAGTACACAGCAGTTCAACTGGGTAAGCTAGCACAAGAACATATAGGACATGCAAAATTATGATGGGAGAGCATGCAATAAATACAATGCAAACAGAATGCAAATACAAGTCCACCTACCAGTTATTAAGGTAAAGTTAGGATAAAACATGCTTATTTCTTAGCTAAGCCAAAAAACACTTAATCTAATTTGGTAAATAACGTCTTTGTACTGTTTAGTTTAACTGTGGATCAAAGTGGATTTCCAAATCACAACTTTCTGTTTTTATTTATATTTGACATACTGTTCCATCTTTTTCGGAATTGAGGTTTGTAGTTCTTTAGGAGATCAAAAGAGATTATATGGCATCGCCTCAAAGAACACTTTATATCTTATTTTTCTATGAGTGTGCAGTAATTCCGTGTTTCAACATTATATACAGTATCCGCAATATACTCTGAAAAGCTTATTGTGACATAATTTACCATGGCAACAGTGAATTAATTCATCTGAAATTTTTGCCTGTAAATTGGAACAAACTCCTTTAAACCTGCAAAAGATGACATCAGCCTTAATCCATGAATGAATCAGATGTTTGGGATGTTTGCTAAAGAGCAAGCTTAGCTCCTCCTTATCTTTATGCTGATATTCACTCAGGTTTTAGCAACAGCGCAGCTGGAATAGCTTTTACCTTTACTTTTAAGATTACAAATGCTTCTCTGTTTCACAGGATTTTTTTAGCAAGTCAGACCCATTTCTGGAAATCTTCAGAGTCAATGACGATGGCACTGGATCGCTGGTGCATAGAACTGAGGTCTGTTTACGAATAAGACACTCACAAACTTATAATTTAGTGTTGTTGTGAAGTCTTATAGTCAAACTTACCCTCTCCTATTACTTACAGACCATTATGAACAATCTAAACCCTGTGTGGAAATCATTCAAAGTCTCGCTTAACACACTCTGTAGTGGCGATCAGGAGCGGGAACTAAAGGTAAGGCTGACGTTAACATTCGTTCAGTGTTTCCCTCTCAGTGTCAGTGTTTAGATCACTAGAGTTTCTTTATGCCCTTACAGCAGGGCTACACAATGTGTTGTTTGTTAATCACAATGACAGTGTTGGTGTGTGCAGTACTGCTGCCACGTAAGGCTACAATATGCAAATAAGCCTTCTAAGCATCCTCAGGTTTATTGATGAAAGGTTCTATGGGTATTTTAATGAATCACGACATTCAGTCTTGTTCTTCATCGGAATGCAACGCCATAATGAGACAGCAGTGTTACAGTCAATGAGTTTCACTGAGTGGTTATGTATGCGATCAGCACTGCATTGCTTTTACTCACTCTTTACAGACCAGCGTGGTGTATCTGCAGACCAGGTGCCCCGTTTTTCTTGTCCTTCTAAAAGGTTTTAAGGCATTCTGCTTGGTCTGTGAGATGTGATATTCGGTTGAAAATGCAGCAAGTTTGATATTATAAATTTGTCCATAAATTCACATTCTTTCCTTTGAGACGAATGGCCATGATTTCTGATGTTTAGATATTATTTTAACTAATATTGCATTAAAACAGCCATTTCATTGATTAGAGCTTACAAAGTCTATTAGTAATAAAAAAAAAAAAAAAACATCAAACATGGAAAAAGTCAGTGCGTCAGTGTGTCACTGACTTAAAAACAAAAGCACTAGTAATGCTCTGTATACTCTGTATGTTCATGTATACAGCCATTCCAACAAATCACAGCACTCAGCAGGAAGTGTTGGGGCAATGTGGCTTCCATGGTTTTACTGCAACGTAAAGGAGGCAGTTCAGAGAAATTCTAAGAAAGACTAGCTGCTTTTCTTGCAGTAGTACATGTCTAGTACGGTAGGACACTGTTTGCAGCCGTCTGCTATCTAGCACTGCGTTAGCACAATGTTCACTGCTGTCCACATTTTAATGGTGCAATTAAAATAGGTTAATTGTATAAGCACTTTTGTTTTGAAAAGCCTGAATACGGATGGAGTGGTGGTTTTTACAGAGTAACACAGAGGGGTGTGTTTTTAGTTTGGTGCTGTTAAGTGCAGATTAAAAATTAGGCTTATTATGGGCCACAACCTACAGTCATCCAAAATTCTCCCAAGAGCTCCACACATTACAGTTATTTAACGTTTTTTTTTTTTGTTGTTGTTGTTTTTTACTTTAGCTTCTGGTTTATAGCTCTATCCCCAATTAAGCCAATTAGAACTCGATCTTGAATTACCGGAAAACCAAAGCACATGTGATATGTCTTCAAACAGAATTCAGGTATATCACAAATATCATGACATTGCCACCATTCCGAAGTAAAAGAGGAGAAATTCCGTGGCATCTTCAGCCTGGCCGCTGCGTGACCGCAGGGTCACATCAGAGCAGAATGGCTTTGGCAGATTCCCCGTAATGCCAGTCAGCTTCCGTTCTGCTGCAGGACGTGAGCTGACATCTCTCAGAGCGCGCTAATTACCTAGCATCGCTACTGCGGCGGCTAGCTGACAGTTAGCTGAGAGGAACCGACACTGCGTAACAGAGGAGAAGCTGATGTTACAACACCTCAGTCCCTTTTAACCCCCTGCTCTCAGCCCTGGTCAAGGCCTGCAGTGAAAAGAATGTTCCAGCGACACTGTAAAGAGCGACAGGCTACTCACCAACCTGAGGAGCAAAAGGAAAAAATGTGTGTGTAGCTGGACATTTTGATTGAACTGTGCTGAAGTGAGTAAGGGCAGAACCGACCCACTCATGTGATTTTTTCCTGAATTGTAGCAGGTATTCTTCAAAACCACTTAACAATGACCTTTGTGGATGTATGGAAATAAAACATTATACTGCGTATCAATGTTCATATAATACCATGTGCTTGTAGTATATTGGTTACTTGTTGTATATGTTACTACCCCATAGTAATATGATAATGAATATGATAATAAGATAAAGTTTATAGATTGTGAATAGTGCTGAATGCAGATTTGCAGGTAATTTATTGACATTCTGCGCTCAGAACCTCAGTGGATACTGTAAAGGCTTCTCTCTCTGACTTTCTCTCTCTTTCTGAGTCTTTTTCTGAATATTCCTCACTCTCTCTCTCTCTCTCTCTCTCTCTCTATCTGTCTATCCCTCTCTGAATCAGTATAATTCTGTTCAGTCCAGGGTAAATTATTGGTATGACAAATAACGCTACACTTATATGATCACATCATGTGTTTGAAGGTTTTAAATGAAAAATCTATGTTTAGAAAGCTGAACATATTATAGTCTAGGGAAACATTGCGACATGTAATTAAAGAAAAAACAGTTAATATGTACATACACACATTACATATGCACAGTGTGTGTGTTTAATGTGTGGTCACTCACTGTACTTTTTGTAGCAGAATGTATTGAGCTGCAAATCTGCAGGACTCTCTGTGTTTACCTGACAAATATGATGTTTCCTCTGTGCTAGTGAGGTTGTGAACTGACGGTTGTTGATGATTTTTTAAATAATTATTTGTGGCTGTCAGTGAATTTTGGGTGTTCTCTCTGGAAGTGCAGCTCTGGTTATGTTTTATTATGTTCACCATGCCAGAATATTATTTTTTCCTGAGGCATCCAGGATTTATTGTGCCTCTACTATGTTGACCAAGTCTATACATGGTCAAGGTGGTTTTCATTTTAGGCTTGTCAGCAGAGCCTTGCCAGGGATGTTGAAAAAGGTGGCAGTGAGGACGCCTGGACAATGACAACCATGTCAGTGTAGCTTGGAATGAAATCCTTGTGTGAGCCTTTCTCTCTTTCCTCTTTTCTGAGCCTTACATTCCCTTTCTAAGTCTCTCTCTGATACTTTCTCTTGCTCATGCTGTTGTTCTCTCGTTATTTATCCTGCTCTCGCTCTCTCTTGTTTTCTCTCTCTCTTTCTTGCCCATTCCCTCTGAGTCTCACTCTCTTGGTCTCTCTCTCGCAGTCTTTCTCTCTGTCTTTCACTCTCTTTCTCTGTCTTTCTGTACCTCATGCATATATTTTCTCAGTGGTGCAGTTGTAATATCTTCATTGGTATTCCAGTGCAGATGAGCTATAGGAGAGAAGCTGAATTGCTGCAATGATGCATCCTTTTGCAGATACTCTTTTTTTCTTCCTTGCTCTCTTCTTGGTCAAGAAACCAAAATGAACTATGGGAGGTTCTTTCATAATTCCATTTGCACACTTGCCATAGCAAAACCTCATATCTCTGAAAGATAATAGGGAAAACATTCTTAACCCTAGTGTACAGTACAGGGCAATATAGAGAGACCACATTTTAGTTTATTTATAAAATAATTTAGTTTATTTTATGACAAAAAAAAAAAAAATTAAACATGTATTTAATAGACAATTACACGAAACTAAGTATAATATAAAATCTCTGAGTGTTTAGTTTGTCCATTATTTGCTTTTGAGCACTCTACTGCCACTTTAACTCCTCCATCCTTCTGATCTTGCAGCTGGGAGGACAGCTACGGCTATGTCCTCGCAACAAATACTGTTCCCAAAGGAATCACTGACATTATGAAGAAGAATTTTGTTTTGTCAATTCACTTGTTTTTCTGCATACAGTCAGTTCTTTGAGATTGTTTACAGTGTGCCATAGTAGTTTAGCTTGACATGGTCTGTGTAACCTCATAAGCCATTCATTTTGTCATGACAAATAAATATGGACCATCTTGAACTGATTTACTGTAGTTTAACTGTAGATGTACTTAAAAAAATTCAAGATAATATATTCCGAATTCTGCTCGACATCTGGTGTCACCCAAAAGAGGTTTAGCTCCTCTGCGTGCTGGATCCTCCCCCACTTCAGGGAGCCTGCCTTGCCAGTTTTGTTCTTGGATTGCTGATTTCTGGCCTTGGTTTGTAAAACCACAATACCAATAAAAAATGATTGAATGAAACTGGATAACTCCAGTTGCAAAAGATGTTCCACATGACCCATTATTACCATATTATAATGCTACGGCAAAAATCATCAGCACACATACCACAATATGTGTGTGTGTGTGTGTTGACTTAACCGACATTTTATTAAGTCAGTGAATAGCTGACTTACACAAAGAGTTCTGCTAACTCATCTTTATTTTAAAGCCAGTAGCCACTTAATGTTAATTAACACCATCCTTTTAATCTTAGCGGAAAAAGCAAACTGTGTGTTTTTTTTTCATAGTAAGCTTTTGGCTGCGCAAAGGAGCTTTTACACTGGAAAGGGCTGACTTCCTATCGACTGATCAACTGAGTCAGCAGACTGACTAGAAGATTGACCCTAAATATTTATGTGCATTTGTCTTGCCTGATAGCACGACTATCAGGTGAGACTGTCAGACAGAAACGCAAAGTTATTTTAAGTGACTCCATCATGAATAAAGATGACTCTGTTTGTTTAATATTCATGAGTGTTCTGAAAGCTGCGAGGTCAGATGACACTGATTTCAGTCAGTGATGTGATGTCATCTCTGTAATCTGAGGAAGCACTGCATTCACATTTTAATAAAAGCCTTGACTGATACGCCCAATTTGATTGAACTTGATAAAACTGTTTTCAAGGAGCAAATTTGCCAGTGAAGTAAAAGCCCAGTCTCTTTAAATTGTCCTTAGAGATTTGCTTGTTAGGTTTATTTGGCTGAAAGTGATAATAAATGAAAAAGAAAATAATCAGATATAGCTTTACCTATATCTGATTTGTTGTTGATCTTATCATAGCCTTCTTTATTAAACGGGCTTAGTCAGTAGATCTGTATTATTAGAGACTGATCTGAATGCATTTTTGTCTTACTAATCCAGTAGAAAAAATTATTTGTCTCTCGGACAAAAGATGTCCTCTACAGTTGATCATACATGTGGGGTGCCACAGGGATCCATTCTTGGCTCTATTTTATTTTCACTTTTTGATTCCCCCAGGTTTCATAGTTCAGTTTTAATAATTCTTGTCATTTTTGTGCAGGTGATGCTCTTTGTCTTACTCTGTATCTTTTTAAACTTCAGTAGTCTAGCCATTGTTGGGATTTGATGTTTGTTTTTTTTAGTAAAAGCAAAAGTACTGCAAAGTACTGTAATGTTCATTTTTGGTAGACACTTGTCAAACATGACGAAACGAGCCTCTCCAGTGGAAAGAGCTAAAAACACAGCCTTCTGCCCTACTCAAAAAAACCCCACTCCACCTGTATTCATGCTCTTTAACATAAATGTCCTTGAAGAGGTAAATCTAAAACAGCCCTACATAAATTTTCCTCTCTTTAAAAAACTGACCCACTTACAACACAGCATGGCGACACCACAGCACATATTGTCAGCACAGTCATACTGAACCTTTACGAGGCTCACAATGTATGCCCGTCATGCCTCCATTTGGACCACCTTTATGAAGTGGTTAACCCATGCATACATTGTGCTTTTATCCCCTAGCTCGCTGCTAAGAGAGGTTAGCAGGCCTGGTTGATGAAGCGAAGCCGCACTGTATCAGGCGCAGTGCTCTGCGAGTCAAGCAGATAGCCTGGAGATTCAGATTTTACAGGGGATGAAACCCTGAATGTGCTTTTAACATCATCAAATGATTTTTTCAGGTCCCACCCCACATGTAAGAATAGTCACTGTTGATTAGTGGTGAAGCTCCAGAGTCCACGCAGTGGTATTTTTGGGGCCAACCTAGTGGCTTGTGTAAAAGTTATAGCACAGTCTGTTGGTTTTTTCGAATGTTAATGCGCATCTGTAAACTGAATGCGCTTTTGCTGTCTGTATATAATTACATAAGGGGGGAGTGTATACTCTTTACTGTTTGCTGATAATGTAACCATAGATCTCACCCGATTAGCATGTGAGAAAATAGACAAGAAGGAAACAAGCTGAACGATACACAAAGCTGAAGATAACCCCAAACAATCAATCTTTGTTTTTTTGTAATGTTAAAGGCAATTTTCACCTAGAAAATCAATATATCACATCATTTGACAGGGGTTTCGACATATTGCTAAACCTGCTTTAGTCAAAGAGCTCTGGCTGCTAAGACAAGAAGTATGAATCACATCGTCAGTGGTTTCCATTAGAATTGTTTTTAAACTACTGCTTCCTTACTGTGCATAGGCATAAATGTATGAAGTTGTTGCTAAGTTATAACCTTCACTTTTAGATTGGTTGCATTTTATCTAATTCAGTTATCGAATTTTATTTACATATTCCAGTTTGTATCTTTCTTTTAGGCATGTTTCCAATCATTCTGTTTGCACTGAAAAAGAGGAGTGTTAATGGAGCTGAGGATTAGGTGGAAAAGGTGGCTTTTACTCTGTTAGTTGAAAAAGTCAACCGCAGCATCTTCGTATTAATATTTTAAACGGCCTTCAAATTTTGATTACCCCCTACTAATGTCTCTGCATCAATGATTCATCAACTGCTAGGCTACAGTGTGCTGTCTTGCCACACACACACAGACACACACACACACACACACACAAACATATACAGCATGTGTACATATAATAATATGTACACATATTATTATAATATGTGCCTATAATATGCACTTTTTGAGGCCTCTTGTGTTGAGATTTCACTCTGTGTGTTTAGTATTTGTGTTGGTGCACATGCATTTGTGTGTCAGCCACGCTGACCTTTCATTAGCTCTGTAACACAACCTTATTCAGCACACACTGTCCCGATAGCTTGTTCTTATCCTCATTAATAGAGCACATATTCATTATTTACTTCATAAAGGCAGTATGCACTCCTTCTCCACAGGGACACTGAAGACTATTATTAAGGATCATCTCTTGCTATAAATGGTTTACATTCGGTTATGAATCTTTGTAAGTGGTTCCTCTTAAAGGCTTGTTTTCACTGTGCATTATCACCCAGTTTTGGATTTTATCACATTTGAATTTCGCTTGACTGTTTGAAAAGCCAGGTGTGAACACCCCCAGGATGCATTGTGAGTGGATTACAATCAGATCACTCGAACATCATTCAGAGGTGATCAGAGACAATTTTTGACCACATTTAGCACAAGTGCAAACTGAATTTGTTTTTGCTGTCTGTATACAATTACATAAGCAGAAGTGTGTTTACTGTTTGGTGACTAGCAGGAGAGAGAATAAACAAGTAAACAAAAGATGGAGGATAACCTCAAACAAACAGCCTCCTCTCACTCTGGGCTGATGAAAATGTTCAAACTAAGCTTGACAACTTGTATCATAAGAGTAAATAGAGTATTCTTATGATACAAAAAGAGGAATGCCAAGTAAAATGGAGTCAGCATATGTGGTGATGTGTGTTTTTTCACATTGTATGAAAATCGAAGCCCATGTGCACAAACAAAAATATTTTAGTAAAAATGTTTGGAGTGAATCTGGCCAAAGTTTATCCACATACAATCTACACACACAACCCATGTGAGTGCTAGGTGTAAGCAGGCTCTAGGATTTCATATTTAAAGTCAACCTGAAATAAAAATGGCTTTTTTTTACCTTGTTAATTCATATCCTTGGTTATTTGACTATCTAATATCTAATTTCTGTTTTTATTCAAATGCTTTTTAACAAAGTTGGGACAGTAGGTGGAATATGAAGAAACAGAAAGCAGTGGTTTATAAATCTAATTTGACCAGTATTTGAATGAAAACAGTACAAAACCAAGTGATGTTTTACCTTAATAATTAAAAATGCATTTTTAAGAGGCAATCACTCTTCAGGTCATTGGTCAAAAAAAGCATCAGCAAATGATAATAAGATTGAATTAAAAATGAATAATTGTCTAGGAATAAGCAAGTACATTCGTATTTAACACACTGTTATTCATTCACAGCAAATAATCATATTAAGCATTAATGTACACTGAGAGAAAAGGGCAAAAGCTGTATGACTTCTGTCTGTCTCGAAACAAGTGAAAATATTCACCTCATTTAAAGCTAATTCCATTGGTTTAACTTACAACAGGATGCCTTGAATAACTGATGCCTTTCCCGTTAGAATCCATGGTAGAATCTAGTCTACAATGCTTTTGTGAAATCCGAGTGGGGACTCACAAATGCTGTGAAAATATAGGCCTATTCTAAATAATCTAGTACACTTTTGGGAAAAAAAGTATATATATATATATATTTGATATATAGGCTAGTCTATTTAAATGTAGAATTAATTCTAAAAAAAATCAGATTACTGAATTTTAACTCTGTAGTGTGCAGCACAGTGGTCCAGTGAGTAGCGCTGGTGACTGGGTTTGATTCCCAGACTGGGTGACCAGGGTCCTTTCTGTGTGGAGTTTGCATGTTCTCTTAGCATCTGCATAGGTTTATTCCCACAGTCCAAAGACATGCAGTCATGCGAGTTGGAGATATTAAATTGCCCCCAGGTGTGAATGTGTATGTTTGAGTGGCGGCCTGTCCACAGTACAGTATAAAATATTAGACATTTCATGTCCATTTTGCAGGAAGTGGTTATTACATTAAATAAACAATGTGTCTGTTGTCTCTTAGGTCGATTTTAAAGTGTATAGAATTAGCCAAATAAGTGACTAAATATGTCGAATTTTGTCTGAAATGGTTTCTAATAAATCTTAGTGGCCCGGTTTAGTTTTTATCTTTTATTCTCTCTTTTTCAGTGTACAGTGTGGGACTGGGACTCGAACGGAAAGCATGACTTCATTGGAGAATTCTCGACTACCTTTAAAGAGATGAAAGCAGCTATGGAAGGAAAACAGGTAGACACAGAAACATTAGCATTCAAAATTTAACCTACCCAGTTTTCCACTCAGGCCATCTGTAGTCAATAAGCCAAGACACGGCTGGTGTCCAAAATTCACTTCACTAATAGAAGTCAAAAGTTACCAAAATCTTCCAAAAACAAAAATCCCCAAAACTTCTGTCATCCCACTTCTGTTCTGCAGGTTGTGCAGATTTGTTGACATGGTTTTAGGACCTAATAATAATGAATAATAATGAAAACTTGGTGTATCTGAATGCCAAAGTGTTGTAGAATTTGACTACCCTAAATGTGCATTTGTGTCATATAGGTGTGTAGTGGCTACACTGACTGTTTCTGTTGTTTGTATTTTCTGCTGCTTCTCAACATATATCTTCAGTTAGAAAATTCTTTAACAGTTATGCATAAAAAGAAGCAACAGCACTTAAACAAAATCTGTGGCGTTCATACACCTGCATGAGGTGCATGCATGTAAATGAGACGCGTATTTCGGCACAACACCGAGGTGATTTAAGGGCTGCTTGCTACATTTGGCTACACTGTGAGGTTTTCTTCTTTGTTATAGTCCACAGTAAGTCATAATGTGTCCTAAACCAAATCAAAACGTCAGCATGAAGACATGCTTACAAGTAAACTAGGATGCAGTTTGAGAGAATGTAATGTATTTATGGAAAATATTTAAATGACCACTGGCTTTAAGTGTTTGTTGGCAACATTGACTTCATAGCTCTAGCAAAAGTTGGACTCCAAACATGGCTTGGCTGATTGGGGAAAACTGTGTAAATCAGATTTTTTGCCAAACCATCCCATAAACTGAAAGGTTCTAAAAATGGCTCTTGACTTGATTGTGTGTTTCTAGGAAAAGCTCTTTCTTTGAACTCTGTGCGTCGAAAGGTTCCTCCAGAAATCAAAACTGGTTTTTCTATGCCATGGCTCCAAAGAACCCTTGAGAGGGTTCACACAAAGGGTTTGCCTTCCACTCCAGACTTCTGGCAGTGGTCTAAAAGTGTATGCTGAAAGTCTTTTGCAGGGCTGAGCGCCGCCATCCATAATATGAAACCCCACCATGCCTGTGTTTACTCTCCATTCTGACTGTTTACTTTCCCTGCAGCACAAAGATGCTGATTCCTATCAGTTTCCTATATTGGTCAGTGAAGCAGCTTGCCTCCACAGTATTGTATTGCTGATTTCCTCTTATGTGGTGGTCAGATTCACTCCAGGGGCCTGAAACCAGCAGAATGAGCCATTTCATACAAAGCAGCTCTGTAGTGTGTGGATGGACATAGCATTAACTCTATTACACCAGCTGTCCCAGCAGCAGGACAAAATTGTTTTTCAGGAGATATTTCTGAGGATAGTAGATATGATAGATAAGATTGGTAAGATAAAGGAAAGGACAACTCAAAGGAAAATTGTTTCCAAAATGGGAGCTCAAAAAAACTACTAAAATTACATATGCAGTAATTAAAGCTTCCAACTTTAAGAGACAGGATAGAATCAAGCTCCACTCTTGCTTCAGACCTGTAAAAAAATCTATTGCCGTTTCTGTCCAACTGAAAGCAATTCTCCCCCAAAATAGTGGAAACTGTAATAAAGCAAAACAATGGAGACACAAATTATAGAAGAAAAAAAACATATTGAGTAATATCATATTTAGTTGTTGAGGTTTTAGTAACGTTATTTTAAATATGTCTCCTGATTTTTTCATTGCCGCTTAGTTTGTATGTTTTGTGTTAAATAAAGAATGGCATGATTCTTTAAAGAATGATATTCATATGCATCAATCCTATTTTACAACATAGCGTTTACTGAGTGATCCAGATGCCCAAAAGTATGTAGAAACATGTCCATCACACAGATATGAGCTTGCTGGACTTCCCATTTCAAAATCATGAACATTAATATGAAGTTGCTCTTAGATACTTCTATTTCACAGTAAAAGCACACACAGACTGGGGGCAAATCTAGCAGGACAGAAAGTTCACAAACTGACTTGAAGCATCCTATTAATGAGTTCACTGAGCTTTTCAGAATGGCTCAGTGTACTGCCAATGTTTATAGAGACTGTATGACTGTGTGTTTGATTGTGTACCTTTGAATGATAGGGAGAGCTTTTCCCAATGTTTTTGCCTTCATAGTTTATCTCATTAGCTGAGATTATGTTGAATATCTGAAGATGCTGCTGTAATTAACATGACAACATAACATGACAGAGGAGTTAACACAAAACATACAAACTAAGCGGCAATGAAAAAAATCAGGAGACATATTTAAAATAACGTTCATAACCTAAAAATAACTCAGTTTTCATAATAGTGCATCTTGTTCTCAAATAATAAGACTTAAATCTCGTTCACCCTGACGTTTTCCAAAAAAATAATATTGTAGGGGAACCTTTAAGATTCATTTATTGTTTTATGATGAATTGCACTCACATACATAAATAAACAGAAATGCACACACAGTCTAAGAAAAATACTTGAATCAATTCTACCAAGGGCAGCTCATTGGCACAGTGGGTAGCGCTTGTCACCTCACAGCAAAAATGGCCTAGTCAGGTGGATTGGAGATGCTAAATTGCACCTATATGTGAGTTAATGTGCATGCCTGTGTTTCTGCCCTGCAATGGACTGGTGACCTGTCCTGGGTGCCTTCTGCCTTCCACCCAGTGAGCACTGGGATAGACTTGACCCAAAAGGATAAGCAGCTTCGAAGATGCATGAATGAATTCTGCCAATTTAAAAATAATGTTCTGCATAATTCAATCAATGACATGTAAGTCAGTCAAAGCGATTTGTTGTGAACTACTAGAGTCTAGAGAAACACACTCAACCAGGGATTCCGATGTCTACAATGCAAATATAGACATTTTATTTGCTCTTAAAACCAGTGAATATACAGGTGTCTTCTGGGTTTTTACATGTAATGCTGATAATGATAAAAAATGAGTTTTCTTTGGGTACATATTTGCTTTACAATGTCATGCACATACCTGTAAAGGTACCAATTAAACAAATTTGATCTTTTCTCGGACATCAGACAGTGTGTCCATAACTATTTCATATAATAATTTTCTGAGAGGGCGCTTTTAGAGGAGTTCAGATCTCTTCAAATGTCCGGTTCCGACAACTGTGAACAGTTTCCCTTTAAGCCTGTAATTAATATAGCCCTGAAATGGTTAATGCTGTTAGAGCAGACCTCTGGCAGATCTTTCTCAGTTGCTTTTGCTTTCCTCTTATCCTACAGTGTCATGTTTCCTATGCCTCGCACTCCTCTTTTTATCGTCCTTCCTCTCTCCTTCCCTTCCTGTGTCTGTTTCCCTCTAGCTTACTCTGATTTTTCTATCTTTCTCCTTTCTTCCTTCAGTCATGCTCTGTATCACACTGAGCCCATTTCTGTTCTGTTTTTGCACAGACCGTTACCAGCGGAGAGAGAGAGAGAGAGGGAGAGAGAGATAGAGAGAAGGTAGCTGGATATCACTACTGTCTGATGGATGCTTCCAGTGGCATATTTTGACAGATTGAAGTGTGGGAGCAACAAAGAAACCTTTAGATCAGAGCTACTAACTGAACACACACACACACACACACACACACACACACACACACACACACACACACTTGATGTGATGTATAGATCATTCTACCAAATTGCACTGCAGTCCCACAGTAATAAAAGTGTTTTTAAAAAACTATTAGGAATTCAGACCATAGATGTTTACATGGATCATGTTATGACCTGTGTAAAGGTAATACATTAGCAGAGATGTTGTTAAGCTAAATATATATATGTCTGTTCCAAACCCTGACCTCTAAATTTGATCTTGCAAAAATAATAATTGAGCTTTTTGAAAAGAACTTCTCTGAAGAAAAAAGAAACTGAAATCAGATGTTTTGAGATGACTGTTCGTGTTGTTATTTGTAAATAATCAAATTGGATTTGTGTGTCCAGATATCACCAACCTACCTGCATGAGTTGCAGATAGCGGTAGGCGTCAATAAATACATCAACACTGTTGGTAACTTGGCTTTATACGTGGATGCAGGAGAGACAAATGTGCATCGTTTCGCCCTCCAAGCAATTGTTTTGTCAAGTCGTTGTTCAAAACTCTTTGGCGCTCTTCTTGAATCGCAGCACTTCAGTGACCCTGGATTTGACATCATGATTGCGATTTTAAGTGTGCACAACTGTTCAAAGCTGTATTTGCTAGTCATGTCTTGGCTAGCTAAAAATGAGCTAAAATTATCACTGCCGAAACAGCTACTGTCTCTGTGTTATTATTGTATTAGTAGTGATTAAATTTAATATTGAATCATTTTTAATAACATAAACATAATTAAGGATTAGGGTCACTCAGCAAAAGCATCGTATTCTGGAAAGGTCAGCATTCTGTAGAATAATGCATATACACTCTATACATATAAATCATGGCATATCCACATAGACTCTTCCCTCTCACTTAATCTTGGAGTGTATGCCCATCACTGTCACTGACGGTTAACGACTGGAAAGCTCTTTGTAAGGCTTGTAAGGATTTATATTTCATTTACTTCATTTCCATTGTCATCCTCTTAAGCACACTTAGAAGTACAGTAAACAAGGTTCGTCTGATGCCACCTGTCTCATTTGTAAATCAGTGAACCGCAGTGTTGCTTGCACATTTATTATTAGTCAGTGTTCTTAGCTGAATAGCCTCGACCCATTTACCTTCATCTCAACTACAGATTCTGTTTGGTAGAGGAGTACTCTGTTCACGCTCTCCTTAAAGGAGAACAACCTTTCAAATGTTCTTCATAACTCAGTTATTCATAATAGTTTGATGTGAAATATTCTGTTCTAGAGACTCCTGTTCACACTAGTGGTGATAGTTTTTTTTTTTTTAATCCATTTATGTTGGAGGGGTACGTTGTGCAAAATAGCACCCAAAAATACATTTTCCACTGTTAGATATATTAGAAAATAGTATATATACTATTTTTCCCAGTTATCAACATTATATAATTTATATTTGCATTGTGATCATCAAGAGCCCTAGTTATTATCAGGACCAGTGGAAAGAAATTTGAGGATGCATGTTTTCCTACAGAATAGCATGTCACAAAAAGGCACTTTTAATGCCTCACTATATTTCATATTCACAGAATAATACTGTGGTTTTGTCCTACAGAAACATGCTGTATTTTGTTACTACAAACCATAGGAGATCATGCACTACAGTATTTCTTCCATATTTAAGGCATGTTGCCTGGGGGAGTAACAATGCTAAAATCACTTTAAAGCAAACTATGTGTGGCATATTGCTTTTATAAAATGACTACAAAATACAATGTACACTCATCATCAAAGAAAGGAAGGAAGAATGAAGTGTTGGATTGCAATGCTGTTGGGAAGGAAGATAAAGGTTACCAGGAACAATAAATGATGATAAATTTAGACTGATATGGGCAATATTTATTGAGCTACACATACAGAAGTAGTGTCTCTCAGTATGGCATTGGGCCACCATGTTTGCTAAAGCAACATGCCAGACATGCCAACCTGCAGATTTTGCAGGTGGAATGTTGATAGTGCATCCAATAGCATCCCACACATTTGCAATCGAGGTTCGCTCTGGCGATGCCGCTGGTCATGACATAGTGTCTATGTGTTCAAGGCAAGCTCTTGAGACGGCAGCAGTATGCAGACAAGCATTGTCCTCTTGGGATAGTCCACCAGAGAGTGTGTTTAGAAAAGGGCCACTGGTTTCAGCACCACATTCACATAACATTGGGCTGTCAAAGTGCCTGTAATGAAAAATAAAGGTGATCTGGCATTGTATAAAATTGCACCCCACACCATGACACCAGGGCTTCTGGACATGTGTGATGCGTGACAATAAAGCATTCATTTTGGCGCTGACCATGGTGCCCGCACACATGGATTTGTTGGTTGTCTCCACCAAGACAAAAACGGGACTTGTCAGTGAAGATTACCCGCTACCATTCACACAAGACCGTCCCGCTTCCTGGAGCCCTACAATGCGACCATTCTCAAACTTTTCCAACTGCTCAAATTGCTTTTGAACTCTTCTCTGAAACATACTAGAGCAGTAAGGCCCATCTTTGCTTATGTCACATGTGCAGCAAGTTTCATTCCTGTAGGTTGATTCTTTCTCGGTGCAGCTGTTTTTTTGATGATGAGTGTATATATTGCCAACACAAAATGTAACAATGTAAGACATATCTATATCAGCTGCTCTGTTAATGATGTTAATTAAAGTAAAACATCAGTGGAAGAGGCATCATATTGTCATGCAGTAATGAATGTATAAGTCATAAGCTGTAGATTTACCCAGTGTGTAGAAATATTCTAATACGGTGCTCACAGATGTACTTTGTTGCTGAGATGAGGAGCAGGGAGCGGGGAGACTCCAACTTAACAAAATTCATAGTAACTTTACAGATACACAGTTTTTCATTTACAGGCTTAATTCATGTCTTTATGTCTTCTGTGAAGTCTGTGAAAACATATATTGTCGCATAAATTGATATTAATGATCTGTTGCCTGCTTCAGTTTTAACCTGGCACCTTAGTTCTATAAAAGTTGATGATTTAGACCCGTTTCTGAGCCTCTTTGCTGTGGTAGGTTGCACTACAGCCTACCAGCCCTTTTATACGCTCTGCCACTGTCTTTGCCAAAGATGAGTGCAACTCAACCTCTATTATCTCACTGCTTCCCTTACACACTTTCTTTGTCTCACTGCCTCCTATATAGCTTTTCATTGTCTCACTGCTTCCTTTACCCGCAGAGCTCTTTGGGCAGAAGGCAGGAAACACCCTGGACAGGTCACAGGCCAGGCACACAGAAATGCATGTTCACACACACACTAAATTGCACCTAGGGGGCAATTTAGTATCTCCGATTTCAATTTGCCTGACTGCATGTCTTTGGACTGTGGGAGGAAACCCACACAGACACGGGGAGAAATGCTTCTCTTCTACATCTTGTGAGACTTTGAGCAGTCTATCAGTATATAAGAAGAGCTCCTGTCTCATTAGCATCTAGAAGTCATGTTATGCTCATGTTAAGCTCCTCTTTTCTCCTAACGTGGATTTAAGAGAATGAATTCAGAAATTAGGGGTCATTTTTTAATACAATATTGTGAGATATAGTACTTTGTTTCCCCTCAGACAAATAATATTAATGCTAAGAAAGACGATTATCTTTTGGGTGACCACTTATAAATTTCCCCAGTATTCTTCAGGCTGAAAATTCCTTCCTGGTCCAGGTTGAACACTTCTTTGGAACTTCTCATTTGCTATAAGAAATTGTGTTTACCACCACCTCCTTACATTCAGCAGCCATTCTTCCTGTAGTGGACAAGAAAGGTAAACGGCACTTAAACATGAAAGTATATTTAGTGTTCCCCCACTTTTACACTTTTGACCCGTCCAGATAATCCAATTCAGTCCCTTAACCATTACTATTGTATTCTGATGGACATTTCTTTGTTTTAATGGACATTCTGGTAGTAATCACTTCCCACACCAGTATCTCATTCCACAAATGAACAAAGAGCATATATTTAATGGTGCATGCAGAGAGAATGAGTCTCTTTGGACTGAGATGAATATCCTCATTCTTTCCTCTTTCTTATCACTACTAATGCAACAAGAACACTATTAAACTAATGACATATGGTAAGATCAATTATAAATGCTATCAGAATACTGCTTTGCTTGTAACTGTGCTGTGTCATCACTGGCAAAGAGATTTAAAGTGTCTCCCAACAAACTCTTCATGGATCTGCCAAATGAGTTGCGCTGATAGCCAATGCACAAAACTCCTTCATTCTTTAAAAAGGAACTAAACTATGCATTGTACTGAGTCCCAGTGTTTTTTATTGGCTTGTCAAAATATTTAATTCATTTAAATTCATCTCATTTGACAGTTAGATATTGACTAGCCAATTTCAAACATCACACTGACCAACAGAGTAGCATGCTAAAAAGATTAATTAAATTACTAGGACTCGACTACTAACTATTTCATATTTTTGCCTTACCAAAATACCAGTCATATAATCAAAACATGAGAGGACTGAGAATAGGTCGATGTAGCCAACAAACGTATAACCATCACCTGTGAACACCTCACAACAACTGAAAACTATATTAATGGCCTTTTACTGTAATGCTGAATGCACAGACCTCTGGATATGCGAGTAAGAACCCGATTTTGTTGAATAATATCATATCCATATCATAGGCTCAAATTAAAGTACTTACATTATGATTCATTGTAAAAATGCAATATAAAAGTCCAAATTATGTTACATGACTGAAATGTCTGTGTAAATAGTACGTTATGTATGTTTTGAAATGCTTGCTTCTGCAGACAAACAGTGCACTTTTTTTCGAGTATGTATGTAGGACTGAAACACAAATGAGTATTTGCAGCTATACTATGCACCGAGTATTTAAATTCCTATGTAGTGCATTATGTAGGGAGCAGGGAGCCATTTGAGACTCAGCCATAGTGTGGGAAGAGTGGCTCCATGATTGGTGCTGTATAAGGCTTGTGGTGGTAATATGGTGATATCATATGGGCAAGGGGGTTTAGAACACCTTTCCCAGTGAAATCACAGTAACGTGCAGCATCTTGTAACTTATTGTTTTAATATACACATTTGACTGCACACATAAATTATATTATGCATTAAGGCACCAAGCTTTTACCCATTTGTAAAAGCAGTAAGCCACTTGGGACTGTGTAACAGGGATTTCACCCTGTTTTGCATTGTGCAAAGCCATGATAATGCAAGGAGTCTTGTGACGTATTCAAAATTGTACCCAACACTGGCATTAACACTTTTAGTAGTATTATTATGGTATTTGTATTTGTTTTATCTCATCACTATAGTTTTAATCCAAAATGTTAGTTTTGCATGTTTCTGCATGTTTTGTCCCTCAATCTTTAGTAACATTGATGTTATAGACTGTATATCAGTGAAAACGTGAAAATGTGTATGATTTACAAAATCAAAAGCAATCTGGATCAAGCATGTCAGCACTTATAAAAGTGTTTTGTTGGGTTTGATATTAGGAAAGCTACAATTTTATCTTGGCATGGTCTTGTGGAGAAGAATAATTTATTTGATTACATTAATTTAAAATATCTAAAATGATGCTGGGTAGCATTGTGGTGCACTGGGTAGCACTGTTGCATCACAGGGTCTTGGTTCGATTCCCCAGCCAGGCACTTCTCTCCAGTTTCCATGTTCTCCCTGTGTCTGCTTCACCTGCTTCACTCCTCCCATAGCCCAAAGACAGGCAGCCAGGCGCAATGGAGATTTTAAATAGCTTCTAGGTGTGAGTGTGTATGTGTGAGTGTGTGTCTGCCCTGTAATGGACTGGCAACCTGTTCCCTGCCTTCTGCCTAATATCTTGTGTGAAAGGCTACTGCAACCCTCACCAATCCAGAGCAATTAGTAGCTTAGATGATGATTGAATTAATAAATGAGCTGATCTCTATTTCACTGGTGGGGTGGCCACTAGGGGCCAGCAGAAAGAGGTTAATTTGTGCTGCAGCAACCTTAACAATATTAGTTGTGTAGCTCTGTTTCAAAACTAAAGTAGCAAGCTTCAAACACTAAACATGTCTCATCTGATCCAATACTTTCAATTGTGTACAACTGACTTGCTTTAAGGGAGCATGATGTGTTGATTTTCTCATTTGTCTGTTAAAAACAGATACAGTGGGAATGCATCAATCCCAAGTATCAAGTGAAGAAGAAGAACTACAGAAACTCCGGTGTGGTGATGTTGACCCAGTGTAAGGTGAGGAAACTGCCTTTGTGTTACTGCTGATGCCTAGTGTCACATCACTGTCCACTTGCCTTCGCCCACAGTACAGTGGATTTGTCACCAGAGAACTAAACAACAGAGCAGTCAGCTAGATAAAAATATCTCAGAAATCTGCAGATGGTTTTGTGAGACATCTCTTTGTTCGATCAGTAATGTCTTTTCTTTTTTCCCCTCAGATCATAAAGATGCACTCGTTTCTGGATTATATAATGGGCGGTTGTCAGATCCAGTTCACAGTAAGTGATTCTGAAGGGGATCTCCCATCAATGACTGCTTGAAAACACTACAGCACTCCATTATTAATGAGTAAACACTGCAGATGCACAGTCTCCAGGGAGACTGTCTGTAAGGTCTGTTCTGAGATCTGCTCCTTCAACCTATTTCCTGGCAGCATTTAGATAAATAAAACTGGTCTTAAGTCAGCAACCGCATTTAACTTGGTCCAGAAACTAAACACAGCCATATGCATCTTCAAAAGACAACCAGCTTAAAGACTCCTATATTATTTAGTGTATAAAATGAACAGTAAACACCTGCATGATAATGGTTTTGATAATACAGAAATAGTGGTAAATCAAAAAACAAAACAAAACAAAAAAAAAACAGTTTTTTCTTTTGGGTACTGTTTTGACTGATGATGCCCCACATGTGCAGTTGTAGTTACAGCTATGAACACCCCAGTCAAATGACATATTCTGTTTATTCTCTATTAGCAAAGAAAAATTACCAGGAACAAACTTAATGCCATTTTCAACTTAATTTCACCTAGAAAATCAAGAAAACATGTAATTTGGCCAGGGACACCCTAAAGTTTGCTTACGTCTGTACCTCTCTGTCAGGTGTGAACATTTTTGTCTCTAAGAGTTCTCTAGAATGGCTCCTTTCACATAAGACCACTCTTAAATAATTTTGTTTACGTCTTAATTATTGAATTAATATGGAAATCTTGGAAGAAAAAAAATCCCTTAAACCCTCAGACATCTAGAATGATTGCTGGTGTTTTACCACAGAGGTTAAATGTAATGATGGAAATTTATATTTCATTATATTTTGAGTTATATATATCAAGTTCATGTCAATACTGTCCTCCATTAGTTTTGAGTTCAGAAAATGTTAAGAAGTAACAAATATAATTATAAATATAAATATATATTTCTTTTTAAAGGACTGTCATCATGGAAAATTTAATTTTCTCACTATATTGAAATAAAAGTTTGATGTAGTATGTACACATTATTATTGTTTCAAAACATACTGCAAACTCCCCAGTCCATACAACCTGTACAGGCAAACTAATCATCAAAAACAGCCCTTTTAAACTCATTGTTTTGTGATGTCACAAAAACATTTTAGCCCCACCCACAAATGTATTTTTTATGAAACAACTCAGCGTTATTTAAGTATATAAATAATAATATATAGTAATAATAAATAACTTATAACACAGACACAACAGGATTTTCTGTGCTTATTTTTGTCATATAGTTATCAACATTCACCAGCTACACATTTCATTGCGTTGTTTACAGAAGGAGCATTGACCTTATATGGGTGCTTTCTCACTGCACATTCCAAAACAAGAATCTACCCAACTCCTGAAACAACTCAACTTGGTTCTAGTTCTACTTAATTTCCCACCTGCTGGAAGACAATTTCCCAGACAGCTGGAACTGTATATAATAAAAACAACTGGCGATTTTATCAGTATCTTATTTGACTAATTAGCTATCCTGCTTGCCAGTTAGCATACCTTAGTGGCTGATATGAAATACTGCACTATTCCTCATACACATTCACACAAATGTCTACATTTACAGAGACATTTCACCAAAAACTAGACGTCATATGGACATAGTTTTTGGGGCTAAATCTGGTTGACCCATCATGAGCTTTTTTTAGCCCAAAAATAGACGTTAAAATTTGCCCTGTGTTTGGTCCATCTGTTCTGGTCCAAATTACAAGTATTACCAAACGCAGAAGACTGCTCAGAGGGATAGCACTACGTGCTTTTGAAAGCTGGAAAATAGGAAAACTGCAAGAAAAATTATATTCATACTACAGACTTCCAGAGGTTAAACATATAGATACTATCCAAATCTCCTCTTCAAGTCCAGGTGGGAAACCATTGAGACATGAGTTGTTGGTGGCGTGGGAGTTTTAATTAGCGGTAATCATTGTCAGTAACAATGGCAGCGTGTGTCTGCAGGTGGCGATTGATTTCACCGCCTCAAACGGTGACCCACGGAACAGCTGCTCTCTGCATTACATCCACCCATACCAGCCGAACGAGTACCTTAAAGCGCTGGTGGCCGTGGGCGAGATCTGCCAAGACTATGACAGGTAAATGACCATCTACTGACCACCTGACTGAACCGCATAACCAAGATGTCAATCATGCTATTCAAGCTTCTCAGTTGATCAGTTAAAGGCAGTTAATGAAATGAAAGCCACCCCTGAAAGTGGGATCTGAAACAGTACACATGTTTCACATATATATATATATCCAATTACACAACTGCATATATTTGGCAGTGTGTATATTAAAGAAATTAAATATACACCTTTTTTTTAACCCCAGATGTATTCAACCAGCCAGGATATGTTTGGAGTTGAGCAGGGTTGAGGTCAGGGCTATGTGTAGGCGAGTGGAGTGTTTATTTGCCTGTATTTGCCTGTACTGTAGTTGTATATAGCGTTTCTCTGTCAAAAACACACTTATTTCTTCTTAGTTGCCTTTAGCCCCAGAACTGCAAGTCAAGTGACTAATAATCTGAAGTATGCATGAATGATTGGTTAAACATTCATTGAGAATTAAATAGCACTTCTAGAGCTATGCTGAATCAGAAAACCCTGTTTAACTCTGTTACAATCAACTGTGATTACAGTTATTTCTGACATAAAGTAACCAATAATCTGTGTCAAGGTATTACCTATTTATGCAACTTGTTCCACTCAGAGCAAATCATACCCTTTGACTGAATGTTGATGAAATGCTTATTGCAGTGAGATCAGGCATAATGTGCAAATACACTACTTAGGCCACTCAATCACATCAGCACTTGAACGAGTGCATCATTCAAGCACCGAGTCAATTATATTTGACCCTTTCCAATGTCATACCTCTCTGCAGCTCGTTTCTCAGACTCTATCTCATTCATCTCACTATCATTAATCATCTGGAACCTCTGACTCTGATTTCAGTGATAAAATGTTTCCAGCATTCGGCTTTGGAGCGCAGATCCCACCTGACTTCAAAGTAAGTCGGCTTCTCCTACCTATACCACCCACACCAATGTCATCAACATATACCACTTCAAAAAGCGAGTAAATATTTTGTTATGCATTTGTTAATGTAGCAGCGCTTGAACTAAAGCAATGTGACAGTTGTTTTTTAAGCATTAATCATTAAATCATACATTTCCTATGTATGTTTCAAGTAAATGCCGTTTTAGCCTGTTAGTGTGTAATTGTGGTAATGCTACATCATCTTTTGGATTTGCTAAGCCAAAATAAAGCCAACATAATCCATGTTACCTGCTTAATATGTAAATTATTATTAATATCTGATATTTGAATGAGATGACAACGTGCAGTTAGCATAGAGCTACACTTGTTAAGAAGAACATTCACATGCAAACAGTTTAAATGCAATACTCTTAAGCCAAAAACCCTTCAGGAACCTGTAAGGGAAAATGCTATATCGGCAAACATTAATGCGGGACCATGTGGGATTTTTGTGTTAAAGACCTCTTGCACTCAGAAATGTGGTTTTTTAAATGGTGAACACCTCTTGGGTGTCTTTTTACGCTTATGTCTGACATTCATCTAAAATGTGTATCAAAATGATTTCAAAATATTCCTTTAAAAACTCAGACTCTCTTAATACATCGAAAAAAAAAGATTTGTGGGGAGCTGCGTAGTTTACACATGGGTACACATAAAAGGTTTCCTTATTTTTAGCTTAATGCTTTACTTTACAGTAAAAGTGAAGACATTTAACTATAAAATAACACTCATGGAATTATACAGTCACCTTACAAATGGCAAATTTACAGGAGAGTAAAATAACTTTCTTGACATGCAATGAAGGTTGATATAACAAGATTGGACCAGTTCTATTGATCTGTCCATGAGTATGTATTTGTTGTATATAACCTTTATGTAAAGACTGTAACAGTTTAGGATTTTGGAATCAGCCTCTTTTACCATTCTCTAAGGAAGTAGACCACAGACATCTCTCCTTATTCCACTGTACATACAGTTTTCCATTCTATGGCACCTTTAAGGGCAGCATAAGCACTTGCTCAGAGACGGAGAGAAGGGACATATCGCTTTACACCCTGTTGCTTCAACCCTTGTGTCCAGCAGCAACACTACCCAGCGTCAAATGGCATGGGCCAGCAGCACTGGAAGCCAGTGTTAGCTTAGCGAGAAGGACCAAACAGTTTTGCACCAAAATCTTCGTAGGGCAGTCTGTCCACCTCAATGTTATTTGTTTGACTCAGATAGCACATAGTAGTTTTTTCAGTTTGTTCTGGCTACTGCAGTTGTACAGAGCCCCAAAACTGAAGGCGTTTTTTCCACTGCCAGCTTTACCTACAAGCTGATTGGCACTTTTTATTGAAGGGCGATATTTCCTTTTAAACAGATTACATGTTAAACGTTACAAACTTTCTAATTTTTTTGCTACTAGTGAGCTGTCTCCTCATTAATAACGTCTCTGTTTACACACAACCACACAGCTTCATTCCTGCACACTGAAGCTTCACAGGTTTAGAGGATGGAGACTCAAATCTCAGGAAGAAATGGAGTGACTGGTGCAGGGGTGACATATCTGTGTCAGTCTGTAAAACTGGCTGACTTGGCTTAAGAGAAAGTGTGCAGAGTAGTAGAGGAAAGGGTGAGGTTCAGAAACAGGCCAGCAAGGGGTGGTTTAAAATTTGCATGATCATTCATATTCCTGCGTTTTTGCATTCTTAATGTGTGTTGAGGTTTAGTGATGCTCCTGGTTTTGGTTGTTTTTGGGCATAACAGGAACACAGAAACAAGTTATTCAGCTTATATTTCATTTATTGTTATTAATTTATGATGTTGGAGATACTTTAAACCTGAAAAAATAACAAAATAACAGGCTAAAATGTGGTGTGAATGAGCTGCCGCGAGTTGCCCTGTAAAGCATGAAATGACTATTGCAAAGGCTGATTTTGAGGTTTCCAAAAGAAGGTCCAGCTCAATATTTACATCTCAAATGCAAAAAATAAACATTATACTGATGAAGATATGATGACATTCAGTTACATCCTCAGAAGACACTTCTTTCAACAAGTTATTTTAAACACGCTTGCAACCATTATAGTCATCCGCTTGAAGATGGTGTCTGATGAACAACCGACATTACAAAAAGTTCTTCCTTACCCATTTACACCAGAGAGACCTTCAAACCCCTAAATACTACAACGTGTAGCTTGATGAGAGAAGAGAGATGATGTCTATAGTTTGGCTAAGCAGCTAATTTTACTTCGTTAGTATCAAAGACCATATGAAAATGTAATATATGCGCATTCATCGTCCAGAAAATAGTTGCACCCAGAAGGAATCAGTGTGCATGTGACATAAGCAGAGACAGACCCTATCGCTATACCTGACTGACCCAAAAGCCATGATTGGGGACATTCAGCGAGCAATGATGCCCTCCATGAGTCATCCTGTTAGTGAAAGCACCATTGACAGATGGCTGCACAATGCAGGACTACATGCACACAGACCATTGACTGCCCTTAACGCCATGTGTCAGTGTCAGATTGCAATGCTGAACATTAAATTATGGTACATTTGGCAATATGGGCAATATTTATTGAGCTACACATACAGAAATAGTGTCTCTCAGTATGGCGTCTGTCTGCCATGTTTGCTAACGCAAGCCGCATGCCAGACGTCTCGGCATGGAATTGTAGAGGTTCCTAATGGTGTCCTGCAATAATTCATCCCATGCACATTCAATATTCTCTCGCAGTTCCTGCAGATTTTGCATTAGGGGTGGAAGTGAAGTAACAGAATAGGCCTTCTAGATGTGTGACAACAAACCACGGTGCCTCCACGGTGCCTCTATACACTGATTCGTTGGTTGTCTCCACCAAGACAAAAGCAGGATTCATCACTGAAGATGATCCGCTGCAAAATTATACAATCGGAACAGAAGGAATCAGCTGACAGAAATGAAACTTGGTGGGTAGTTTTCTGTGAGACACTGTGAGACATCTGAATGATACAAGTTTCACGCTCGGCCGCCCAATTGACGCAAGGACAGTCCTTATGGCTGTACCTGACTGACTCAACAGTCATGATTGAAGACATTCAGTGAGCAGTGATGTATCCATGAGTCATCCTAACCTTAACCCTGCACCATTGGCAGACGGCTGCATCACGGCTGCATCACTACATGCATGCAGACCAACGTCTGCTCTTAACACCACATTAACGTCGGCAAGGACTGCAAGGGTGCTGTGCCAGACTGTCATGAGTGACTCACAATGGCAGCGGGTCATTCAGTGACAAGTCCCGTTTTTGTCTTGGTGGAGATGACCAAAGAATCCATGTGCAGAGACAGCATTTTCACATGTCCAGAATGCCTGGTAAACCTATACAACTCAGAGACATCTGGCATGTTGCATTAGCAAACATAGCGGCTTGCTGCCATGCAGACAGACACTACTTCTGTATGTGTAGCTTAATAAATATTGCCCATATCACTCTAATTTATTGTTTTTGGTAACCTTTTTCTTTCTTCGAATAGCATTGCAATCGGACACTTCCTTCTGGGTGCAACAGTTCTTTTGATGATGAGTATAAATTATTTGTGTCCATTTTCATAAAGGATTAATAGATTTAGACCAAACCTGGCTTTATACAGAACAGACAGAACATTGCGTATAATTAATTTTATATAAAAAGAAAATATTAGCTCAGCTTCAATTAGTTGGAATGCAGAAAAAAAACTCTGGTTTGGAACTTTTGGATCTATGTCAAAGCTTTTAAAAAACTACCTTAAGACCAAAGATCAGCCAGGAGTGGTGATTGTCATGGACAGAGTCACTTGACCTTTACCCCATGAAACATGTATCAGAGACAGATAAAGCCTGTATTTATCATGGGTTTGCCACAGACATGGAATTGTACGTTGTCATTAAAGCATAGATAAATGCCAAATACAAAAAAAACAGTAGGGCTCCAGTATATGTGTTTTGCACCTTACTGTATACAGTAGTTATCTGGGCGTTAGTTAAACTCATTCGCTGTCTGTGCATTAGGTAAAGTCATTACACAAGAGAGGTGGATGTGGCCCGTCCTTAGGAGGATATTGCTGCTATCAAGTAATTTCAGAATTGTCATAGATTTGGCATCTAGTTCATCGTCTACTCAAAGCTTAAACTGAGAAACCAAAAAGCTCATAGAGCCACTAGTCTCACTCTTATTCTCAGCCTGATCAGATTTTGTAACTTGACAGAGATAAGAGACCACTGCAAGATCCTAAACTAACACAGTAAATTGCCATGGAAACCCAAGTGCTCGAAATATCACAGCTACCTGACAGGAGATCTCTGAATTATTCATGACCTTCTGAGGCCATTTCACTGTAATCACCATCTCATTTCACTAATCCACATCCCACGATCTCAGACACCTGATTGGTCGAAATGCGCCAATCAGCGGCCATATATTAATAGGCAAATGTGATTGGATGTGACTCAGCAACTGTATTTGACTTGTGTAAAACTCAGAGCAAGGGGGGTTTGGCATGTTTTATGCATGATCCAGTCTCATTCATTGCATTTGCCCTGAATTTAAATGAACTTTAAAAATGGCTGAGTTCGTCCAATACATTATGCAGAAAGGTCTCACTAACAGCATACCAAACGAGGACTACAGTTGACTTTTTCACGACTCTGATCAAAATGGTTTTGCATATCAAGTGTGCACGTGGTTCGAACTATCGGCTCTTCATTCATATTGGTTTTCTATTCTTCTTCATTTCACATATATCTTATTACAGTAAGAAACACTCATTATCTAACATATTTGATTCCTTATCCATATTTGATCAATGTAAAGAAAGAGTTAAATGAGCTCTCTTTTCTTCAGGTCTCTCATGATTTTGCGGTGAACTTTGACGAGGACAATCCAGAATGTGCTGGTAAGTGTGTTTGTGTATGTTTCCTCCAGCGTTTGTTGTTATATTTTTAGCTTCCATGCATCGAAAACTGTAACACGCCCACAAAAAGATACTAGGACTAGCACTAATCTTTATGTGTGAAGTGAACTTATCACAGATTCACGTAGCTGTGGAAGGCTCAATGTTGCAGACAAAGTGTGCTAGAGATTGTGTTTTTGTTGCAGTTAAACCCTGAGCTTATGTGCCTTCATAGTACAGATGTACCATAAGCCCTGTTCAGGCTGAATTAGTTTATCAGGGTGGTGTACAAAGTGTTACACTTCGGTGATAAAACTCTGCTTCTTGGTCGAGAGATTTTTGTCCACTAACTAGTCCCGCAGTTTTCGAGATGTCAACTCCGGAATGTTTAGTCTGATCGGGCATGGTGTGCATGTATACAGCTGATCTGACTTTCATTTTTTGAAACACTTTGTTAAATTCAGATTTTTTCCAATTAAGAATGAATGGGGTAGAAAACTACACTCTCATCTACTTTGCTTCATCTGCTGTACTTCTGCTTTCAGGGCAGAACCTCAAGCATAAATTCAATGTTGGTCCGACCCGCCCTTGTCTGTTTGGCTTTTTTTTTCTCCATCTGTCTTTTCTCCCATAGAGTCCTATTCTTTTTTGTCCCTATCCAAACCCTATTGTTTCCTTTGGCTATGTATTTACTCAGAGCAAACACTCACACTATATGTAGACACACACTCCTATATGTATCTAACACCTTAGCAACTGGCTTGCAACAACCGTCAGCTGTGCAGTCATTCTGCATTTCTTTAGGAAATGCACTTTTCTGGTTCTATCCCATCTGCCTTTTCTTGTTGTTAAGAGTTACAGCTTTTCATGACATGTTCTATGACATAGCTCACAGGCGGTGACTCTCCCTATCGCACAGTGCTCTAAACTTAGGGGAAGCTTCCTCTCAGACTCCAAACTCGTGAGCTTGTCCTCTGATGAGTAGGCAGTTAGGTAATCATGATAACTGTTTATCTAAGCAGAAATGATGCTGTCTGTGTGTGCACAAAGACACTGTGCACAGACACTGCTCTGAATTAATTCACCTTTTCATTCTTGCTCGGACTCTCCTGGACTTTCTTGCATGACGCAACTGTCTGACAGACTCAAGTGATTATGAGTCTTATTAGCAGAAATGCTTTCACTGTCTGTGGTAAGACATCTGAGAGCAGGGAGCGCTCACACCCTTTCTTGCTACTGTATGAGGTTGGGGTGAGGGGTTCGGTTGCGGATACAGGTCAAAATCACGGGATCAGATATTGTGATAATATAATATATAAAATCTGATATGATATGTTAACCTAAACTATTGTGTGAATGCATGACTAAACTTGTAATTTAAAAGTAATTTTATTTTATTTGCAATTTTAAAGTAATAGTTTTGGTGCTAAGTAATGGTGCTGACCAATCAGGAATGCAGCTAAAAGTTATGTTTGTGTTGAGTCATGTTGTGGGCTCTGTATTTCTTTCTTTAGGGGAAAAGAATATTTGTTTCACAGTCTAGCTTGATGTTACTTAGACAGCTGGAAAAGTGCATCCAGACAAATGTACTATTAACAGCTAATTAGTTGTTAAAGAGAGGAAATAGACGGTACTGCATTGGTGATCAGTATGAGCAGATGCTCAAGACTGCAGTACTTGTAATGGTACTGAACATGAAAAAAAAATGCCTTTCCAGCCTCCCCTTGTTATATTAAAGAAAATTGATTTGCTGCTAATTTTAATTTTGGGTGTGTTTATTATAATATAATATTGACAAGACATGAAGCATGAGCTTGGCATTTCATCTTTTTGCAATTTTATCAATGAATAAAACCAAGGAGCGCTCCCCCTACAGGATCTTTGCAGACATCAGCTGTCAACTTAGTATAGCATTCTTCAAGCCCTTATAATCAAAAGCAGATCTATCTGGGCTTTTTTATAGACTTTACATATGAATTCTCAAATAAATTAACCCCTAATCAATTACAGTTATAATGTATTCATACGTACAATGCATGTGTGTGATGATACTACTTCTGCCCCTGTAGCTTTTGCTTAGGTTGCTGTAGTGTATTTAAGGAATAACATGAACGGGGTTGCTATAGTGCAGGAGTCAGAAACCACAGCTCACATATTTTGGTGCTCAAAACTGCTGAAAACATGAGATCCATTGAGCTAATTAGTAAGCAGAATCAGTGTTCCCCTTTAAATGTGTGTTTTTGTTTGGTTTTGCCAGGTATCCAGGGTGTTGTAGAAGCTTATCAGAACTGTTTACCCAAGATTCAGCTCTACGGCCCCACCAACATTGCCCCAATCATCCAGAAGGTAGCTAACTCAGCCTCTGAAGAGATGCACACCAAAGAGGCCATGGTATGTGTGACAAATTACATTTAGAGTTATTAAACATGTGTCATTAGTAACTGGATCGTGACAGTTTTATTGTTTTGCCTCTCCAAGCACATTGGATTTGAAATGAAACGTCTGTAAGGTTAAGCTCAGAATGTCAGCTTTAATCTTAGCTCCCCATATTTCAGTGGATTGGACCATAAGTAACTGGCCAAAGATCCACATCTAAATTCACACAAGATGAATTTGTTGTCACTGACTACAGTTACTCTCCTACTCTTTTAGTTTAGGATTAGGACTAAAGACTCCAGGATCTGGAGAGGTTTTCCCACACTGTCAAGTATTATAACAGAAAACTGTTACCGTTCTAAAATCCAAGGTGCCAATGCCGTTAACACACTTGGATGTTTTTGCTGTATCTTTCTTTGAAAATTTTACCTAACTGAACACTTTTCACTGTTTTTGTGAGTGGTTGAAACTGAGTTAAGGGAGGAGGGGAGAGAGAGGGAGAGTGACATTATCAGGGGGACAGAAGAGAGGATGAGAGGGTGAAACTGGGCCACTGTAACTGGGTTAACAGGAGGCACATATACTGCCCAGCGACTGGATCTGGGGACTAAAAAGTAGAATGCAAACCACTGAACTTCGGCGTGTGTACTGACCCCCTCTCTCTGTATCTCTCTCTCTCTGTTAGGAGTACTTCATTCTGTTGATCCTGACAGATGGAGTGATCACAGACATGGCAGACACACGGGAGGCCATTGTCCATGCCTCTCACCTGCCAATGTCTGTCATCATCGTGGGTGTGGGCAATGCTGACTTCAGTGACATGCAGATGCTGGATGGAGACGACGGAATTCTGCGCTCACCCAAAGGAGAACCTGTCCTCCGAGATATCGTCCAGTTTGTGCCCTTTCGTAACTTCAAACATGTGAGTTTTTGGCCGTTAAACTACATTCACAAAGCTTAGACCCACCCCATTTGATCACATGATCATGATTTTTATTCTGCATTATATATAAATATGATATTTAAGTGCAGGGGATCCATTTAATAGTCAGAATTAATCGTTATTTTATCATCATCACAATCTGAGTTTTCACAATTAATGCATCATTAAGGGCTGAAATGGGATTTCATTACAAATGCATAAGGTCAGAGAAACCTAATTACACTGACTTTAACATAAATCTAGGAACTTACCTGAGCCAGGTTGTGTACAGAGCAAGTGACTTAACCAGTCTACTATTCAGCCAAAATGTCCATATATGCATAGGTATCCTTAACTAAACTTTCAACCTTTAAAAATAATATAAATGTGACTGTATTAATATATATAATATAAAACGTGGAGTGCGACTTCCATTCCAATCATAATGCAGTTTGAGTGACTAGTTTTGCATGAATTCTCTTTGCATTTTAAACCAGACCAATTATCAGTAGTGTCTGAAAAGTGCGTTGCTGAGAGAAATGCCAAGGTGGGTAGTTTGGAAAGCTGGGAGAATTCCCAGTGGGCCAGTTAGAGCTAATGTAAAAACTCAACCATATAAGCATAAGAACAAACTGTGAAAGTTACATCCAAGTCTTTATCTGTAGAATCAATCAATCAATCAATCAATCAATCAATCAATCAATCAGTCAATCAGTCAATCAATCAATCAACCTTTATTTAAACTTGGAGTACATTGAGGGTGACCCTCATTTATGATGTAGTAATACATATAATAAAATATAAAAAGATGGTTTAAAATGGTCGAGTGACATCAGCGAAGTTTTAGAGATTCCTGTAATAAATAAACTCGCTGGTGCTTTGAAAAAGCTAAAAGGAGATTTTCCCATTTCAGCAAAAGCTCTCAGGACCTGAAGGGTGATCCAGTCACTGGAACAAGATTGATAATTACCTTTATTTACAGAGAGCATTGATGTAAATAAAGGCATATAAGATGGCATATAACTTAGGGGTTAAACCAGTGAGCCCACTAGTCATATGGTTGCTGGCCGTAACTGAGACTCGTACCGAAGATGTACAGAAGACATTAGATGAAGCTGAAGCCTATTGTTCTCATTTTTGTTTTTTTTTAGTGCATCATTTCAGGTAAGACGTATCGACCATAAATATGTGTCATGCATGCTGTGGCAGTATGCTGATTAGATTTAGCTTTTACATTAGCCATGTTGTTTTTCCTTGCCTTTGTACACCTCAGATGTCTGATTTTATGCCTGTGCTGAGCAGGCACATGCTTATAGTGAAGGTGCTGCAGTGTTGGTTGTGTTTATGTGAATACAGCTTTCTGATTGATTGCTGTTTTGTATCTGGGTTGAAGTGTTGGAATATGTAGGGTAACGACTAAAGTATTTGGCCATTTCCAACATTTCTTTATTCCTTATATTTAAACAGGCTATTTAGTATGCTTTTAAGAATGATATATGTAAAGGACCCCTTTTTAGACTGGCTGTCATATTTTGTGCCTAACTTTAGCATGAGTGGATGGGATCCGTAGATTTTTGTAAATTATCACAAAAACAAATTTAAAAATAACTTTTTGTTGTTTAGTTCAGATATATAAAGTATGATTTGTATGAAAACTTCAGTCTTTACATTCTACATCAAACACGTTGATTCCAAAAAAGCAGTTGCAGCAGACATAGAGGCTAGACAGGGACACAAGCTTCAAAGACTTGCTAAAAGGCTATTTGCCACCAAAATAACATTTCAGTGTTCCAGAGCGAGGTGTACATATGTAAGATAGCACAGTGCAAAAATGGGCCTTGATGCAGCCATAATATGTGCTCACATTGAACAATATTGTTTCTCTGACTATATACATGCTACAATTATAATTATGACATAATGCCATCATAGTACTTGCACTAATGACTACTTAACATGTTCTTAGGGGTAGCAGGATGACTGAAAAACAGTACATAGGTCTGCATTTTGGTCTGTACTTTTTTGTGATGTCACATATTTGTTATGAGCTAAAACATAGAATGGTTGTATAAGTGAAGGCGTGCACACTAAATTGTAGAAATAAAGTCTCTAGCTGGCACAGCAGTGTGTAGCAGTAGCCAATCAGCCAGCCTGCCAGCTGCCATTGCTGTTTTGTAAAAGATGAATTTGTTTAAGAGAGCAAGAGAGCTTCTGTTTGGTTGTCTATTTGGTTGACTATTTAAGGCACTCCATGGAAAACTTTTTGGCAAAGTTCGAAGGCATTGATATAGTCATGTCTGGCTTGTTTATTGTGCAGCATTCAGATATGTGGGGTTATGCTTTAGCATAGGATGCATAAGGATTAGCAAAGGGTTATATCAACCTATGTTCTTGTTAATGTGTGCATAATCTTGCTATTGTGCTGTCTCGATTTAAAAATTTGCACTTACAGAAGTAACATGCTTAACACTATGGTTGGTATCCTGCCATCATGATGCTGCATAGCCCTCGTGTAACCTGCTGTAATATTATAAAAAACACCCAAAAAGGTAGCCAGATAGAGGACCACAAAACACTTGATGGTTGGGCCCAGGGCCAACTGACAGGCCAGTCCACGGGGAATTCTCCTGGTGACTCCAATGTGCAGTTTGGGCTTGATAGAGAAAGATAATGTTAAAACAAACAAACAGGTATTGCAGTTAGCAGTTAAGCTTCCTGCTTGGCTAAGCCCTGCTGCATACTGCCAGACATTTTCTTGCTAAAATGATCATTCCAAATCAGCCCAGTTAATATGCACCAGTGCCTGTAGGGCATATTTTGAGTGCAGAGCCTGGCTAACCTTATAGCATAAGCAAATTTGAGAGGCCTTTGGTAATTGTGCAGAAAAGTCTGGCCCAAGGGGGTGCTAATGCCGCTGCTGCTGATGTGAAGGAAAACTGAAAACAGTTCAGAAGAGGAAGAAGCCTCAACCGTTCAATTGAGAAGTCCATTCCCTTATGGGGAGTACAGACAAAAGATTGAGAGAATAGGCAGTGGTTGAATGTGTCCACAGGAGAATTACTCTATCTAAGTTTCTTTTGAGGAAGGGAAAAGAGAGGTGAGAGACAGAGAGAGAAAGCAGGGGAGTGAGGGAGAGAGAAAGTGGGTGAGACCATGCTTCTAAGGCCATCTTTTTTTCTTTTCATCTCTCCATTCTCTCTCTCAGTCAGTGCATTACTTTCTCAGCTGTCTTCTCGCACACAGCCAAGTCCTGAAACAGAGAGCTGAGAACATCAAAGCTTCCAAGCTTTAGTGTCCCCACGTTTCCTTTAATTAGAATGTGAAAGCATTCATGTAGAATATGTCTGCCTCTTCATCTTCATTAGGGAAGGGTTTGTTTGTGCTCATCTTGCCGTGCTGCTTACCTCTTCTTCAGTGCTGTAGCGGTGAAGAAGTTCACATAAAGTTCACAACTTTTCCCGTCCATTGCCTGAAGGAGACTTATAAATTAGAGACCTGGATATTGAGTCACTCAAAACACTGTCATGCATCACAATGCTATTCTTGGTTTGTGATCCATGGAACAGACAGAACACACTAGCCCTACATGAAAAAAAAAATCAACTTTAATGAATTAAATTAAAAAATAAATTATTTATGAAGGAACAGGAAGGAAACACAGTCAGTTGGTAAAAATTTACACTCACCATCTAAAAAACAGTTCAGTTTCACTCAGAACGAATCAGCTGACAAGAATGAGCCTTTGCAGGTGAAGTATGAAGTATAGAAGGATAGAAGAAGACACACACCTGTGACATAAAGGATCTGGAAGACCTACCCGAACCAAGGAAAGGAAGAACCAACAGATTGTCCGACATGCCAACAGCCACGATTCAGCAAGCAGTGATGCCATCCATACGTCATCCTGTTAGTGCCAACACCATTGGCAAAAGACTGCATGACGCAGGACTATATGCCGCAGACCGTTATGACAACTGCCCTTAACACCACGCCAACCTCGCCATCAGTGGTGTCGTGCCTGATTTTCCTGGAGTGATTCAGAATGGCAGGGGGTCATCTTCAGTGATGAGTCCTGCTTTTGTCTTGGTGGAGACGATCAGCGAATCCGTGTGTGGAGGCAACGTGGTCAGCACCAAAATTAACCGTTTGTTGTCACACGTCCAGAATCCAGAAGGCCTGTTGTCATGAGGTGAGGTGCAATTTCGCAGGAAGCCAGATCAACTTTGGTCCTCACTACAGGCACTTGGACAGCCCAACGTTATGTTAATGAGGTCCTGCAATCAGTGGCCCTACCTTTTCTGAACCCCAGTGCACTATTCCGGTCAGGCAACATTTGTTCCCATACTGTTGCTGTCTCAAAAACTTGCCTTGAACTCAGAGATATTATGCCATGGACAGTACTTCTGTATGTGTAGCTCAATAAATATTGCCAGTATCAGTCTACATTTGTCATCATTTATTGTTACTGGTAACCTTTATCATGCATCCGAATAGCATTGCAATCCAACAATTAATTCTGGGTGTAACTATTTTTTGATGATGAGTGTATAATAGACTGAAATCCAGTCAGCTACTTGTTGTGTAGTTTATGCAGTTATGGCACAGTGCATGTTGTAGTTTCTCTCTATAATTGATCTAAATCCATTTTATGATATATTCATTTGTTAAAGGTTAGGCTTTTAGGAAGGCTGTAGGCAAGATCACCTTTTCTGACGCAGAACAAAGCCTGCTTTTCTCCACTGCAACACAGCTTGATTCAAAGAAATGAATGTTGCATAACCAGCTAATGCACATGATTTGCTAGATTTCAACAATTTAACTGTTAAGCTACATTGCACTCATTTACACTAACAACTACTTAATTTTACATAGATTACTGAGTAGTCTACTGGAATTTGCATCTGCAAAACATGTGCTCATACCTTGGTCTGAAAAAAAAAAAAAAAAGTGTATCAGTGCGTCACACACTGTAATTCTGCCTAGGGTGGTGGAGATGCATTAATATATTAATAATAGTAATTAACATAGTAATAAATTACTGAAAAAATCACTATAACTGCAAATAACTGCGATTGTGTTTTGGAATATATACTGTAAATCTGATCTATATTTTCATGGGGTCCTTGGCTCATGGAGCCTCAGGGCAGCTGCCTGCCTTTGCCTAGTGCAAAGACCCAATCTTCCTGTCTGCCTGTGTGGGCGTCTGCTAGATAACATAATTGACAATTTGTGTATTTCTCCAAGCACACTATGTTATTCTCATGTGCAGCTGCTCCAAAGCACCCCATTCCTTTGCATTGAAATTGTGTGCACTACTGAATGTCTTTTGGACATGTAGTGTAGATACCTTCAATCGAGTTTTGCAATATACTTCACATTCAAGGTGTGAAATACAAGGTATCCTGGGGGTTTCAAACCCTCTAATTAACCTCCTGGACCCCCCTGAATGTCTCAAAATAAAAATTCTGGGGAGTCCTTAAAGGTAAATTTATTTTCACCTTCTTTTGTCATTGTTAAGCCTGCTTGACCCACCCTCTTTCAGCTTCTGTCCTTCTAGACTATCTAGAGCTGCAGCACTGGTCTGCTTTAGGGTGGCACCGTAGAATCTTTGTTCACTTAGTTGGTCTTTCATTGGATAGCAAGTATATCTATGCCTATGACAGAAGAGGAGACAAGTTGCAAGATATGCCGAGTGAGCTGCCAGTCAATGCTGGATTAGATAGCCAACATGAATACTGAGGGGCATTTCACACATTGCTCACTTTCATGTTTGTTAGCCGAGTATGTGTGGTATAAGAACATCTTTATGTATGAACAAGAAGACAAACCTGTACTGAAATGAATGCTGTTTGCTGCTGTTCTGGATTCTGCTCATAGATTCTGTGCCTCTATGCAAATATGTTCTTGTAGTAATTAATTACATGAGCTGTCATACTTAGGAACTGGCGTCTCCTGGAAAGCACTGAGTGATCCTGTTTCTCTCTTCCATCAGCAGTGCTGCTGTATATCAGAGGAAGCTGTGGTGTGTGTAATTAAATTTGGCATGTCATTAGAACCAGAACAACCAAACAGCGGCAGTTTCTGAACACAAACACTCTCAGACAGGCGGTGTAAACTGAAGGGGTCAGCAGCCGCTGTTCACTAAATAAACCACACTCTGTATGTTTTTCCTGTACTCTGGTACTTTTTTGTGTTGTTCTGTCCCAATTTTTGAAGTTATCCCTGACTTTGAGAGGGTCTATTAAACCTCAGGGTCAGTGAAATGCAGGAGCGGTGGGGTTTTGGCATTTTATTATGGAGCGGGGTGCTGCTGTGAAATGAAACTGGCTACTTCAGGTCAACTTGTACAGAATCATGCAATGTATAAATATCACACTGCTCGTGAGTTCAGAAGCTTTTAATATGAATGCCGGGCAAGAGCTTCTGTGTGTGTGAGTGTGTGGCATTCACACACACTGCCCATCGTGTGTGTGTGTGTTTATTTTTAGTGCCGTCCCGCTGCGTCTCATGTCTCGCTGTAGCCGTTCTGTGGACGGAGAGAAATGAGAGTGACACCTACACCACTTCACCTCCAGAACAATGCAGAGTGTTAGATTTCATTTCTCCTTCTGCTCTGACACTCTCTCTCTCTCTCTCTCTGTTTTTTTCTCTCTGTCTCTCTATCTTCATCTCTCTCTGTATCTGTTCTCTCTCACACACACAGTCTCTATGAATCTCTCTCTCTTTCTATCTGTCTGTCTCTATCTGTCTCTATCCATCTGTCTGTGTGTTTTGTTCTATCTCTCATTTTCTTTCCATCTATCCCTCTCTCTCTATATATATATATGTTCTCTCTCACACACACAGTCTCTATAATTCTTCCTCTCCTTCTGTGTCTCTCTCTCTTTTTCTTTCCATCTATCCCTCTCTCTCTTTTTTCTTTCCATCTACCCCCCCCCCCCC
>CM067475.1:16849170-16867335 GCA_034552555.1 Semaprochilodus insignis
CTGTCTTTCTCTTTCTCTCTCTTTTCTGGCCTTCCTCTCTTTCTCTGTCTCTCCCCTTTTGTCTGCAACTCTATTTCTCCTTCCATCTGTACATCTCAGATTCTCTCTCTTTCTTTGTCTATTTCTCTTTTATCCCAACTCTCACTCTCCATTCAAGCCATTGAGGTTTACTGGCATTCATATTTACATAACCTTACACAATAATGGATACAATATTGTCCAATCATCAATGAAATAAAAAAAACATGCATGTAGAACATGTAGGAAGTACATTTGAAATTTAAATTAACTAATTATTTCGCACAGTTCATTTTAGTTCAACAATGTTTTTGTTAGCACAAATTACAAATGATGATAAATTATAAGTTACAAATGATGATCATTGTCCAAGTAATTGACAATAGGCCAAAATAACATTATTTGTCTTTATACATCTCCCTCTTTTACCCTCCATCCTCTCTCTTTCTCTCTCTCTCTCTCGCTTCCTCTTAGGCATCTCCCGCGGCATTGGCGAAGAGTGTTCTGGCTGAGGTGCCCAATCAGGTGGTGGATTACTACAACAGTAAAGGCATCAAGCCCAAATGTCTGTCGGACTTTGAGTCTTCCAGAGCTTTCAGTCCCTGAGTCGAACACACAGGAAACTGCAAGCTTGCTGACCAGTAACACCTGCTGGTGATTTTCAAAATGATTGTATAGAATGTTTCTGAGTATTTTAGAACTTTGTTCTAAAATAAGTTGTTTATTTGAATTTGAAGTTGTTTATACATTATTGTTTAATCTCCTAAAGGCCAGAGCGCACTGACCCAACATTCTCCAACAGACACCAGCAAACCCAACTGTTGAGTTGGTGTGCTGTATCTGCGAATGATTGCTACTGACTCTACAATGTCTTCCCCCTATTCACATTGCTGGGCTATGTTTACATGCAACCTAATAATCCTCTAATTAGCCAACTTATAGACCAATTTGAATAGGAAACGTTCAAATAAACGGAATATTGAACAATTATCCTTAAAATCAGCCCACATGGGAAAGAGACACTATGGGTGTGTCTCCATCCTCCTACAACAGCAATATGAAGAAAATAAGGTTTTATAATTAATGTCCAATATTATTATGCCAAATTATTCAAGACACACAAAAGATCAACAATTACATATAAATACAAATAGAACAACTTCATTATTAATCCTTGACAAAACCTACCACTACGCTACTTAGATATTAGCCAACAAGTTTGAAAGCCAGCTGTCTATTCAAGACAGTAGCCTGAGGCTTCAAAATTCACTAGCATGCATGCTCATGCCTCGGTGTTCTGAACTGTAAAATGGTCACTGACAGACTTTTAGATCCCAAACTAAAAGCTATTTGTGCACTTACATCAGGAAGACAAATAAAATGAAATAAAATTTGAAAAATTACATTTGAAAATGACATCACAGGTCAGTAGGCTGCTTACTGCACCGCTTTCATCCACCATCCTCTGTCAGGGTTGCTTTAGTGGCTGAGAAAACATTCAGTGCTCTGTTGATATTCGGTCAGTAATAAGGTACCTCAGAAGACAAAATATTTGATGTGTGTAAGAACTGAGATGGGTGGGTAGGATGGGACATCTGCAGGTGTCTGCTCACTGAGGTAACAGAATTGGCAGTTAGTGTTCTTCTCCAAGTGCGCTGAGCTGTCCTGAAATGTTGCATCAGCAGAAGTATTAAAAAAAAGATGTTGCCACGTCATGTGTCTTGGACGAAGCCTATGCTGGCCTTCACCCTTTGAGCATGTGACTGGGGGAAGGCCTAGTAAGTGGGTGGAACTGGCCATGACGATATTGGAGAGAAAGCCAACAAAAAAAATCAACAAAAAATGAAATGAATAATTGAGTGATTGTGCAAAAGGTTCATAACAGTGATTGATCAAATGAAATATGGTGGGTTCGGACACTCTGTATGTGCACATAGATTAGGATTATGGTGGATCTGGGCCAGAAAACACCCTACTCCTATTCTGAAAGTGAAAGTCAGAACTGCGTTCTAACCAAGATTTAGACAATTTCAGTAACTATTTTCATAAGGAAAGCATAGATAGCTGTTTTACTGTGTTCTGTTGCAGCAGAATCCTCCCATTCAGTCTCAAAGGTACTGTAAAGTACTGCACTGTATTTGGAATGTAAAAGTAACCAAAAACGTCCACAATCGGAATGAAAAATAGGGATTCACTAATTTCCTCAGCAGCATTCATTTAGATATCTAATCTGTTCAATGTAATTGATATTTTTTGCCAATTCTTGACTTTTTCTGTTGTCTTTCATTTTTTTGGGAATTTCAGTGAGCTCAGTTTAAACTGATAAATTCACAATAAATGAATAATAATCTAGACGAATCAAGGGGAAAGTAATGAATTATACTAAGAGAACTACCCTACTAATGTTGGCTATACTTTAAGCAGCTACATATAAACAGGCTTCTGCCCTGAGTTGTTTTAGTTTGTTTTTTTCCTTCACATTTTGTTGACTCTATGCCTTGTTGACAAACATGTTTATATGTTATGTTGTTGCTTCTCCTGCATGTTATGTCGCTAGTTAGTGGTAGATTCACTGAAAGTGCTATTACATTTTTAAAGATGTTTTTCATGTGTTGCTGTTTATGAACCAAATTCAGTGATGTTCTTAACATTTAAAGAGTTAGATTTTGGGGTTGCCACAGAAAAAATTGGCTGTATAAATCTTAATGTATATATTGATAGGCATGGTGATTGATCAGAGGCATGGTACCTATACAGCTGACATGGAATCTGGAATCTGAATTCGTTCAAGCTAAAATTTTCTAAATACTTTTCAGTTTGGGCTGTGTATTCTCATAAAATCAGTGTCAGTATTAGAATATTGCTGTATGTTGGGTTAGTGTACCCTGGGCCTAATAGACTTTATTTATTTATTTATTTATTTATTTATTTACCAGACCAGTCTTGATGTACAGCAGTAACTATAGAGCAACAATACAAGCTTACATTCACAGTGAACAATGCAAAACAAGTCTTAGTCTAGGTGAAGTTTTCTTTAGAGAATCAGCTATTGAAGGGCTATGTAGTCCAGAGGAGCATGATATTCCATTACTTGATGGTGAACAGTGCTTTATGAGCAGACAGTCAGCACCTTCGTTGTTCCCTGTTTTAAAGTGCTACCATTTGCTTATTTGTTTACTTACTTGATTAGGTTTGATTTCTGCATGTGGGATCTATAAGGCCTGATATATTAAAGTAATCATGTGTACAGTATGTAGAGCTAAATATAAGTTATCTGATGAATATTTACATGAAAGCATGGTGGATGGACAAAACTCTGTGCATAGACATTCTAGACCTTTTTGTTCTTTTTTACAGGGTTGTTGAACTTTTTTGCTAAATTTCTTAAAAACATATTAATCTGCAAATTTATTCAGAAATTTGGAGTGAGTAGCTGTTACTGCGTTAGATTCTCTTCTCTTCTCTTCTCTTCTCTTCTCTTCTCTTCTCTTCTCTTCTATATTGCTTCCCTCTTTTCTTATCTGTCCTTCTCTTTATTGTGTTCCTTTCTTCTCATCTGTTATCTTCTCTATTGCTTTCCTTTTTTTATTATTTCCTCTCTTCCCTATTCGTCTCTTCTCTATTGCTTTTCTTACTTCTCTTTTCTTCTCTGCTTTTCTCTGTCGTTCTCCTCTCTTGTCTTGTCCTCTCTGTTGCCCTCTTTTCTTCTTGTTTCCTTTTTTCTCTTCTTTATTCTTTTCTTTATCACTCTTCTCACTTCTCTAATTTTCTCTCCTCTCTTCTTATTTTCTTTACTCTTCGTATATATATGTATATGTATATGTATACAAATGATTGTGTGACTGCGCATGTGAGACGTGTGTGTGAGCGTGTGTATGTTTGCTCACTGCAGATATCAGACTGTACGTTGCATGTTGACAATAAAGAATATAAAACAGTTTTTTTCTCCTTGTGTCTCATATAGTGTTTCCTTCGGATGTGCAGTTTGTCATACAGACAGATTATGCTGCACAGTTTCATGTGGTTGCTTACACTGAATGCCCTTGCTTAGTATAGCTTACGCTGCAGACTTCCCTCTCTCTGTCTTTCTCTCTCTCTCTCTCTCTCTCTCTCTCTCTCTCTCTCTCTCTCTATCTCTGTCTCCCTCCCTCTTTCTCTCTCTCTATCTCTGTCTCCCTCCCTCTTTCTCTCTCTCCTCCTCCCTCCCTCTCACATTCAAAATGGCAATATAAAAAAAATATTATTTTCATACACATGGCACTTATCAGTTTTGCCATTAGTGTTTGTGGACAGTAAGCATCTGTGCATTGTTACAGGAGATCAGAAGATCCCGACCAATTCATAGTGGTTGCTGGTCTGACCAAATTCATCCAGTGAACACAATCACGTCTTTGTGAAGCAGGCAAGTCTTTGAACTTCACACACGTGTACACACTCGCACAGCCTTTCAATTAACTCTACTGAAGTCATGTATAATTAAGCACTCGGATCACCAGGGCAAAGCCCAAGGAAATCCTCAGAGATAGAGGGAGAGAGATTGCATTCATTATAGGTGTAGTAGGTATGGCATATGGTATTCCCATAAAATTGTACTGTTTTATGCTGGACTGAACTTCTAAGTGGCTCCTGCTGAAACCGTAACGAACAACTACCTTTAGAATGAGGAACAAAGCCAAGTGGCAGAATAATTGGCACCCCTGAATTCTACCCTTTACTTTTGCCAAGATAACAGCTCTGAGGCTTTTCCTCTGATATTTGATAAGCTGGGAGATCACACAGCAGTGGATGTGGGAGCATTTCTCTAGACGAATATCTCCAGTGCCCTCCCTGCACACTTGCGGATTCTCCTGATCCCAGCGGGTGTTTTACATCAGTGGACTGGGATTTCTATTTCTAAGACTGAATTAAAAATATACGTAACATCTCTGTCATATAAAGACCTGATAAACCCTAATCCTGGACAATAAATGGACAATATACAGACATATGCATACATTTTGGCAGCCAAATAACATGTTATGTTGTAATAAAATGTGGCCTGTGCAAAAGTTATGCAATATTTTTGATTTAATGTTACATGATTTTTTTTTCCAATATGATGCAAGAAATAGAAATTGTGCAGTAAATAATTCCATGTTTTTGCTTCCTGTAGAGGATGCATAAACTTTGACAGTCAACAAAGCATGGAATTTGGGAAACTTGCACTGACTGTACATACAAAAACAAAATTTGCAAGTCATAAGGGGCAACAGGTTATGTAAATTATGTGCACAGTATTCTTAATAATCAACTGGGACAAAATTAACTGCAAATATACTAAATAAAAAATAAATAGTATATATAAAATATATGATTTGCTGCATCCAGAAGGAATCAACCGACAGGAATGAAACTTGGTGGGAAAATTTGACACTGTGAGACATCCAAGAGTGAGTCATCCTGTTAGTGCCAACACTATTTGTGGGTGGCTGCACGATGCAGGACTACATGCAAGCAGGCCGTTACGACGACTGCCCTTAACAACTTGTCAATCTTGCCAAACACAAGACAATGAGTCAGCGTGTGGAGGCACCATGGTCAGCGCCAAGATGAACGATTTGTTGAAAATGAAACAATCTGCAGGAAGTTTTCTTTTTTTTAATTAGATATGTAAGCAGTATAGATGCTACAGTCATGGCCAGTGTTGGTACCCCTGAATTTTTTCCAGAAAATTAAGTATATCTCCCATAAAATTTGTTTTGTTATACACATGTTTATTTCTTTTGTGTGTATTGGAACAACACAAAAAACAGAGAAAAAAAGCCAAAAATGCTATAATTTCACACAAAACTCCAAAATGGGCCAGACAAAGTTATTGGCACCCTCAATTTAATATTTGGTTGCACACCCTTTGGAAAAAATAACTGAAATCAATTGCTTCCTATAACCACCAACAAGCTTCTTACACCTCTCAACTGGAATTTTGGACCATGCTGCTCCAGGTCTCTCATATTTGAAGGGTGCCTTCACCCAACAGCAAGATCTCTCCACAGGTGTTCAATGGGATTAAGATCCAGACTCATTGCTGGCCACTTCAGAACTCTCCAGCGCTTTGTTTCCATCCATTTCTGGGTGCTTTTTGAAGTACGTTTGGAAGACGTCCTGCCGGAAGACCCATGACCTATGACACAAGGTCATGGGCAATATAGAAATAATGTGTGTGTGTGTGTGTGTGTGTGTGTGTGTGCAACCTTTGTGAGCCCTTTGGAATTACCTGGATTTATATATATATATATATATTTTTTTTTTTTTTTTTTTTTTTTTTTTTTTCCTTCTTCTTGCAGACATTACGGCATGTTGTTGTTGTACATTAATACAATGCTGCCAGTTTAATATGAAAAATCAAAAAAGACAACCTGATTTTGAAAGGCTAAATGCTATAAAAGACATTGGCCCATTGAGAAATCCCATAGTATAGAAACCACATTACTTGATGATGTGCTGCACTTTCTTTGACATTTCTCATTCTAATGTTAGGATTGCTCTCTATGCTTTACCAGTTATGAGGGTACAAAGTGAACTGGAATAGGTCGCTCCTCCTGTAACACACTCACACACACACACACACACACACACACACACACAATTCACCAGGGAAGTGTTTACTGGAGAGAAGAAGACAGTGCTGCATGCATGATTGACTTCTGAAAGCCATCAGAGTACAATTTCTGATGTAAGAGGCTTACTACGAAAGCCCTGTACCAGCATATAAAAGAAATAAAAATGTGGCACTACTGGCCTTCGGGAGTGAGTTTTATTTATTTATTCTTTCTGACTGGTTTTCTCAACCCTGTCCACAGTAATGCATTTCAATAGGATTTACTTACACATGAATGATGGGTGACCAGTGATTCCTCCAGGTAATCAGTGTTAAGGCCGGTTATCTGTAACGTACAAAGAACATTTATGTTTTCTTGTTATTAGCTATTCAAAGGGCTCCCCTGTCCTGACACTCCTGTTAAACAACAGACATCCTTTACTATATAAATTCATGACCTCAACCATCATTTCAGCTCAGCATGACACTCTAAGGCACATAGATTACCATAAATTAATCTTTCCTGAAGCCACAAGGGCAAAGTCTTTGGAATGAGCCACAAAGCAATAAAAAGCATCTACATTCCATACACAGATCATAGCTCATTTGAGCATTTATCAACCTCACTATTGATATTCTTTTAGAAGAATTTGCAGGTGAAGGTGATGAATGTGAATACATCTACCAACATTGAGTGGACAGACTTTATGGTGACTACTGGAATTCAAGAAATGTAACAGTAAACCTGAACAATGGCAGACGTACATCACTCCTGTATACAAATATATGCAAAATATATGCAAATGAAACATTATGACTACATGTACAGCAGGTACAACATGAAGAGCAGCAGTTTTGCACAGTACAAGCAGAATTCACACCCATGTAGCACAGAACCAAAAATCCATTCCTACAAAATGCAACTAAATGAAGAATTTGACATTTACAGGTTATTTAACTGGTGTAGATTTTATGTTGTCTGTAATTTTAGTTTATTATGCATATTATGCCTCATTAGGGTAGTTTGACCAGTTAAGCAGTTACAGTATTGTGCAAAAGTCTTACGCACCTGTTTAAAAACATTTGTCTGAGCAGCATGCGGTGTTACTACTGGGGCAACTGGCACAGGGAGGCTTACAGTGCCCTTAAATCTTGACTGGGTCCCTTATACGTATACTGACACAATTGTACATCCATCACCCACCTAAAGAAACAGTTTCTTAACCACAAACTTCAGAAGTTAGCTTCAAACAGCCCTGAGATATTGCACTGACTTGTCCAAGTACATCAGCAACATTTAATAACTTAATAACTTATTGATCTAATCAAATCAGCTACTGGATCATGTCTACCGGATTATGGCTTATGGTATTCATGTTACTTGTATTTATTTTAATATTTCTCTTATTGTTACGAATTGCTGAACCATTTTAACACTTGGCCTGTCTGAAGGCTTTATGTCACTCTTCAAGTCACTTAATGTGACACAACATTACGTTAATGGGTTTCAAGTTTAACAAAAACTTAAATTGATCTTAAAATAGACTATTAGACCAGAAATAGACCAGACTCCCTGCAACGTTCGACCCACTGTAGTTTGCATACCGCCCCAACCGCTCCACTGATGATGCCATATCGTCAGCACTTCACCTGAGCCTGACTCATCTGGAGAACAAGAACAGTTATGTGCGGATGCTCTTCATTGACTTCAGCTCCGCCTTCAACACAGTCATCCCCCAGCACCTGGTAGGAAAACTTGGTCCATTAGGCATTGACACCCCACTGTGCAATTGATTATTGGACTTTCTCACAGACAGACCACAGACAGTACGAGTGGGAGGAAACACCTCCAAAACCACCATCATGAACACTGGAGTTCCCCAGGGATGTGTGTTGAGCCCTCTGTTGTTCACCCTGTGGACCCACGACTGCTGTGCCAAGTACAACTCAAACCACATTATTAGGTTTGCGGACGACACCACAGTACTGGGCCTCATCAGCAACAACGAGGTGAACCAACTCGTTGCCTGGTGCAACAGCAACAACCTGTCACTGAACGTCAACAAGACAAAAGACATGACTGTTGACTTCAGGAGGAAGCACACAGTGCATACTCCACTCACAATCCACGGCAACACTGTGGAGTCTGTGAAAAGCACCAAGTTTCTGGGGGTGCACATTGCAGACGACCTGACGTGGACCACACAAACCACCTCCTTTGTCAAGAGGGCACAGCAGCGCCTTCACTTCCTACGAAGGATGAGAAGAGCAAACCTTCCCCCTCACATCCTCACAACATTCTACAGAGGAACAATAGAGAGCATCCTGATCAGCAGCCTCACAGTCTGGTATGGCAGCTGCACCGCCTCAGACCAGAAATCACTCCAGAGAGTGGTGAGGACAGCAGAGAGAACAAACTACTCAACCCATGCATATCAGAACTGTACACTGTATTATTAATATGTATTATTTATAGCAACTCACATCTCAAATTTTTTAATGCTGCTAATTTATGTGCAATAATCTCACTGTTTATTATAATCAAGCACTTCTATCACTTTCCAATGTTAAGTTTACAGCTACAGTGTTATGTTTACATTTACATATGTTACAGTGTGCAATAATATAACACTTGGGAACATAGCAATATTTCTGTAAGCACAAAGTATAATTTCCTATTTGTTACCCCCCCCCCCCCCCCAAATTTTTACTTAGGTCTTGTCTGCAATGTTATGTTACTAGTATGTCTCGTGTGTTTGCACTATGTTTATATTTGCACATCGGAGTTTGGAGAAACGCAATCTCTTTCAGCTATGCACTCCTGTTGTAAAGTCTGAATGACAATAAAGTTCACTTTGACTTTGAAAATAAACAAATGTTTCATAATAAATGGATACATGTTGTGTTATTTGAGTGTGACATCAGATGATATTCAACTTTATAATGATTTTAAGCTGCTATTCAGATCTGTGAACTGAGCATAGTCCTGCTAGAAAAACCAGCATAGACAAGGATGGCTGGACACCAGCAAAACCAGCGTATATTGGCTGCATTTGAAATGGTACACTTCTATACTGTTTACTGCACACTACAGTAGTATGTACTGCATACTGCATACTGCCCCCTGTGCATAGTATGCAGTACAGTAACAAGTGTCGACATACAGTGTAGTATACTAATACAGTCACATGACCAGGTACCTCACATTTACCTCAAAGCTGTTATTACAGTATCCACTATTTAGATCCACTGTTTAGAGTTAGCTACAGGTTTACAGTTTGGTCTCTTACTACATACTGCATACTACTTTTACTATGCCATTTTGAATACATTTTTTGTTTTTCAGTTTAGGGCAAATTGCACTGAAGTATGACTCACGCGGCAAATAAAGCAATATACTGTAGTAAACATCGTCACTAAGGTCACTGATGGCTGGTAGAAAATGCATCTATGACCTACAGCAGTGACCAGGTATTTTTTGTTTTGTTTTGTTTTTTTAGAGCTCCATGTCAACTAATTATGAAGAACGGAGAAATAGCCAACTGTAAAATAACATCACAATGGCAAAAAATGCATATTGACAGTATTTCCAGTTTTCATTGAAATGTCCTACCGGAACCAATGCTTCAGTGGAACTATGAATTCCCGCTGAGTGCTGTGGACGAGCTTTCAAAAACGTTACACCGGAAGCTCGGGGAATGACATCTCAGGACAAACACGAAAGCGGCGTGTGTGAAATATGAAGACATGATTTTGTCGAGATAGATTGTGTTCATTTAAAGAAACATGGCAGCGTGGATCTGCAGATTTCTCAGGCCTGGTGATGTGTTGTTAAAAAGTGCTCATTTAACTGTTTGTCGGACTGTAAAACCGCTTGAAAGGTAAGTTAGACGTGCGACTGTGGAGACACAGAAACACGAACATAACGTTACATTATTTGTTCAAAAAGCTTGTAGGCACCTGTTCATCCAGCGATTGTGCTGAAATAAAGGGCATTAATAAGGTGTGTCCCCCTTTTGTTGTAGTAACAACCTCTGCTGTTCTGGGTACAGTATACGTTGGAACATTGCTGTGAGGATTTGATTGCGTTTAGCCACGAGAGTGTTAGAGAGGTCAGGTACTGATGTAGCATGATTATAATTTTATTGTTATTATTGTTATACATTCCAGTCCAGTTGCTTTGACTTGCAAGACAATTTATAACCTGGACGAGTAAAGCGTGGGCGATATAACCTCGCAATGTGTATTTCAATATTTATTTATTTTTACTGATTTGCAGCAAACACAATGTATCAAGTGTATAAGTCATATTCAGTAATTTACAGTGCTATAAGTTAAGTGACTTTTTTATTTCGTATTTTTTGTTTCATATTTAGTTCAAGGATAAATGTGCTTTTTGGGCTTTTGGCTTGACTCCAGAACAAAACCGCAGACTGATACTCCAGTTCTTAATTTCCTCTTGAATGCACCGCTTTGCTGAGTGCTGTGGAAGTACTGACAGTACCCATGATGTGCTGAGAAAAGCTTATCATGATGTAGAGTGTGGTGATAACAATATGAAATTGTAATTTTTGCCATCCTTACTGATAAACCTAACAGACGTATTACATTAAAATGAAGCCTAAAATTGGCATTAAATGTTATTTGCCATGTTATGCTAGTATTGCATCCTACAGTCTTTCACTTTGACACAGTTCACAATTTTGTGACAGTCTTTTCTGTTTTCGTACGTCAATGTTCTCTCACTACAATACCCTGCATGCATACACAGATGGACAGAGGCTAATAAATATAGATGTGATTTTTGGCCTTTTGGTTATAACACTACATTGCCTACAACTATATTAGCCAGTTAGTAAAAAAGAAAAGGTGTTAGTAGTTTTTTTTTCTCCCAACTTCAAGATATATCATCAGATGGGGTTTTTCCTTGTCTTTAAACCTTTCAATGTCGCACTTTTTAGACTACTGTGGCACCATTGTAAGATGTGAGCAGGCATGTTTGCAACAGAGGTAGCGATGGTAAATTTTTCTTTTGGTTACTGTTCCCCTCTTAACTCACATTACGCTTTTGTGTTGTGTACTAGTGTTGCCGCTGTCCACTGCATCAGGACTATCAAGTCCTCTACATGGTGGGATGAGCATCTCACAAAAGATAATGCAGACTTTATGAGAAGGGCTGTGACAGAGGAGTACAAACAGCTCAGTGTGGACCGACTAAACCCATTGAAGGATGAGCCGTGGCCCCGGCATGAATGGGATGAAAGTAAGTCACCCCCTCCATCTTATGATTCATGACAAAAAGCACCCTGTCAGTCTGAGAAAGAAACTGAAAGGTTCAATATCAAGAACATATAAATAAAGCTTTATGTCTCACAGAGAGCCGGCGGGTTGGTCTTGTGGCAGTCAAACTGGGAATGATGCCTGTGTGGACCAAATCAGGAGAGAGAAATGTTGTGACAATGCTACAGGTATTGTAAGCTCATTCTGTTTTTCATTTCACATTAAAACTATGTGGTACTTTATGTTCACATTGCACAAATTCAGTTTGATAATTTTTTTTTGTAATTTGTGCTTTGAACATTTAATGCCAGGCATCAAAGATACTGTACTTTCTTTCTCTGTTGTGAGGTTCTGTAATGGCTCACAAAAGCAAATCCGGATATTCCACATAGTGAACTGTAGGCAGGAATGAGCAGAAAGATAATTTTGGCACAAACAAAATGTTTCCACAAAAGCAAAAATGAATAATGATTATGTTTCTATAAAGTAGACTCTTCATTTCTTCATTACATTTCTTCATTACTCTTCATTACATTTCATTCTGATCTAGAACTGTAGTAGTACTGACTTTTGGACTTCCAGAGAATTCCAAAGAATTCCAGAGAAATGTAACATATCTGTGGTGAGTTTCCCGAAAGCAATCAGTCTTGCCAAATAACAAACCAGTTAATGCAGGATGTGGTTGAAATATGAGCCAGTTCAGCAAGTCTTTCCCAAAGACCTTCACAAACCAAAACTTAACTAACAAGCTCAAAGAACGACTTTGTTGACTCCTACCCCAAACAGCGCACACAGTCAAACCTTGAACACCAATTCAACTCGGTCAAATACAGTATTTTTTAACCATTACCCCCCAAAAAACATAGAACTGAGTTAAAATCAATATTATTATACAGTTTCTGAAGTCTGATTGGCAGAAGGATGGTATTAGGCGTTGTAAAATACTCACGTAACACACGTGACTACATACATCAGCTAAAATAAAAAAATAATGCTACAGTACTCAAACAACAAAACCATTTATTACACATGTGTGCACACAGAACATTAAACCTTAAAGACACATAAAACAAACATTAAAAAAAAAAAGTTTCGGGCTTACAAAACCATCTGGGGAAGCCTCTCTCTTCTTTCTCCAGGCAGCTCTATGTCCTCTTCGTCAGTGTCCTCTATATCCGGAGGAAGGCGAATGCCACCCCGCACCATAATGTTGTGTAACATAGCGCACACAACAATGACAGCACTGCAGCGATCATGTGTAAATCTGAAACTGATCTTGCTGTATTGTAAATCGCGGCCTGCTGGAGCTATGATATGGGTGCATGCATGGCACAGTAACACTGTGGTGATAGAATGGACTTGGACACAGCGGCATTGCTGCTGTCTCCAACACACAGAGCAACACAGAGCAGCATTGATGCCAACCGCTCTACCTTGTGGATGGAGCAGTCGTCTCAAATGGTGACGCTAGTGTAAATCAGTCATGAGACTGTGATGAGAGTGAAGTGAACTGATGAATATATAATATGTTTGTATTAATATTATTTATTAGTTTTATTTACTATTGTCATTGTTTTTTACCTTCTTTTTCTTCTCATTATGATTATCATATAAATGAATACTAATAAATAATAATTTTCTATTATTGACATGTGGTTCCTTACCCCCTCCCTCAGATTGGCAGCCTCTGGTGCTAAGCAGTAGGCAAAATCCACTTGAAGTACTTGGTGTGTAATGCGTATGTCGTGTTACTCGTTAATTTGCAAACAAGTTCATGTAGTACTTTAGCTACATAAGACTTTAGGAAACTCTTCTTAATAATGATCTTTCTTAAGTACTAGTTAACGAAAGTACTTTTTCTCTCAGGTGCAGGACTGTCATGTGATCAAGCACATACCGAAGGAAGAGCATGATGGGCGGACAGCTGCTCTGGTTGTAGGGGGTAAAAACTCCCCTCCCTTTCATGTAAGTTCACAAGCAGCAATTTGTACTTATCTCCCTTAGACAGATATGCACTGTTTTGGTTTGAAGACTCTTGATCTGTTTTGTGTAGAAGACCAGACAAACACATGCTCCACTGCACCCTTAATTCCTTGCCCTTATTCACATCCTTGACATTTGTTGGTGAATAGTTGGCATAATAGACCTGAGCACTGGTCTGCCTAGAGGGTCTGAATAATGAGAGCTGAAGTGGCCATATAGGAGGATTACTTAGAGTGTGCTGTGGTGACCTTGAAGTGTGAGTGTGTTTGTGCTGCATTGAATTAATAGAAGCTGTTAAGTTTGCTGTTCTCTTTGCTACCCTCTATAGCTTCCTTCCCTTCACCTCCCTTCTGCTCATTCTGCTTCTCCTCACTCTCTTAGGATTGATTGGTTTATTTGAATGTATTTGTTACAGGGAAATAGTCACCGTTGCAGCAAGAAGGTGTAGCGGTGATGGATAGACGAGCAAATAGAGAAGGAGGGAGATGTTCTTTTATCACTTTTACTGCATGTCAGTGAGCAAAAGCCCTAATGGGCGTCTCTAATCGAGGGGAAAACCTTCGGCAAAGTCACAGAACAAGATTTAGGCATGCTGAGGTAGTACATGTTTTGTGGTAGGGCTGGACCAAAATTTCAGACCAGTATAGCAGACTTTGCTGGAATACTGTTAATGGGAACGTTGTTTCAGTGTCTCAAATTGTTATTGCTTGGAAAGGTCATTGTTTAACCTGTTTCACCCACAATCTGCCAATTGCTAACTACAGATGCAGCACTGGTCTGCCTCAGAGTGGCGCTGTTTTAGGTAAATTGGCTCACCCAGTTGGTGCTTCATAGCCCAGTAATGGTAAATATGACCAGGATGCTATAAAAGATTGTTTCATCTTGTAAGTAGGGATGTGTACAGGTACTTGAGTACTCTGAGCTGCCAGTGTTGGAATCATGAATTCAATTTTTAGGTATTTTGTTATGGGAAGATGAAAATATACAGGCCAACAATTCATTAAAATACCAATCGTATGGTTTCACCATCCTGAAACATACATACAGTAAGTGTAATAATATGCTTTACTACTATGAAAAAAAACAAGAATACCTTATGATAAGCATATTGCCAAGGATGAGTTGTTTAAGACTTAAAAGGCCAGGGATAGTGTGGCCAGCTCTTGCATGGCATTTTCTCTAACTAGGTAGATTACTCTAACTGATCTTGGCTAGGTCCAGACATGGTGAGAATGGTTTTCACACATCCACTGAGCAGACAGGCTTTATGTTGAACAGCAATCTTGAGTAGGTGTTTTGAAACAGGGAAATCTGCAAACTGTGCTGGTCCTCCAAGACCAGAGTGTGAACCCCAGATGTAACCATTAGCTGTGGTTTAGCTCATTAGCTCATCTGAAGAGGCTGCCTCTGTTACTTCTACATGAAAACTGGCTGAATTCCCTCGGCTGTTTTTGAACATGTTCTAAAATATTCCTTTTGGTTCTAATTTTTTTAGCTTCCTAACATGTGTGTTGTCAACTAAAGAGTTACCCTAAAGTTGCTGGAAAGAGAACTGATGAGCATTTATATTGATTGTTGGACACCCCTGACCTAAGTCTTTAAATTTCTGCTGTTTATATTGGTTGAAGAAGAACAGAGAGTTCAGAACTGACAGTCATCGATCAGGAAATCACTCTTTAATGAAAAACAGTGATGCATTTAATTTTTGACCATGTTAGGTTAAAGTTATTTTTGTTGGTAGCGGTTATCTGAATTTTTATCTCTTTAGAATTGATAGAGAATTGGTTGGGGTCTAGTTTGTGTCAGATTACATCTGAAAATGATTGAAATTTAGTTTATTGGTTTTCACAAAACTATACAACAGTAATTTTCTTCACTTTCCAAGATTGCCCATCTACCCTAGTAGTCCAATCTACACCCACAAACGACTCATCCAATCCATCTTAGTCTGGAAATATTTTTGTCAGTTTAACATTGGTGTTGTGGACCTTACAGATTATTTTGCACTGCAGTAAGCTATGCTTAGCACAGGTAGAGTAAACCCAGTTTAGAGCTAGGGATGTAGGGTTGGTGTTCATATAATTAATTGGATCATAAATAATAGATGCATGTTATCTTTGCAGGTAGTATCATCATTTCCTTAATGAGTCGAAAATTCTGAAACCCCATAAAAAGCGGGATGCATTTACCAATGTTGTCTGTCTGTCCTTTCGCAGCGGACAGAGGCATCTCTGGAGATGTTCAGAAATGCTGGAGTACCTCCGAAACAAAAAGTGACGATGTTCCATGTGACAGACAATGCTGTCATCAAGCCAGGTACTTTAAAGCCAGAGACTTTTTGTGTGCTGCAGGAAATAGTAGTACAGTATTTGTACTCTAGTGTTATTCTTCTGGGTTGTTCTTCTGTTTGTTTAGGCACTCCACTCTATGCTGCTCACTTCCGTCCAGGACAGTATGTGGATGTTACAGCAAAAACGTAAGTGCTTTTTTCACATAAATGGTTTTTGTTAGCGAACATTGGACCATATAATCTAATTTTGATGAAATGTGTATAAAATCATTCATTTTTTTAATAGACAAATCAACATTTTTGGTTGTGCAAAAATGTTGTGCATACATTTAGTTATTTGTGACTAATTGAGACTTTTATTTGTGAATAGTCAAACTGACTTATACTGTTATTTGTTTAACAAAAGCTTATATCTAGAGATACACATACTACCATGTATTTCTCACATTGACATGGATATTAAGCATTAAATCTACTAGAGTCAAAAGTCAAGCGAACATGGTTGGATGAGGTCATAATAATGCACCAAATATGAGGCACCATTATGGATAGCGGAGACCATTAAATACTTCACGACATGTAGATGAAATGGAGAATTCTTTTCAGTTCTATCACAGATGAGACGTTGACATTGTGTCTTGCTTGAACTATGGGCTACAGATAATTTCCGGTGGTACTGCTGCTTTTTGTCTCTGTCCATAAGCTTTTATGCAATGTGCACAAAAAATGTCTGAGTATGGACAAAAGGTTCCATTCATGTCTGTAATTCGGACTGAGGATAAATGAGCCTATACCCAGACCTAATGGACAAATATTTAAAATGACACTACTGTGTTACTGCATTTACATTTATGGCATATAGCAGACACTCTTATCCAGAACAACTTACAAAAGTTCAGTCAGAGAATGTATCCTATCTAGTTATAGGTTGGAGACTAAATGGGTTAGAGACTAAACTCCCCTTGTGTAGTTGCGAAGTGCACTACCTAGCAATCCCAAGACAGTGCTCGTACCCAGAAACAAGAAACGTTAAGCTCAGCATAATTGCAAACAAAGCACTCCAATATATACATCAAATTGTGCTCACTGAAGTGCTTTACAAAGAGATTAGTATGGTGTAATGGGACCCGCTAAAAGATTATGAAGTTTTGATTTTGATGGTTGTACTTCCAACTTTCCAAAATAAGGTCATGGCATTGATCAAGAAGTGTTTCTTTCAGCAGTGGTTGCATTTGAATTGTTCTTAACTCATATTAAAGCTTTTTATTGTCAAGAAAACAAGTTCAAATGGTGATTCCAGTAATGGAAAATATTAAATCAGCATCCGTCTGACTCAGTTAATCGACCTCTAGTTTTCTGATTCCTGACAGAAAAGTAGGACTGAACCACATTCATCCACAAGCAGAGATATAGATGCCTGGGCCCTGTGCTGGACTGCCAACCTGTCCAGAGTTTTTACTGCCTTTCACTCAATGAGCAACCCACGCGACCCAGGAGGATAAATGGTTTAGAAAAGATGCTTGGGTCTCTGTGTATTGTACTACTTAAAACTTAAAATATTGCAGTATTATACTGTAGTTATTATTATACTGTAAATTATTGTAAGTAAGAGAACACTGATCCAAGATCAACTCCTGCTCTGAGAAGCGGTATGATTAGTATTGTACAGTGGGGTTATGTGCCATCTCCCAGTAGATCTGCTAAATTATATTGCCTTATAACAGCAGCATTTATTCTTTTTCAGCGTCTTGCTGGCATGTTTGCAGATAGGATAAGACCTTAGAGATGTCTGATAAATGTATTGTATGGTCCTACTGGCTGAGACACTGTTAAGGCTAGCCTTTTCCATGTGACAAAAATAAACTCTCAAAGATGAATTTCTGCTGATTTCTGCTTGATGGTTCAGGTTGGTCCACCATTAGATCTCATTCAGTGTATAAAATGAGCTAAAATTGGCTTAACTAGAACACACGTGTGTAATATATACACACACACACACACACTACCCCCCCCCCCC